>CM023864.1:38368796-38731680 GCA_013389735.1 Phaseolus lunatus | reverse complement strand
TATTAATAATATTAATAATATTTAATAATATTAATAATATTTAATAATTTTAATAATATATAGTAATATTAATAATTTATACCTATATATAAAGGGGATTCCCTCTTTAACAATTTTTTTCCTATTTTATCCTTATATAAATATTTATTTTTATTATTGTATTATGGTTATTATAGTCATTTTCTATCCCTTTTTAACTGTTCTTAATTATTTTTCCTATTTTATCCTTATATAAATATTTAATTTATTATTATGTTATGAGTATTGCGGTCATTTCCTAATGACAAAAATAAAATAAAATATTGAAATTAAAAAATTGCTTTAATAACTTATGAAATTATAAAATGTCCAAAGAACTAAAATAAATTAATAAAATAAAATATTAAATAATGATAAAATAAGAAAAAAAAATCAATTTTTAAATTTTAAATTTTGAAGATTCATTCTTTCTCTTTACCATATATAAGAGAAATAAAAAATGTGGATACAAAGACACGTCACTGCTTGTGTTTCTACTAGTATTTAATAATATTAATAATATTAATAACATTATTATAATAATTAGTAATATTATTAATCTGAATAATAATATTAATATTAATAATTTTCATATTGTTAATTATATTAATATTGATAATCATACTAATAAGTATAATAATAATCATAACATTGATAACAAAACATGACTTGTGTAGTGGTTAAAGCTTCTTTGGTCATTCCTCAAGGGACATGGCTTCGAGTCTCACTTGCTACAGTTTAGTTCTAACCTTAATTAATAATAATAATTGTCATAGCATATATAATATAATATAATAATATAATATTAGTAAATAATAATAATAATTAAGAATAAAAAAAATCTAATAATAATTGAAAATTTAAAAATAAAATATTTTGAATTATCTATAGATTTACCCACGGACACATTAGTTGGTCGGTAACTACTATTTTCGTTACCCACAGACATATTGTCCATGGATAAAGTACCTACGCCCACATTACATACAGATTTTTTCTGTGGGTAATCCATAGGTAATGTTGATTTACCTATGGATTTTGGCTGTTACCTACGGAATTCTTCCGTAGATAAATGGACTTTTTTTTTGTAGTGAAATGTCTCAAGTACCATATGCATCAAAAGTGGAAAGCTTTATGCATGTCATGATTTGCACAACACAAGACATTGCATCAGTAGTGGGAGTGGTTAGCAAATTCACGGCAAATCCTAGTGGAAAGCATTGAAGTTTTATTAAGAGGATCCTTAGATACATCAAAGAAATATTAGGTGTTGCAATATGTTTCACTGGATCAAAATTAGTATTTAAATACTATGTTTATTCACATTTTGTTGGCGATCTTGATAAAAGGAACTTCATTACTAGTTATACGTTTACACTTGTAAGAGGACCAGTAAGTTGGTTATCCAAGTTACATGATGTTGTAGCTATGTCTGTTATAGAAGGTGGAATACATGGCAACTACTCAAGCATGCAAGGAAGCTTTCTAGATTTAAAGTTTAATAGAGGAACTCGGTCACAAGTAACAAAAGCTTGTTTTATATTGTGACTATTAGATTGCCTTGCACATTACAAGGAATCCTTCTTCTATTCCAGGACAAATGCATAGATATATGCTACCACTTTGTTCGCGAAGTAGTAGGGCACGCAAGTGTTGATGTTCAAATGATTCACACCAATGAAAATCTAGCAGATGTTATCACTATAAGAAAACAATTAAGTAATAATCAAATTTATAGACAAAAAATAATTAGTCACTATATTAACTAAATTAGATATTATTTTAGAGACTAAAAAATTATTGGTATTGTTCTTGCCGGTTGACTTGTTGTTGGTCAAACTCTACGATCGCTAGCACCTTCTTCCTCCTCCTTCACTGTAAAATAGCTTGCCTGCAAAAGAAAGAAAAAGAGGCGCCCTCACGGCCGTTTGCACTTCGACGCTCAAGTCAAAACTAGGGCAAAAAACACCAAGTGTATAGTAAAAGAGTGATAGTCTCCAAAACTACGTACCTTCCCCTGGAGCCTTAAGCTCCTTTTATAGGGAGTCATTAGGTTATCTCTTGTAACCCACTTTCCCTGCATGGAACTTTATCTTTAGCAGGAAAATATTTAGTGAGTGAGAGAATGCTGTTATACGTGCGTAATCTTTAACAGCGTATCTTTGTATATTTGGAGTGCTACTGCCGCCACCTGCATATCAATGAAATATTACTAGGAACAATATCTTTTATCTCTTAATCCTCTGGTGTGTATGGCGGTAACCTTCTATCTTTAAGCAATTATCTTTATGAGCGAATATCATGGTACACTACTAACCCTAACGTTGCTATTCTGCAACTCCAATCACATGCCCTTAAACCCTTCACGTACTGTTCTGCAACTCCAAGGATAAATCTCTTATGCCAAAGCCTAACGTTTCGCATATATCCCGCATGTATGGCGTATCTAGGGTTCAATTCATATCTTGACGCGGGTGACTCCTGGGGCCCACTATGGGTTCTACCATACCGGCCTCTCCTGTTCCGAGGACTGATCAGCCTGCGGTGCAACAAAGACACATCAATCCCTTCTGGTAACCACCCTTCCTGAGGGAACACACCGATGACTGATCACCCTTCTCGGAGGGAACACACCGACTGATCACCCTTCTCGGAGGGAACACACCGACTGATCACCCTTCTCGGAGGGAACACACCGACTGATCACCCTTCTCTGAGGGAACACACCGACTGATCACCCTTCTCTGAGGAAACACACCGATGACTGACCACCCTTCTCGGAGGAAGCACACCGACTGATCACCCTTCTCTGAGGAAACACACCGATGACTGATCACCCTCCTCTGAGGAAACACACCGATGACTGATCACCCTCTAATCCAAGCTGCCCGCGGGATCCACTCCACGTGGCTTTGGCCCATGCTGTGGGACCCAGCTGACGTGGTTCACCCTTTACTATCTGTTCTCGACGACCGAGGTCTGGCCACTACACAAGCCCCCCAGGCTCAAGTTGTGACTTGTCCCAACGAAGATCCTTACAACTCGCCTGATCGCTATTGGCCTTATCGGGCCGATGACCTCTCACCTCTTGACTGACGTCCGAAGCCTGGCCACTACATAATGAATGGGCTACAAATCCTTTCCTTTGCAGCTCAACTTTCATCTTGTATGGGTTGTGCTTGGCGACTGTGCTAACTGACGTGTGCATTTTCACCCTTCAATCCACAGCAAAATCCTTTTCTGAACTAACTTGGCGTGGTTCTAGATGGCCCTTAACTTTACTTCTTGACTCATGCCGATTTCCTTGGTTAACTGGCCCTTGAAGCTCCTTTCTCGGCTGATACACTTTAGAAGGTTTCTTTCTTTATACTCTGGCGATGGGAGACTTCTTCCTGAGTCGACCTTGACAAATCAAGGAGAGCCTTATCATGGAATCATGCGAGGTGCATGCGTAACGCTCTCGCTGGGAGCCTGGGTCCCAGCTTAACACGCGTTAGCAAGAAACCCCCGATGACCGTGCACCAGTGACAGATTAGTGCTTCTTTACTTCTCGCGCTCTGCTTCCAGGCGCGCGCTCTGCCTCGAGGCACTCATCGCGCTCTGCTTCTGGGCAGTGGTCCCTTAGCAACTGACCACCGATCACCATTCTGAGTGATCTCCTCCCTGATTCACCTGCTATCTCACTCCACGTGTCACCCTGTGAATGGTCCACGTGGTCGTCTGCTGCTGACGTCATCGGTTACCGATGACCGACTGGAACACAAGCCCCCCAGTCTCTAGCTGTGAACTCGTTCTCAGCGAAGAGACTAAGTGGTCGTGCCCTCGGTCTATGTGGCAGGTGGGGCCACACCACGTGCTGCTCATGTCTCTGCTCTCTCGACACGTGGACGCATCAATGGCCCACACTGAGTGTCGCTAACGCTTCCTTCATACAAAAGAGGCGCGCACATTCTTCTTGATCATTTGACCTTCAACTCTTCTCCGATCATCTAGAGGTTCATCTTTTCTGTTTTCTTCTTCTCAACCGCGCTAGGGTTCACTACACTTCGCTGCCACCCCAGCGCTGAGTGCACAGAGGGCCTGAATGCTAAAGATGATGCATGTGCTTTGGGGAAGAAGAATGCTTCTCGCTGACCCCTCTTGCCTCAGCCTCGCTGTAAGAAGTCGAGGGTGAGGTCTTGCTTCTCTCGCCTCAGCCTTGCTGTAAGAAGTCGAGGGTGAGGTCTTTTTCTCTCGCCTCAGCCTCGCTGTACAAAGTCGAGGTAGTAGACTTTTCCTCTCGCCTCAGCCTCGCTGTACAAAGTCAAGGTAGTGGACTTTTTCTCTCGCCTCAGCCTCGCTGTATAAAGTCGAGGTAGTGGACTTTTCCTCTCGCCTCAGCCTCGCTGTACAAAGTCGAGGTAGTGGACTTTTTCTCTCGCCTCAACCTCGCTGTATAAAGTCGAGGGTGAGGTCTTTTTCTCTGGCCTCAGCCTCGCTGTACAAAGTCGAGGTAGAGGAATTTTTCTCTGGCCTCTGCCTCGCTGTACAAAGTCGAGGTAGAGGACTTTTTCTCTGGCCTCAACCTCGCTGTACAAAGTCGAGGGTGAGGACTTTTTCTCTGGCCTCAGCCTCGCTGTACAAAGTCGAGGTAGAGGACTTTTTCTCTGGCCTCAGCCTCGCTGTACAAAGTCGAGGGTGAAGACTTTTTCTCTCGCCTCAGCCTCGCTGTATAAAGTCGAGGGTGAGGTCTTTTTCTCTGGCCTCAGCCTCGCTGTACAAAGTCGAGGGTGAGGACTATTTCTCTGGCCTCAGCCTCGCTGTACAAAGTCGAGGTAGAGGACTTTTTCTATGGCCTCAGCCTTGCTGTACAAAGTTGAGGTAGAGGACTTTTTCTCTCGCCTCAGCCTCGCTGTATAAAGTCGAGGGTGAGGTCTTTTTCTCTGGCCTCAGCCTCGCTGTACAAAGTCGAGATAGAGGACTTTTTCTCTGGCCTCAGCCTCGCTGTACAAAGTCGAGGGTGAGGACTTTTTCTCTGGCCTCAGCTTCGCTGTACAAAGTCGAGGTAGAGGACTTTTTCTCTGGCCTCAGCCTCGCTGTACAAAGTCAAGGTAGAGAACTTTTTCTCTCGGCTGACCTCAACTCGTCAAGGAAGACCTCCTGATGTGCCGACCTTGAGTCCTACATTGAGGAAGACCGTAACTTAGCTGCCCCCCGACTCATAAGGAAGACCTCTTGATGTGTCAACCTCGAGCCTCACACTAAGGGGTTTCTCGCCTCAGCCTTGCTGTAAGAAGTCGAGGGAGAGGACTTTCACTGTGAACCATACTATTCTTCCCCTTTCTTTAACAAGGTAGAAGAGGTTCGTTCTTCTCGCCTCGACCTTGCTGTAAAAAGTCAAAGAAGAGGACTTTCGCTGTGAACCATACTATTCTTCCCCTTTCTTTAACAAGGTAGAAGAGGTTCGTTCTTCTCGCCTCGACCTTGCTGTAAAAAGTCAAAGAAGAGGACTTTCGCTGTGAACCATACTATTCTTCCCCTTTCTTTAACAAGGTAGAAGAGGTTCATTTTTCTCGCCTCGACCTTGCTGTAAAAAGTCAAGGAAGAGGACTTTCACTGCGAACCATACTATTCTTCACCTTCCTTAAACAAGGTAGAGGTTCATCTTATCTCGCCTCGACCTTGCTGTAAAAAGTCAAGGAAGAGGACTTTCACTGCGAACCATACTATTCTTCACCTTCCTTAAACAAGGTAGAAGAGGTTCATTTTATCTCGCCTCGACCTTGCTGTAAAAAGTCAAAGAAGAGGACTTTCACTGAGAAAAGGGTTTCCCATCTGAACCTTGTGATCATTCAGTCAATCTCAAGTCTGTTCTGGGTGACTTCAGAGTCTTTTGAATAACTGACCTCTGACGACCTCCCTTACTTGTGCTGGCGAGTTTGGTCAGTAGGTCTGCTGGCACATACTATTCTAATAGCTACATCTACTCCGAGCTAAGTCGTCTCACCATGTGCTAGTGCGAATGAGCACACCTGTTTCAAGTCAATTCATCTCATAGGGCGCCTATACTCGGGTAGCTACATCCACTCCGAGCTAGGTCGTCTTCAGAATCACATGATAACAGGTTTACATATATCCATTTTTTGCATAATATGATAAAAGATTTAAGCAATAATATATCTTTTATCTTTAGAATAATATGACAACAGATAATATATATCTTTATATTTTATCTTTTAGAATAATACAACAGATATAATATAATATCTCAATATAATATCACAACAGATAAAATATCTCTTTATATTTTATCTCCAGAACAATATCACAACAGATATAATATAATATCATAACAGATAATATATATCTTTATATTTTATCTTCAGAATAATATCACAACAGATAAAACATCTCTTTATTTTTTATCTCCAGAACAATATCACAACAGATATAACATAATATCATAACAGATAATATATATCTTTATATTTTATCTTCATAATAATATCACAACAAATAAAACATCTCTTTATTTTTTATCTCCAGAACAATATCACAACAAATAAAATATAATATCTCAATAATATAATATCACAACAAATAACATATATCTTTATATTTTATCTTTAGAATTAATACAACAGATATAATATAATATCATAACAGATAATATATATCTTTATATTTTATCTTTTAGAATAAGAGATAAAATACCTCTTTATCTTTTATCTTCAGAATAATATCACAAAAAATATAATATCTCAATAATATAATATCACAACAAATAACATATATCTTTATATTTTATCTTTAGAATTAATACAACAGATATAATATAATATCATAACAGATAATATATATCTTTATATTTTATCTTTTAGAATAAGAGATAAAATACCTCTTTATCTTTTATCTTCAGAATAATGCAACAGATAAAATATAATATCACAGAAAATAAAATATCTCTTTATATTTTATTTTTAGAATCAATACAACAGATATAACATAATATCATAATAGATAATATATATCTTTATATTTTATCTTTTAGAATAAGAGATAAAATACCTCTTTATCTTTTATCTTTAGAATAATGCAACAGATAAAATATAATATCACAGGAAATAAAATATTTCTTTATATTTTATTTTTAGAATCATATGATAATAGCAATTATATTTTATCTTAATTACCTTTTCTGGGCTGACCAACATTTAGGCCAAACTCATGACCTACCCAATAGTCGAGGTTCCGAGCACTCGAGCACTCATGTCCAGCACACAAGCCCCCCCTTCTTACCTGCCACTAGGTAATCGTTTACTCACGGGGTACCCATACTCGAGTGGTCGTATTGACACCGAGCCAGGTTGACTTACTTGTGCATGTTCCAATTCAAGTGAACCACTAAAGCCAAATGCATCATCTTCCAAGAACATATTTATCACACATTGTTTAAAAGAAAGCGTTAAGCAAGAAAACCTTAGCTGAAATGCAATTTGAGGTTTGCCACATCCCAGGCTCGAGGAATGACTTCTCCCTCCAAGGTCTATAGTCTATACGCTCCTTTCCTAAGCATCATGACTATACGGTGGAGGCTGATGGTGATGGCCCTGGCCGTGTTTTCATCAACGAAGGTTGTCCTCGTTCTTTCTACCTGATTTCACACGAAGCCAACCAAACACCCATCGTATGGACTTGACTGGTGAGCCTTGGCTTCTTCGTTTGCTGCTTGGAGGGTTCTCATGGTCTCCATGATTTTCTACAAAGTGGGGCTGTGATCGTCTTCATCTCTTCCAGAAACACCTTGCCTAGTATTCCTCATGTCGTCTGACTTTGCTTCTTCAAAACTGTGGATGGGACCTAGTTTTATCGGGCTCCACGGTGGGCGCCAAATGTTCTTGCCGGTTGACTTGCTGTTGGTCAAACTCTACGATCGCTAGCACCTTCTTCCTCCTCCTTCACTGTAAAATAGCTTGCCTACAAAAGAAAGAAAAAGAGGCGCCCTCACGGCCGTTTGCACTCCGACGCTCAAGTCAAAACTAGGGCAAAAAACACCAAGTGTATAGTAAAAGAGTGATAGTCTCCAAAACTGTGTACCTTCCCCTGGAGCCTTAAGCCCCTTTTATAGGGAGTCATTAGGTTATCTCTTGTAACCCATTTTCCCTGCATGGAACTTTATCTTTAGCAGGAAAATATTTAGTGAGTGAGAGAATGTTGTTATACGTGCGTAATCTTTAACAGCGTATCTTTGTATATTTGGAGTGCTACTGCCGCCACCTGCATATCAATGAAATATTACTAGGAACAATATCTTTTATCTCTTAATCCTCTGGCGTGTATGGCGGTAACCTTCTATCTTTAAGCAATTATCTTTATGAGCGAATATCATGGTACACTGCTAACCCTAACATTGTTGTTCTGCAACTCCAATCACGTGCCCTTAAACCCTTTGCGTACTATTCTGCAACTCCAAGGATAAATCTCTTATGCCAAAGCCTAACGTTTCGCATATATCCCGCATGTATGGCGTATCTAGGGTTCAATTCATATCTTGACGCGGGTGACTCCTGGGGCCCACTATGGGTTCTACGATACCGGCCTCTCCTGTTCCGAGGACTGATCAGCCTGCGGTGCAACAAAGACACATCAATCCCTTCTGGTAACCACCCTTCCTGAGGGAACACACCGATGACTGATCACCCTTCTCGGAGGAAACACACCGACTGATCACCCTTCTCTGAGGAAACACACCGATGACTGATCACCCTCTAATCCAAGCTACCCACGGGGTCCACTCCACGTGGCTTTGGCCCATGCTGTGGGACCCATCTGACGTGGTTCACCCTTTACTATCTGTTCTCGACGACCGAGGTCTGGCCATTACAGGTATCTAAAGTGATTTATATTATTAATAAAAATTTATAAAATAGTTTCTAAATTGGTATCTAAATTAGCCACAATGGTTTTAGCTACTAATATTTAGATTATAAATTAGTCTCCAAAAGAATAATAGAAACTAGTTTAGAATTCAAAGTAGTAAGTAGCTAAAACTTGGTAGCTAATGATTAGATATCAATTTAGAAACTATTTTATTAATTTTTATTAATAATAGATATTACTTTATATACCAATAACTTTTTTTAATTTATAAAATGGTCTCTACTTTAGTCAAATAGTAACTAATTATTTTGATCTCTAAAATTAATTTCTATTTAATAATTTTCTTGTAGTGTATGAAAAAGTCGGTTAGCATTCACAAGTTTATATATGTTAAATCCCACTATAACCTATCTAAAAAATAAACAATATGATGGAAAAGAATAAAACTTGGTGTGAATATTTGATTAATTTCATCAAAATAATATGAGAAGAGAAGTCCCAAATCGAGGAAACTTTACTTTGGTGCGTAATTTTCTTGTTATAAAAGGAGCACAATATTTTCTTAGTAAGATACACCAAATCTCTTCCTTTTCTTTTGTTCTACTTTAGTGTTTGAGAGAAAAATTATAAAAGGAAAAATAGTCTATTCTTTAAGGTTCTCCTTGTAGTTGTTTTTCCTATTTCTAAGAGAGTGTTATTGTTTTCTCTTTAGAGTTAGAGAGAAAGGTATTACAATTTTCTTTCTTTTAGTGAAATTTCCTTATTGCCTATTTTGTTCC
The DNA here is from genome assembly GCA_013389735.1 of Phaseolus lunatus. Taxonomy (NCBI): domain Eukaryota; kingdom Viridiplantae; phylum Streptophyta; class Magnoliopsida; order Fabales; family Fabaceae; genus Phaseolus; species Phaseolus lunatus. The sequence continues at coordinate 38,722,024 of CM023864.1, read as the reverse complement.
TCTTTTCTTCTTTTACTTTTAGTTGTCAATCCTTATGTTGTTACTCTAGTACCCTAATTCTCAATGTCATTTTGAAATCAAAATATTCTAAATTTTCTCTAAAATTTGCTATACAAAACAACCTAGGTCAAGTCTCATATATTAATTGTATTCATTCTTTAATATTCTTCCCATACAAATTAAATTTGGGGGTTATAAAATGTAAAACAGAAATTAAAAAAAAATTGAAAAAAAAATGTAATAGATAGGGAAAAATGGAAGAAGGTAAAAGGTTAATTCATACATTGAAGAACCAAACAATTTCTCTCATCATAGTTCTCTAAAGATTCGGATCAAAGTTTAAACAATTAACCGATTCAATTAATCAATTAAACTAGCAATATAATCAAATCAAAATATTATTCAGTCTAATATGTATCTAATTATCAAATGAAGGTTCAATCAAAGTTAGAAATGCAAATTAAAATGTCATAAATATCAAATCCAAAATTTGAGAGAAGAAGAACAAACTCAAACTGTTAAATGATTGGTGCAAAACTCAATTTGAATTGTTTGATCTTGATTGCTCGAATTGATACTCAAGAATTAGTTCTCGATGAATGAAACAGAAAATGCAAATGAGAGAATAATATGAAAAGACAATTTTGAAATTAGATAGAAAAAGAAAGAAAAGAAGATAAAAGACAATTTTTGAAATTTGAAAACTAAATAAATGATTTTTTTTCTATATGTTTAGAATACATTTAGACTATATATATGCTCTATAATATGAAGTAAACATGAACCTAAATATGGGCTCTAATTAGATTCATAAGCCCAATTACAAAGTTATAAGATGAAACAAGGAAAATTGAATAGCATGAATTATTTTTATTATAAAAATACAAAAAATTTGCTTCAATTTCAAAAAATCATAAAAAATAGAAAAAAAACTCTAAATCTATCAAATCATATGTCCATTTAAAACCCTACAAATTTCGAATCCCATTAAGTGAAATCAGTCAAAAATAATATTTAAAAAAAAATTATGACCAAGACAATAAACAAATGTTAAATTGACTTAAAATATAAAAATTAAACCAATTTATTATTGTTCAAAGAAAATAATTTAAAAATTACAAATAAAACATATTTAAAGTGTTTTAAATTACAATCAACTATAAATGATTGCACAAAATATGTGTCATTATACCCAATAAAATGTAACAAAATGCAATATTATAGAAGTGAAAAACTAAACATAGAACAATGACAAATTTGTAAAGCATTTTCTTATGTTTACACTTTTTACTTTAATTACTTGAAATTTTATGATATCATTGCACTTACTTTTTTCAAAGACATCATATTTCTAACTAATTAAAATAATTCCACATTTAAAGCTTTGTTTCTAAATTTTTTTTATAATATAGCTTATGTCGTTTATTACATTAATCAAGACTTTAAACCTAATAATAATATTTGAAATGTGTAAGTTTTACTTTTAAGTATTTATTTATGAAATTTAGATTCTTGTTAAAAATAAGCATAAAATATTTTGTGCTAGAATTGATTATTATTTTCAATTTTATTCTTTTTCATAAGCTTATTCTACTGTTATTGCAATTTTCCAATTCAACCAAATTGACAATATTAAATTTTTAGTCTAAAAAATTTACATTTAATATTTTTTTATAATTAAATAAAATTAACATGATTATTTTCACGTAAAACAAATGTATAATTAAAGTGAACATATAACTATCGTCTTAGTTTATAACTTAGAAGATTTAACGATAGCCGTAAAATATAACATCCCTGCTAATTTGACTCCAAAAATGATTTGATGTGGATTTTGCTACCAATTATGTTTACCTATCTATTTGTTTCCCGAAACGTGTAGGCAAACATGTTGTTGCGAATGTTCTCTGAATCATGGGAGGAAGAAACTTCCAAGGGGAGCATCGCGATCGATCACCAACCACATAATACTATTCACTAGAATTAAGTATGCAATCTTCCTAAAGTTCACCACAATTAGGCCTTTACTTTGAAGCCATCAACATTTAGCATACATGAATATGTAAGGGAAAGTTTAGATAAAACTAGTTTGTACTGATTTATTATCGAAATGGATAAAAAAAAAATATTGTATATAAGTAATAATATAAAAAATTGTGTAAAAGACTACTTTATTATATGACGGTTATTAAAAATTGATGTGATAATTATTAATGGTATAATACAATAAATAAGATTTTATATTCAAAATATGATATTTATAATTATTATTTTTATAAAATATATGCGTGTTTTCATTTTCATTTTCCTAACGGATTTACTTTATTTTTTTTCCCAAAATTTTCATTTCTCACACTTTGTTAAAAATTTTGATTTCCCAAAAATTCTCAAAATCCTTTGAAATCCTATTCCAAATCTCTAAATTTCTTTCTTCGTTTAACCTGGCGCTCACTTGCATCTTCACCGCAACCCATTTTTCATCATCCTCATCCACATCGAGTTTCTCACGGTGACTCTCATCATCAGCTTCATCGCAAATCGTCAGCCTCATTTTCAGACTCACCGTTAGCCACTGATTTTTCTTCGAACACAACGTTGAGAGGTAATGATAGCATGTTCTTCATGACCATTTGTTCTTCTTAAAATATGAGGTAAAAAGGTGGTGGAAGCTATGGATGATATGGGTCAAGGATGACTCATAGAGCTATGGGTTCCTTGTAGGTGCATGAAAGGTATGGAGAGTGATAGGTTAGGCCAAATCACTTGGAGGAAGGTGAAGATGAAGATCAAAGTGTCTAACCTAGAGAGACTAGACAAAGAGTAGAAGCTAGCATAATTTTGGCAGCATTTACTCATATAAATTGATCTTAAAAAAACATGAGCCAAAGCACCCTATTTATAGGAGATGGTGCCTTGGAGAGTAAGGAGCAAGGGTAGGATGAGGAATACATAAAAGAGGGGGCTGCTAGGGTGTTGACTAAAGGTCAATGCAGCCCCTTAGCATGCTTCTAGAAGGTAGGGCTACATTCCTACCCTAAAAGGCCTAGGTACAAGCTAAATTGTTAAATACACTCCCTATTGTGCTAAATGAACCCTACTCTACTGAAATTACAAATAAACTGAAATTAATTGATGCTCAACTCCCATGGCTTGGGCTCTACTCCTTGTGGTCCTCTGAGGGGTCTTTGAATATGTAAAGAAAAGTTTCTCTGCCATCAGTAGCAGAGTCCCAATCTTCTTAAATACTCTTTTCCATGGACCTAGTTGTTGGGCTTGAGCTTGGGCTTAGGCTTGGGTTGGGCCTCTTCCATCATCCCCTCTTTCTTGAGAGGATCTGTCCTCAGATCTACAGGGTTGATCTCAAACAGCAGCCTTATTTCTGCTTTGAAAACTATGCTCGTCCTCCAGGATCAAATATTAACCTACAGTAAACATTATAGAAAAGTGAGATAAGAAAATTAAGACTAGTGTATTCAAATAAAATAGTAAGGAAATAAGGCCCTTTGCTATTTTTATAAAAGTTTTGTTTGAAAGAAATAGGGCCCTTTTCAAAAATATTTTTGTTTCCTTTGTGTTGTTCATTGCCCAAGATAAGCAACAACATCACAAAGTGTTGTTTTTGTGATTTTTGAGAATAAGAGTAAGCATCATGATTCAAAGGAAAAGAAGAGTTCAAAGTATTGCAATTCCCCTTTAAGGGTTCTTTTGCCACTATGCTTGTAGGAGGTGTTGTAAGATACTCTTCATTCTTTCTAGATTCCACTTCTTCTTTTTCAAACAACCCCTCACTTGGCTTTTCTGTGGAGGAAAGGTTTATATCTATATCTGGTTCAGCTTCAGAAACAAATTTTTCTTCAAGCATATTCTCATAAGGGTTTTCTATGAAAAAAGAATTTAAGTCAATGTCTGGTTCAACTCCAAACAAAGGATTTTTTGTACTTTCCTTTTCTATCATCACTTTTTCTCTCTTTTCTTTCTCTTCTCTATCTTTCCTTTCATTCTCCTCTCTTTCTCTTTTGTCTTTCTCTTCTTTCTTTCTGATAAGAGCTTGTAATTTTTCTTTAAACTCTTTTTCTCTTCTAGTTCTTCTAGGTGGAGGTTGATAATAATCATTAACTCTCAAACTCCCCTTAGCATGTGAGTCATTTGACCTAGAACTAGATGCATGTGATGCCTGGGGTTTTTTTTAATTTTCTAATGTATTCATCTTTTTCCTTGCCAATCTTCAACACTTCTTTCAAAATTGCAAGATGAGCATCTCTTTCTTTTTTATCTTCCAAAATTTGAGCCTCATGTTGCAATTGTCTTAGTGATAGTGATTGAAAATCTCTAGCCAATTGTTTCAAAAGAGATTTTGTGGATTTTCTATCATTTTCACTATGACTTGAAGAATGAGTAGACATGTTTAGGGTTTGTGATAAAAGTAATTTTCAAAAAGAAAGATAAGTGGAGTGAAGTAGGTAATTTCCCAGGAAAGGGAGGTGGATCACTAGGATCTCTTAAGTACCAAGCCTTTCCTTAGCCAGATACTATCCCACAACACTTTCACAAACCTTTCTCTAAGCAATTTACTTAGAGCACAATCAAAGATAAAAACAAAATTTTATGCAAGAAAAAACTATATAAAGCAATAAAACACAAATGAAAATTGCTATCTATAAAGCTTTTAAAACTAGTCGAATCCTAAGGTGAGGCTTCTTGGCACTTTGGAACCTTGAAGACACACTCACCGTCTAAGACATATTAATCCACTAATTAATCAATGTCCTTGCAAATTACAACTCAAAGAAATACAAAGAAATTAGGTTAACAAATTTTGATGCACAAAAATTTAAAGTCCTATTCTATGCACTCCTTCACTTGTAGCTCCTTTGTGTATATTTGTGTATTTTTCAATGAGGTTGCTGCTGTCCCTTGCTTTGTCTCCTTAGGTTATTCAACCTTAAATCTTTAATCCAGCTCCTCTTTAGTGATATGGCTTTCACCAAAACAAAATTTTAGCTCCACACTCACCAAAGCACTTTTTAGGTCAAATCCACCAAAGAGAGGTCAAGCAAGTTTTAAAGCAACAAAACTCAAATTTAAAATCAAGGACTACTGCAAATGGAGTTGATAGTTGACAAGACTTGAAAGAGTATTCAATAAAATTTGACAAGCAAAAAATTAAGGCACACAAGAAAAGATAGCACACAAAGTGGAATCCTAGTGAATGGAACTAGAATAGATGAATAAAACCAAAACAGCACTACAGAATTTTTTTGTGTAAATTTTTCACAACTTTCCAATTTTATGCTGGTCAAAATACTTCAAATTTGAGCTTGAAATTTTAACGACAGAAACTTCAATGTTTTAGCTCAATATAGGCGTTGGAATTTCACAAAAACAGTGAGCCAAATAATTGTAATAATTTTTCCGAAATCACTGCCGCGTCAGCGTTTTTTTCAGAGTCAGGATTTTTGCACTCTGTTCGTATTTCATTTATCATTTTTTTTGTATTTTGAATTTTGATGTGCTTCTTTTTTTCACTTTTTCTTAACACATCAAACTACTCAAATCCAAAATTTCAGAATTTTTTTCCAACAAATGTAATTTCTGGGAACGATTCCAGCCAGAATAGTAGCAGTGAAAACAGAGAAATTCTAACTTGAAATTAGAAAACGGTAAAGAAACTTCTAAAACACAATGGAAATGATTGGATACGAACTTGTATGGAACTAACACACAAGTATGAACTCAAATACGAAAGTATAAAAGGCACCAAAGCTTCAAAACCAGAAATATAAACTGCACTCAAAACAAAATCAAGCAACCAAATCAACAATAAAAGGCACCACTTGGAATTTATGACATTGTAGGATGAACATGACTTTGACAAAACTTGTATGGATTCAAAAATCAAAATGACTCAACCACAAACACTTTGCACCGATTAAAAACATCAATAAGACTCAAATAAAATAAAAACAGAACAGCCAACACAAAAGGAACCTAAAACAGTTTGAAAAATGGAAGTTCAAGATCAAGTTGAACCAAAAATACCAAATAGAAATTTAAAAACAGCAACACCAACTTAAAAAGAAATTAAAAACAGCAAGACATTTAAGGATATGATGAACAACATGGAATAAAGAAGACTCAAAAACTAAAATGAAGAGAACACTTATCTCTTGAAGAACCAAAGCTCTAGATACCAAATGATAGGTTGTTCTTCATGACCATTTGTTCTTCTTAAAATATGAGGTAAAAAGGTGGTGGAAGCTATGGATGATATGGGTCAAGGATGACTCATATAGAGCTATGGGTTCCTTGTAGGTGCATGAAAGGTATGGAGAGTGATAGGTTAGGCCAAATCACTTGGAGGAAGGTGAAGATGAAGATCAAAGTGTCTAACCTAGAGAGACTAGACAAAGAGTAGAAGCTAGCATAATTTTGGCAGCATTTACTCATATAAATTGATCTTAAAAAAACATGAGCCAAAGCACCCTATTTATAGGAGATGGTGCCTTGGAGAGTAAGGAGCAAGGGTAGGATGGGGAATACATAAAAGAGGGGGCTGCTAGGGTGTTGACTAAAGGTCAATGCAGCCCCTTAGCATGCTTCTAGAAGGTAGGGCTACATTCCTACCCTAAAAGGCCTAGGTACAAGCTAAATTGTTAAATACACTCCCTATTGTGCTAAATGAACCCTACTCTACTGAAATTACAAATAAACTGAAATTAATTGATGCTCAGCTCCCATGGCTTGGGCTCTACTCCTTGTGGTCCTCTAAGGGGTCTTTGAATATGTAAAGAAAAGTTTCTCTGCCATCAGTAGCAGAGTCCCAATCTTCTTAAATACTCTTTTCCATGGACCTAGTTGTTGGGCCTGAGCTTGGGCTTAGGCTTGGGTTGGGCCTCTTCCATCAGGTAAGCTTCCCTCACCGTGAGCCTCACTCGTGTTCAAATTGGGTTTTTAATGAAATCTTAAATTGTGTGCATTGTGGCATTGATTACTTTGGGGCTATCGCTAGGTGAGATGTAGCAAAAATGCTTATAGTTTTTTTCGTACGTATAAGACTGCAATCCTTTTGAATTGAACAGAGGAAACAATGATGCTATTTTTCCTCCATCGTGGTTGTTCCCTTCATCCTTCCTTTCATTTATTGTGCTAAGGGTTTTACCAAATTCCCAATTTTTGTTTTTAGTATTACAATTTAAGAAAGAGTAATTGAATTTAAAATTAAAAATACAAAAACTTGTAGTTTCATAAACACCACGCACACCCTCTTCCTTCTCTCATTTTTTCTTTTTGCATTGGGTGCTTTTTTGCTGCATTTTCTTTATCTTCTCTCTTCATTCCACATTCGCATAATGTATCTCTTTTCTTCTAGCCTTGCCAAGGTCACCCTCCTAACCACTCTTGCTTTTGTTTTTTCCCTTTTATTTCTGTGTTGTGTGGAAGTCAAATCGTTCATCTGGGTCATAGAGAAGAACTTGCAAAATGGATCAAGATTTTTGTTTAAGCATTACCTCGTTGGGTATTGTTTGTTTGATTCTTACATGTTGGGTGCTAATTTTTGAGTTTGGAGGCTAACTTATTAAGATTAATGGAGTTTTTGTTTTGGCTTTGAATTAATGTTCTTTGGTTGCAGGATGGCAAGGAGTTCTAGTGCTTTAAGTGACACTTTCCATCTTTAGTATTGGGATGTTGAATTTGGAAATGAGAATTTTCTTAGAGATTAGTGATGGTAAATCCTTAGTCTATTTTCTTTTTTTTTTTATCTATTTTCTTTGCTACACAGTTTAGGTTGGAAGTAGGTTGAGTTGGAGCAGAAATTATGCGGCTAAACACTCTTTCTTTCTTGCCAATTTATTTCCAATAATTTTATAATGTTATACTTTATAAACAATTTTTTAAGCAGTTTAAATGTAAAGCTTAATTAAGCTAACAGACAATAAACAATAGTGTTTATTGCTCATGAAATGACATTCCACAAGACTAGAAGGCTGGATAAACGTACGACTTAGGGGTACAAGTGGACCAATAAAAACAAAAAATGATTTATTAATCTGCTTTGTCTATAACGAAATAAAAAAAATAAGTTAATTATATTGTGTTTAATCGATTTACCCTATTTAATTCTCCTCCAATAATTTTAAATGGCATAGTTTGATATTTTAACTGAGCATAAATGATCTTATCGAGAATGTTCTAGTAGGTCTAAACAAGGGTACTTGGTTGATTATCGTTTGAGGCCTTCTATAATGGTACACACTTTTCATTAGTATATTTCTAATAAAATTGACTTTAAATTTACAAAATATTGATTTCATTTTCATTTTGTAGAATTTGTGTAATAGAAATAGAGATATAAGGAAGAGACAAATTATTTCTCACACCTGAGGGTGTTATGTCTTTTACAAGAAGAAGAGATTTTTAAAAATAAAAGAAAAACAAAAATGTCCACTACTTGGTGTGTTAAAAGTATGTTGACCTAATTTGATAAGTGTACTGAGTTAGAAGTAATAATTTGTCTTCAAAAGATAGATATTGAACCTACAAAAACAATTCTTTTAAAATTTCAATGTATAACATTCACTAAATACTGAATTATGTGCAAAAGTTTAATTGAGAAGATATTGATATTTTAAAAATAAGTTTGCATCACAATTAAAGGAAAACAAAGTAAAATTATTAAAAGAATTCAATTGATAAAATTGGGATTGAAGTTAATATTTCTCACTCTTCTGAATCATAGATGAATAGAAACATACAATATTTTGAATTAACTGATATTGATGCATATTGATGTCTCAATTAAGAAATTATAAGATTATCTCCTAAACATTGATGTCTCAAATATTCAGAAAACATTCTTATCATTAATAAAAGAGGCTATATACCACTTGATATATTCTAATCTATGTCTAGTATCAAAACATATCAAGTATTCTCATTTAGGTCAAATTCTTAGAAGTACTTTTCAGTTAAATTCAAGAATCAAGTTCATGAATAAATATTCAAGCTTTAAGCACAAAATATAAGAATCAAGTTCATGAATAAAAACTCAAGCTTTAAGCACAAAATTCCATTATCAAGTTCATAAATAAAAATTCAAGCTTTAAGCATAAAATGACAATACCAATATCAAAGAAGAACAAAATATCATATATTAACATTACCAAGATTCATCAGAGTTTGAAAAGATTACATTCAATCCCAAAACAAAGGAATTAGCCATTTATGGTGGCCATTACATGCACCAAAGCAAAATAAAGAGATCCAAAACGTTTCTCCTTGATGGCTGCTTCCGAGGGTTTCCTCTTCTTTTCTTTCTGCCTTACGCCCTTATTTAACCTAATTGGGCTTGGGCTAAGGGACATTTCTATTATTAATATATCATTTTGCCTCATTTCTCCTTAAATTCCTAAAAATAACACAAAATTGGGAATAAATAATTCTATTAATTTCATAAATCCAAAATATATTATTAAATTCTAGTTTTTCAAGTTAGGATTGTGTCATAACTTAACCAACAATTAAAATCAATAAATGTCTAACTTTTTGCATGAAATTTTACTAAATAATGACACTTATCAATAACGTGGTTTTTTTTACTTATATTATGCTATATGTTTTAATATATTATAATTTCTAATTTTTATACTTTATTATTTTTCTTTATACTTTATAGAAAATTGAGAGTAGTAAGAAAATTGGATGGGATGAAATGTGGAAGATCACAAATAAGAGGAAAAATGCACCTCTGTGAATGACGAGGCTATGGAGATTAGGGTAACAGTTATTGTAATTCAAAAATATGCATTGTTTGTTTCCTATAATGTTAGTTGGTTAGTTGGGCAACTATTGTTGGTTTTTTAATTTTATAATGATCATGCTATACTGATGTGCTGGTTTGACACAATTTATGTTGTTCTGATTTGTTGATTTGATATTAGTTGATTGTTGATCCGAAATGTTTGATTACTAAATCTATTGTTGTTTTGATTGTAAGTATTAGACAATGAATTGATATTAGAGATAACTATATTGCTTCTTTGCTTAATTCAATTTATAATGTATTTATAACATGAATTCTTATATGTCTAAGCATATCCTATATATCCTATGACCATTAGTGCAGATCTAGTTAGAGGACTATCATATGGAGCTTGTGCTAGCCTTGTTTTTAAAAGATCTACAACAAGGCGAAGTGGTATGAACTATGCATCCTCTAGTGCAACTTCAGCTAATTTGGTACATGCATTCATCAATGAGATATAACTTAGTACGCTTTAAATCTTTATTATTGGTGTCTTCCTTTATTTTATAATTATAAACATTAAAAATGAATAACTAGAAATTATTTTTATCTATTTCAGGCACCAAATGTTGGAAATGGTGTTCCATCACCCAATTAAATAATAAGATCTAGTGGTGGAAGCAAAACTAATTAAGGAACATGGTTGTAATAGTCTCAGAACATGTTATCATTTCCTGATTTACAAATATTTTGGGTATTTACCTTGGTGTATTTTTGAACAACCATCAACTCTCTTCTATTTTTCAATGCAATGAATGAATGTTTATTATAACTTTGGATAGCATTTAATTTTTTATTATAAAAACAAATTTAATTAAATAACGAGATTATAAACTGGTGATTGAATTCCATTTATTTAGTATTCAAATTACGTCAGTTGAAACTAACGTATTATTTTTCACAATTCTATTATAATAATGAAAATTAAAAATGTTGCATTATAACATATATAATGACATTTACATGCGCCATGTTTTGTGCTAAATTCGTTTCCCAATCAAATAAATTATGACAATTTTAACTAACATTAATCACATATGTAGTGGCCAAACCTCAGACGTCAGCACATGAGTAAGAGGTCGGCATAGTAGGACCCACAGAGGGGTCCACAGAATTACACGTGTCAAGGCACGAAACCAGATTCACAGATACGCCATGCATGCAGGATGTGTACAAGACGTAAGGTTCTGATACAATAGAATTATCCTTAGAAACGCATGTAAGGCATGAGAGATATTAAGTTATTAAACAAGTTTAGGTTGGTGGCATTGGGATATGCACTGAAACCCTAGCGGTCACACCTTAAGTTATGCACTCCAGGAAAGGAATATCGACATGAGAGTTGCACTCTATGAAAGGAATGTTGCCACGGGAGTTGCACTAAGGTTATGCGTTAGAATCCCAAAAGGGTAACCCTAAATTTGCTAGAGGCAATGCTTGGACAAGAGGATGTATGCGGCAGGTAACCTAAAATAGCTATATAAAGGGGTAACGCCCAAGGTAAAGACAAGTTCACACACAGACACAGTGTCTTGCAAGCTTATAGTTTCTTACACACTCTTAGCTTGAGATACTCTAGTTATTTGATGTTTCTTGTCCTGTATTGACTTGAGCGTCGGAGTGCAATTACAGGAGGGGCCCCCTCTGTCTCAATGGAGTCACTGGAAGTCACAGAACCACTGCGAGATAGGAGGAGTCACCGTCTACCTCAGAGTCAATGACGACCGAGTCAACTAGCGAGAACATTTGACGCCCACCGTGGGGCCCGATAAAACTGGGTCCCATCCATAGTCGTGATTAGTAAAATCAGGCGATATGAGGAATACAAGGCAAGGCGGCCCTGGAAGGGATGAGGATGATAAAGCCGCAACCATACAGGAACTCATGGAGACCATCTGCAACCTCCAGCAGGCTTTTGTGGCGTCTAATGCCAATCAAGACCAGTTTAGGACAGACCTAAACGCATCGTTGGCGACTAATGAAGAATACGCAGGGCCAACAAGGAATTAAGAAGAGGGATAGGAGAATGCGCAGCGGCGAAACCAGGGGTGCCACCCCTAGCCAGGGTTCGACGTATGCCTTTCTCCCAAGAGATCATGGAGACAGTCATACCAGCATCCTTCGTGATCCCAAAAATCACCTTCACAGGGGTCGAGGACCCAGAGGCCCATATAACGGCCTTCCACACTTAGATGATGATCTCAAGAGGTCCAGACGCTATGCACTATAAGTTGTTTATGGCTACATTTGTAGGAACGGCGTTGAACTGGTTCGTCGGGCTCCCAGATGGACACATCATGTCCTTTGGCCAATTCACAGAGTTGTTCAAGAAGCAGTTCATAGTCAATCGCGCACGTCCTCTTGTCGCGTTCGATCTTTTGGACGTGAAATAGTTCTAGGAAGAACCACTGAAAGACTTCCTGAACCGGTTTGGAGCACTTGTAGTAAGATTGCAGACCAAAGATGAGGCCATGATCATGCATGCGTTTGAAAAAGGAATCCTACCAGGACCCTTTAGTGACGCTCTGATAAGGTGCCCACCAAGGATGTTCGATGAGATCTAGAGTCGGGCTGTAGCACACATTATTGCAGAGGAGCGCGTGGCAGAGAAGCGCGCGAGGATAGAACCGCCCAAACCTCGTGCATCAAGGTGTACTCAACCCTTAAGGGTACACAAGGCCACCACGGAGAAGAAGGCCAAATCAGCACCGTATGAGCCAAAAAGGCCTAAACCCACGAGGCACTGTTTCAGAGTAGAGCTCAAGGAGCTGATAGCCATTCCCAAGGTGACAAGCAGATTGAAGTTTCCCCCAAAGAGTGACAAGAAGTTGGGACCACATAAGAACAGTGGTGTGACTTCCACCAAGCACATGGTCACACCCTGAGCAACTGCCTCACATTGGGGTACCAGATAGACGACCTGGTAAGAAGCGGGTTTCTAACGACTTATTTGTAGGAACCTCAGGGAAACTTGACATTGACAACCCCAACAAGAGACCAGGAGCATGAGGTACCCATTCACGGAGAAATCAACACCATCTCTGGGGGTTTCTCAGGAGGAGGTTGCATCGCTTCCCGGCGAAAGAAGTACACTAGAGAAGTAATAACTGTTGGGGAGGTAGAGCGCGACCTATTCCTAGAGCCTGACCTCACCTTTACAAAGGTAGATCGAGCAGACGTGGTCCAGCATGACAATGACCCAATAGTAATTTCAGTCGTAACAGTGGGAAGAAAGGTGCATTGTGTCCTTGTTGACCAGAGAAGCTCGGCAAACATGATGTTCTGGCCGACCTTCAACAAATTGCAGCTATACCTCGACCAATTGAGACCCTATGACGGATGCTTGTATGGGTTTGCAGGAGATCAGGTGGAGGTCAGGGGTCACATAGAATTAAAGACAACGTTTACAAATGGCAAAGCATCTCGCACCATCAACATCAGGTACCTTGTAGTTCATGCGCCTTCCGCTTATAACATTCTTTTGGGCAGGCCGGCTTTGAACAGGTTAGGAGCAGTGCCTTCGTCAAGGCACAAGAAGCTGATGCTACCCTCTCTTGATGGTACGGTGATTACAATGAAGTCTGACCAAAAGATGGCTCGAAAGTGCTACGAAGATAGCCTCAAAACCAAGAGAGGTGTATATACAGTGACTATCGGGCCACCTAAGGACGAGGAGGACGTCCGTATGGAGGTCGCCCCAAAAAGACAAGCCGGGATCGCAGAGGAGGTCGTGGAACGAGAGGTCGAGGGTAAGCAATTCAAGCTTGGTAAGTCTTTGAGTCAGGAAGTGCAGGACCAAGTAATCGAAGTTTTGGCCTGACATCTAGATGCCTTTGCGTGGACTGCCTTACACATGCTAGGGATAGACCCTGATTTCTTGTGCCACCGTCTCACCATGAATCCCCAGGTCTGACCTATTCGTCAGAGGTGGAGGAAGTTTAATGAAGAAAGGCAGCAGGTCATTAGGCAGGAAACTCAGAAGTTGCTGGAGGCCAGTCACATAAGGGAAATCTAGTATCCTGAGTGGCTGGCGAACGTGGTGTTGGTAAAGAAATCTAATGGTAAGTGGAGAATGTGCGTCGACTTCACTGACTTGAATAGGGCCTGCCCCAAGGACTCATACCCGCTTCTCAGCATTGACGCCTTGGTAGATAGCGTGTCAGAATGCAAACTTCTCAGCTTTTTGGATGCATTTTCTGGGTATAACCAGATACAAATGCACCCCAGAGATGAATGCAAGACAACATTTATGACAAAGCTCTCCAGTTATTGCTACAAGGATGCCCTTTGGGTTGAAGAATGCAGGAGCGACGTATCAGAGGCTGATGGACCGAATACTCGCCCCTGTGATAGGGCGAAACGTGCAAGCATATGTAGATGACATGGTCGTCACCTTCTAGGAGAAAGACCAGCATGTGGCTAACCTAGAAGAACTCTTCAGCACCATAGCCAGGTATAATTTTAAGTTGAACCCTGAAAAATGCGTGTTTGGGGTAGAAGTAGGGAAATTCTTGGGGTTCTTGCTAACTGAACGTGGAATAGAAGAAAACAATGAGAAGTGCGCGGCCATAATGACGATGAGGAGCCCAGTTTCAGTGAAAGAGGTTCTATAGTTGACAGGTCGACAGGTCGCTCTGTCACGTTTTGTCTCAGCAGGAGGTGAGAAAGGGTATCCTTACTTCCAGTGCTTGAAAAGAAATAATAGTTTCGCGTGGACTGCTGAGTGTGAGGAGTCCTTCCTCAAGTTGAAGGAGTATCTGGCTAGTCCTCCAGTGTTGTGCAAACCACGCCCAGGTACTCCACTTCGTTTATACTTCGCCATCACAGAAAGGGTGATCAGCTCAGTCCTCGTCCAGGAACAAGACCAAGTGCAGAAACCAATCTATTTTGTCAGCAAGGTCTTGTAGGGGCCTGAGGTACGTTACCAGGCCATCAAGGGCGTTAGCCGTGGTGTTCTCAGCAAGGAGGCTCCGTCACTATTTCCACAGCTTCCTGATTATTGTAATGACGGACCTTCCCATTCGAAAGGTCCTGCAGAAACCAGATGTTGCAGGGAGAATGGTTCGCTGGACAATAGAACTATCTGAGTTTGACTTGCAATATGAACAACGAGAACCCATCAAGGATCAAGTTTACGCAGATTTTGTGGTAGAGCTCTCCGCAGAGGCCATCCTGCAGGGAGAGGCAAGCTTCAGGTGGGTCCTTTTAGTAGATAAATCATCAAACCAGTAGGGTAGTGGCGCTGAAGTGATCTTGGAAGGACCAAGAGGGGTCCTTATAGAGCAGGCCCTGTGTTTTGTCTTCAAAGCCAATAACAGCCAAGCAGAGTACGAGGCTTTGATCGCAGGGATGCTGCTAGTGAAGGAGATGGGTGCAAAGTGTTTATTGGCCAAGAGTGATTCGTTGTTGATCACGAGGCAAGTAACAGGTGAGTACCAGGCCAAGGACCTGTAGATGGCCACTTACCTCAAGTACGTAAAGCTCTTGAAGAGGACTTTTGTTGAGTTCGAGTTGCTGCATATCCCTCGAGAGCAGAATGCCAGAGTTGACTTGCTAGCAAAGCTTGCCAGCTCAGGTAAGGGGGGTAGGCAGAGGACGATCATTCAAGAGACTCTGAGAGCACCTCAAACAGCCACAGAAGGTGGCATAGACGCACAGATGATAAATGGCTCAGATGCAGGAAACAAGAAGCCATAAGTCTTTTACCCAGGAGACGTGGAAGATGCCCCGCATAAGCTCGTATGGTCCGCCAGGGGAGAGGTTGTCACAGGTTCACTTGGTTGAAGAAGGGGAAACATGGATGACACCCTACAAACGTTACCTTGCTGACAGAACACTTCCCATGGACCCAGCAGAAGCTACAATCATAAAGAAAAATGCAGCTCGCTACACTCTGATTCATGGCAGTTAGTTTAAGCATGGTTACACCCATCCTATCTTGACTTATGTAAGTGGGGCACAGTGCACCCGCATCATAGCTGAGCTCCATGAAGGCATATGTGAGAGTCACATCGGCGGTCGAGCTCTGTCGGCCAAGGCCGTTCGAGCTGGGTACTATTGTCCAACGATGAGAGAAGATTGCATAAGGTATGCACAACGGTGCAAAAAATGCCAACAACATGCAGATTGGCATAACGCACCACCAGAAGAGCTGAGATCCCTTTACAGTTTGTGGCCTGTCCACACCTGGGGGATTGACATCCTAGGATCGTTCCCCTTAGCGATTAGACAAATGAAGTACCTCGTGGTGGCCATAAAATATTTTATTAAGTGGATCAAGGCTGAACCCGTAGTGCAGATCACAGGGCACAAAGTCCACCACTTTGTGTGAAAAAATATAGTGTGTCGTTTTGGAGTACCAAAGCATTTGGTGTCTGACAATGACACTCAGTTTGCAAGACAACAGTTGGGAAAGTTGTGCACAGAACTCGGCATTAAGCAGGTGTTCGCATCAGTTGAGCACCCTCAGACCAATGGGCAGGTCGAATTAGGTAACAGAGTGCTACTCAAGGGCTTGAAAAGAAGACTTGAAAAGGCTAAAGGGACTTGGGCGGAAGAGGTTCCCAGGATTGTACGGGCGTATCATACCACCCCACAGTCCACTACTAAGGAAACACCCTTTAGCTTGGTATATGGGTCAGATGCCATGATTCCAGTAGAGATTCAGGAGAGCTCACCTCGTTTCCAGAACTTTGTGGTTGAGGAATCTAATGAAGAGAGAAGGGTGAACCTAGATCTGTTGGATGAGGTCAGAGAAGAGGCCTGCATCAAGTCTGAAGCTTTGAAAATGAGGGTGGAATGCCAGTATAAGTCCAAGCTGAAACCTCGGCAGTTCTAGGTAGCAGACTTAGTGATGCGAAAGGCCCATCCATACCAGTTAGAAAACAAGTTATCTCCCAAGTGGACTGGCACATTTTGTGTAACACAGGCCCTTAGGAATGAAGCATACAGGTTGGAGACCTTGGAAGGTGGGGCAATCCCTCGAACATGGAACGGTGGCAACCTCAAGTTTTTTTTTTCAGTTAATTACTTTGTATTCAATACAGTTGTATTATTCAGTTAAGGGGACACTCTTTTTCCCTACGGGGTTTTTTTAACGAGGTCACCCAATAAAAGAAAAGAATTGAGAAAGATATATTTGTGTTGAACAGCAAGTAAAGTCGCCCGTGGCTTAACGGACAAGGTTGAGGCACGTGAGTGAACCTCTCCTACCTTGTTAAAAAGAGGTGGAGAATAGTATGGTTCCCAGAAAGTCCTCTGTGGCTTAACGGCCAAGGTTGAGGCACGTAAGTGAGCCTCTCCTATCTTGTTAAAGAAAGGTGGATAATAGTATGGTTCCAAGTAAAGACCTCCGTGGCTTAACGGCCAAGGTTGAGGCACGTAAGTGAGCCTCTCCTACCTTGTTAAAGAAAGGTGGAGAATAGTATGCTTCCAAGTAAAGACCTCCGTGGCCTAACAGCCAAGGTCGAGGCACATAAAGGACCTCTTCCTCGACTTTTTACAGCGAGGTCGAGGCAAGTTAAAGACCTCTTCCTTGACTTTTTACAGCGAGGTCGAGGCAAGTTAAAGACCTCTTCCTCGACTTTGTACAACGAGGTCGAGGCAAGTGAAATCTTCCTTGGCTTATCAGTCAAGGTCGACAGAGATGGGGTCTTCCTTGGCTTATCAGTTGAGGTCGACAAAGATGAGGTCTTCCTTGGCTTATCAATCGAGGTTGACAGAGATGAGGTTTTCCTTGGCTTATCAGTCGAGGTCGACAAAGATGAGGTCTTCCTTGGCTTATCGGTCGAGGTTGACAGAGATGAGGTCTGCCTTGGCTTATCGGTCGAGGTCGACAAAGATGAGGTCTTCCTTGGCTTATCAGTCGAGGTCGACAAAGATGAGGTCTTCCTTGGCTTATCAGTCGAGGTCGACAAAGATAAGGTTTTCCTTGGCCTATTAGTTGAGGTCGACAGAGATGAAGTTTTCCTTGGCTTATCAGCCAAGGTCGACAAACCTCCTTGGGCTTGTGAAACAAATTAAGGACCACACCGGGAAGACCTCTTCCGCGACTCACGCAAGGAGTCAGAAACACAGGTTAATAGGTACTGCAGCGTCGAGGTTGCTTGGAGAAGTTACTTGTGACACAGATGTTGAAGTAAAAAGCTACAGATAAACCGGTACAGGTTTGCAAAGTCGTCAAACAAGACACATACAAGTTGAGAAACAGAATATGCAGAAAGGAGGACGACAATAATATTAGGAAAGAGTTACAATAGCCAAGTTGTGTTCAGAGCAGAAGGTATCAGTTATCAACACAAGAGCAGAAAGCAAGAAGTTAAGTGCATTAAATAGAAGTGTATGAGTATTTACAAACAAAATAACAATTTAGCATTAGGGTTTCAAGAGGAGCATAAGGGATTTAAGAATCTACAGGAGCATCCACCAGTTGACCATCGACAATGATTCTGTTCAGGCCCATTTGGTAGAGGTCCACCCTAGGATGCGCGCAGGCAACCTGGGCGAGGACGTCACCAAATCCAGCACCGTAGGCTTCAGTTGCCTCGTCGGCGAGTTCTTCTTTGGACTTCTGGTAGAGCTCCTCTCTATGAGCCATTTTATCCCTCATCTCAGTCTTGGACTCAGCCATCTCCTTCTTCAGCCAGGCCGCGTCCGCTTCTCGACGCACCAAATCATCAGCACGTCAGGCCAGGTCTTCTTTAAGTTCGGCCACGTCTTCCTCCTTGCGTTCCAGTTCACCCTTTAGGTCCTCCACAGTCATGCGAAAGTCATTGCACTTAGCGTGTAGTCGAAGGGCCTCCTGGGATTTGTAAAACAGGAGGTCCCTGACCTCCTTGTCAGACTTCCGCAATTCAGCAACCTCAAGGGTGAGACTGGTTGGACGACGCTCCAACCCCACCGAAGCAAGGGCTCGGTGCTCGGTGTCCAGCTGCGCCTTCTGTATTTTCTTGAAGAGAAGGCTGGACCCGCCGATCGCCTTCCTAAAGCTTTGGGCCACTCGTTCCATCAGAGGTCGCACCTCCATGTCTACCATGTCTTTAGTTTCTTGGGAAGACTTCATAGTGCATTGAAGGAAGGGGGCCAGGTCGGCAGGGGGGCTCAGTCGCATCTCTTTAGGGGCGTTCTCTACCTGACCCTCAGGTTCAGCAGTAGAAGGGGGAGAAAAGGTGCTTGGAGGGCACGCCTAGTAGTCTTGGGGGCCTTTCCTCTTCTGATTTAGAGGTAAGAGGAAGGACGACCTCAGCCTTGCGTTTCCGCTTGAAGACTAGTCCAGAGTGGGTGCCCTCGTCATTAGAAGGAGGCTGGGCCATGGTTGCCACAGCTGCACCCTGGGATTGTGTAGCGGGAGGTTTAGAGGGGGCCGCGGCAGTAGCAAGAGGCATGACGGTGGTTGGGTCGTCGACGGCAGGAGGGTTGGTTTGGACTATTCGAGAAGGGTCTGCTCCGCCCTTCTTCATGGTGCGAGCGGCAAGTTGTTTCCTTCGTTCAACACCGATAGTCATTTCTGCCACGAGTAACAGGAAAACAGAAGACACACCAGGTCAGCAACAGACTAACATGCAAAAATAGACAAGAATAAATAAAGACATGAAGGTAAAAACACAAGCAAGAACAGTCACTAAATAAGAGCGGGTACCTATGTACCCCCACAAGGTTTTGGGGTGGTACTCGTCCTTGATGAGATCGACAGTGCTGAACATTGCCTCGAGGCCAGTTAGAAACTCGCATACTTCCCTATCTCAAGGGTGCAAGTCAGTTAGGGCCTTGGTTTTGGCTAGATTAGGATTCTCCACCCAGTAAAGGGGAAACCCATCCAGAAGTGTGGGGTCGGTGTCAAGGCAACGGATCTTGAAGAAGTTGCATTTGAATCCTTTGTAGGATTGCTAGAAGAGGGTCACCAACGCCTTTCCAACAACCCCGTTGATGCTGACCTTGAAGTTCTTCCCCGGAATTTTGGTCTCGAAGAAGTATAATAAGGAGTCCACGGAGGGTAGACGTCCGAAGTAATTGCAGAGAATGGCGAAGGCCCAGCCATTTGGATGAAGTTGAGCAGGGGCAACATTCATCTCAGTCAGCAGCGCCCGCTCGAAGCCGCTGAAGGTGAGGTGCAGACAAACCCTCTTGAAGACAGTTGAGTAGATGAAGCAGAAGGGTGCCTCCTGGACTGAAGCCTCGTCGTATTGCCCACCTTGCAGGGGACCACCCCAACGTATTTATCATCTTCTTTCTCGAAGACGCGGGACGCATGGCTAGCCTTAATCCTTACTTCCCTCTTTCTATAATCTACAATGGCTCTGGAAGTGGTAAACTCAGACACCTTCTTCCGAAGCCCTTCAGGAGCCCAGGGGTATAAGAGTTGGTAGAAGTCAGAGCGAAGTCCTAGGACTACTTGACGGACAGGGGGCTGGGAGGAATCCGACTCAACCCTAGAGTGGGAGGAAGTAGATTGATCCATTTGGGAGCAGTGAAGGCTAAAACACACAGAGAAAGGAGAAAAGACGGACTCGGAAGGGGAACAGAATAAACACGTTTCAAAGAAAGTGTTGAGATAGGAAAGTAGGGCACGACGAGAACAGAAATGAGTAGAAATCATAAACAGTCCCAGGCAATTATAAATACATGGAGGGGCATCGCAATAGCAAAGGAAAGTCATAAATGATGAAAAGAACGTACCTTTAATAGATTATGAGTGGAATTGATGAAGGGTCGAGAGAGAATAAAGAGCGCTCGACGAAGCAAAGAGTTTTTGAAAAGATGAAATGAGAAGGAATGAAACAGTGAAGAGCGTAGGAGGCAAAGGGTTAACATATAGGGGAAGCGCGAATCGATAATGCACCCTAGCCATTGAGATTGCCACGTGTACGCTCCACGGAAAGTATGGTGAAATGTCACCTTAAAGCACTATGCGCGTCCCATCACTCAGCCTCACCGCAGTACCACGCTGGGTAGTGCCACGTAGATCGACAGGTTGAGCAGTTAGGCTTCTCGCTGAAACAAGTTCTAGCTCGAGCCTGGGGGACTTGTGTAGTGGCCAGACCTTGGATGTCGGCACATGAGTGAGAGGTCGGCATGATAGGGCCCACAGAGGGGTCCACAAAATTATACGTGTCAAGGCACGAAACCAAATTCACAGATACGCCATGCATGCAGGATGTGTACAAGACGTAAGGTTCTGACACAATAGAATTATCCTTAGAAACGCATGTAAGGCACGTGAAGGTTTGAAGGCACATGAGATATTAAGTTATTAGACAAGTTTAGGTTGGTGGCACTGGGATATGCACTGAAACCCTAGCGGCCACACCTTAAGTTATGCACTCCAGGAAAGGAATGTCGCCACGGGAGTTGCACTCTATGAAAGGAATGTTACCACGGGAGTTGCACTAAGGTTGTGCGTTAGAATCCCAAAAGGGTAACCCTAAATTCGCTAGAGGCAATGCTTAGACAAGAGGATGTATGCGACAGGTAACCTAAAACAACTATATAAAGGGGTAATGCCCAAGGTAAAGACAAGTTCACACACAGACATAGTGTCTTGCAAGCTTAGAGTTTCTTACACACTCTTAGCTTGAGATACTCTAGTTATTTGATGTTTCTTGCCCTGTACTGACTTGAGCGTCAGAGTGCAATTACAGGAGGGGCCCCCTCTGTCTCAACGAAGTCACTGGAAGTCGCAGAACCACCGCGAGATAGGAGAAGCCACCATCTGCCTCAGAGTCAACCGGCAAGAACAACATACATAAAACACCACTTTATACAAAGCGTTAAATGACGGGTGTTCTGATGGTTGCATAAGACCGTCATATTAAACTTTGTGGAGGTTATATCTATGGCGATATATGGAACCACTACACACATATATTGTGGTGTTTACAAACCACAATTTATACAAAAATAATCCCCACCACATACACAGTTTTTTGTAGTGTAACTCGTGCCAAGGTGGCACGATTTCATACTTCTAAAATCGTCTCAAGCTCACATGATTTTATTTAAATAAAGAAGAATTCGTGAGAGGTTCACACGACTTTAATTTTCATGGTGAAATCGTCTTAGACCTACATGATTTTTCTTAGTGTAATTTTTTATGTTAACTAAAGTCGTGCCAAGGGTAATCGATTTTAGTTGTGCTTGATTACATTGAAGTCATGGCACCATTAGACAACTTCAATTTACCAAAATGAAGATTTTGTTCCAGCATAGGACAACTTTAGTTTTGATGATGTCGTGAAGTTTTCACACGCAAGTGGTCCTTCGTATTGTGAGACTGAAGTGTTTTTTATGCCATTATATATATATATATATATATATATATATATATATATATATATATATATTTATTTGCTACCTGGAGTGGAACCTTATTGCTAAGTTTATGCTATTTAATTTTTGTTTTCAATGATTAGGCATTTGATCCATATGTTGTTGGCAAAAACAACGCACTTGAAGTTGTTGTGCTTTAGAAATGGTGGGGTGTGGATTTCGAAATTGAAAACCATGTTGTGATGATTTCTCAACTTGGTCGGGGATTCAATACTCTTATTCCAAAGTAAGATAACTATTGTCACATAAAATTTCTTTATCTTTTATCTTTGTGTATTGTGTAGTAGCATATGCTGGATTCAAAAAATTTTAAAGGTTCTTTCCTTTTATCCCTAGTCTGCACAGAGGAAAGGTTGGGTTGGATGTCGTAGAAGCAAAACATTTGATGAATGGTCTTGATTGGCAAGACTGGGTTGGATGTCGTAGAAGCAAAACATTTGATGAATGGTCTTGATTGGCAAGACTTTGTGAAATATATTGATGCTTCAGCTAGTTGACTTTAAGGCAAATGGTTCAAATAATATTCATACCTATTCATGTGTTGTCAAGATAAATTTATTTAAAATGTCCTCTATATTACACAATCAAAATTTTAAATGTGTTGACCTATGTCAAAACAAGCATTGTGTTTTTACTTTTATAACCAGAGAATACAACAACAAAGAAGTCGTGTGCAAACTTAACTACTTCAACAAAGCTAAAGTTGTTCTATGCTGACTTCTTCATTTTAAAATGAAGTCATCTAATGGTGTCACAACTTTAAACCATGCGCAACTAAAATCGTTTACACTTGACACGACTTGAATTAACATAAAAAATAATTATCTATTACACTAAACAAAGTCGGGTAAATCTTTCATGACTTATTTGTTTAAATAAAATCGTATGGCCTTATTAGAATGATTTTAAAAGAATGAAGTCGTAGCACCTCGACTTACTTGTATATATGTAATAAAAGAATTTACCCATTTGGTAATAAATGAGTAGAATTACACTGCACATGTAAATTTTCCTTAAGTTTTTGTCTCCCTATGTTACTATAAAATGCAGCGTAAAGTAGAGCTAAATATTAAAAACCATTTTGATTATTTCATTAGTCAACACTACAAACCACAATCCGCACCCAAAATGAAACTACAAGCCACACTATGTTAAAGGCTCAGTTGTAGCCACGCCCACGCCTGTAAGACATACTTATGCTTATTCCAGTGCACATGCTCTTCAAATAAACAACGAAGCTTCAGGCTATGGAGAACATTTATTACTATGTCTCACTCTTATAAGACAAACCTTAGATCATACAGAGCAGCATAGATTTTAACGGAGACAAAGAGCTTATGTTCAAGGAATGGGATAGACAACAACTTTTCCAGTTGCCCTATTTGTTTCCAGAAAGGAAAATGCTTCAACAGCCTGAGAAAATGGAAACGGGCTCTTGGGATCAAGTATTGGCTTCAACTTACCACTCTCAAAATAGGGGTTCAGTTTCTCTAAAATAGCCCCATCAGTACTAAGAATGAACAATATAGCCGGAGGAAATCCAGGTGGTACTATGGTCACAACTTTGCCTCCTTCTTTCAAAGCCTTGAAGGCCTGTTCAGTTTGCCCTGTTTTTGAGTTTAGGAAAAGAAAAGTTAGTGTTCCACAGGACACATGATCAACCTCATGGACTTCTGATAAAATAGTGGGTTCAAAATCTGACCTACTGTATCATACACCACATCAAACTTTTCAGGCAGGTCTTCAAAATTCTCTTTAGTATAATCAATTGGCAAGTCAGCCCCCAAATTCCTCAATAATTCCAGTTTCCTAGTGCTAGCTGTGGCTGCTACCTTGGATGCTCCATATACATGCTTGGCAAGCTGTGTCAATAAGGCATTATTGATCATAATCACTTTCCATGAAATATTGATACGGAAGATGAGACCACAGGAAGAAAATTACTGTTTTCTGTATTCAATATGTAGAATTTGAAGTTACTGAATACATAAAGTGTGATGTTTATAGTTCAGAATGTTGCACGTAAACGGGAAATGTAAATAACATTAAATTTAGGTGAGCTTTGACGCTGTCATGGTTGATTGAATTCAAACCATGTTTACACATATAATGTGCTCTAATAACGACTAGAAACAGCAATGTCTAATTTCAGTTCATGCGCAATGAATTTAACTAATCATAATGAAACAGAAAAGAAGAGGTAAAGCATCAGTACAAGAACATCTTAATAGATTCTAAAAAAGCTCATTGATTAATGAATCAGTAAGATTGCAGGACGTATTACTCTACCTGAATAACATGGGTTCCAACCCCACCAGCACCTCCAAGCACAAGGATAGATTTCCCAGCAGAAAACCCAGTTCGTTCAAGGCCTTCATAAGCTGTCTCAAGTGTTAAAGGAAGGCTAGCAGCCTCAGCAAAGCTCAGACTCTGTGGCTTGTGAGCCAATAGTATCTCTTCTGCAGCAGTGTACTCAGCCAAAGAACCAATCACCTTCGGATATTCCAAAGCTTTCAAATTGATATCACCGTAAACTTCATCCCCAACCTTGAATTTCTTTACTTTACCTCCCACTTTCACCACCACTCCAGCAACATCGAACCCCGGAGTAGTCTGCCCATCCACCCCACACACATAATATAATAAATAAAAACAAATAAAAAAGAAGAAATTATTAAGGATATAGTTAGAAACTAAACAATATCCCACTTTTTTTGTATGAACTTTGCGATTTTATTTTATTTTTTCTAGTTTTCCACTAAAATCTCTGTTTCATTAATCTGAACAAGGATGAAAAGTGACAACCAACACAAAATATTACAGAAGTAATGCTTACTAGAAAACTCAAGTCCGTGTTTTGCTCTGATTTGTTAGTGCTCAATCGGTGTTTTGGAAGAGTATAGGTATGCTTACCTATTTTTTGAAGTGTACCGTTGTTGTGCATTGGAGAATTGTGTGAGATAAAATTTCTTCATTCAAAATTAATTTCATTTGAGATAAATATTTTATAAGAAAATGCATGCTTTTGAAGACCTTGTTTAAAAAAATACATTTAAAAAAAAATTTCATGTTGGTTCAATTAATTTGCTTTGAATCCCTCAAACATCATCTCAAATATTGTAAATGAATGATAAACAAAATTCAAAAGTTGGTGAATCAGAATTTGGACCTGAGTAGTCAATCCCTAAGCTTTGTGTGTGAGATGAGAGTCAAATGCACTATTTTCACATAATCTTTTGGCAAATATGCTTTACAATATTTTTCCGGTACTTGGTGCTATCGACTTTGGTTTATGAATAATATTATAGATAACGTAATAGCATATTTACAATAAACTTTAATATAAAAGTCTTATAATTTAAGTCACACTAAAATTAGTTTATAAATTGAGATTTGTAATTCAGTCTGTAAATTTTGTCATTCATATAGTGAGATAGTTTTAGATGGTTAGATATTTTTATCTATGTAATGGGTTACTTTATATTTTTTACAATATTTTTTCTTATATAAATATAACTTTATGTGTTCATTAGATATAAGGGATTTATCATATTTTCTCTTTTCCTTTATTTTAATATGGTTCTAGAGTTAGGGTGACTTTCCAATGAACCCATTGCTCATCACAGTTAGGATAAACTCTTTCATATGATACCTTAAGACAACCTACTATTTTTAATAAATTTCTCAAATGATATGAGATCGTCAAAATGTCTAGTTCCACTTCTTATGTTGCACACAAGTACATCTTTCATTTAATTGACCTCTCCAAATTGTAATTTTTTAAAGTAATTGTTTAACCCAGATAAGCTCACAAGTAATTGAGGTCATATCTCTATATTATGCTTCTACACTAGATCTTGTTACAACACTTTGTTTCTTACTCTTCCAAGGGATCAAGTTATCACCAATGGAGACACAATATCCAGAAGTGAATCTTTTATTAGACGAAAATCTTACCCAATCAGTATCTGAATAACAGACGACTTTGGTATGCCTATTATGACCATATAGCAAACATCTTCTAGGAAAGCCTTTAATGTACTTTAATATAAAAATAACTGCATTCAAATGATTTTTATCTAGTAGTCTATGTTGATGACATTGTCTTATAGACAATAATCATCATGACATCTCACAAGTAAAACAACACCTTTGTCATCACTTTTAGACCGAATATCTTGGCAAACTCAAATATTTCTTAGGGATTGAGATTGCAAAATCTAATATTTGTATTGTTATTTCTCAAAGAAAATATCCATTGGATATGTTGGAGAAAATTGGGTTGATGAATTTGAAATCTATTGACAAACTCATGGATCTCAATGGCAAACTTTTACCCAATCATCGGAGCCTTGAACTATCTTACTATACTCATTTTAATATTTCCTTTGCAGTCAATGTGGTGAGTCAATTTCTCAATTCTTCATCTGAAGATCATTGGAATGCAGTCATTCTTATACTGAAGTACATTAAAGACTATTTTGAAAAATATTTGCTATATGGTCACAGTAATCATACTAAAGTCATCTGTTATTCATATGTTAATTGGGCAAAATCTTCCCCACTTTTAAATATTGTGTATCCATTGGTGATAACTTGATGTCTTGAAAAAGTAAGAAGCAAAATATTGTAGCAAGATCTAGTGTAGAAGAATAACTTATGAGCTTATTTGACTTAAGTAGTTACTTAAACAATTACAATTTGGAGAGGTCAGTCAAATGATACTTATATGTGGTAATCATGCTCTTCATTTTAGCTCAAATCCGATTTTTCATGAAAGAACCAAACATATTGAGATTGATTATCATTTCATTCAAGAAAAGATTATATCTGGAGATATCAACACGTAGTTTGTTAATTCAAATGATCAATTAACAAATATTTTTATTAAATTATTATAAACATAACCTATGTACTCATTAGTCATAAAGAAATTTATCTTATTTTCTTGATTTTAATAGCTATCACTAGTGGAGTGTGTGATTTCGAATCCATACAGTTTCGTTCAATTACTAGAACTGAATATATAAATGAATCTTAGAATTTGGATTAAACTTAAATTAACTCATTAAAATCAGTTTGAAAAAGAGGATTATTCCTCACTTATATAAACTATTTTGATCTTGTCTTAAACTTAGATTTTTTTTTTTAATACATATTTAGTGTAAAAGTGAATATATTATTTTTACATGAAAAAGAAAACTTGTTTCTTTCGTCATCAAGAGATTCCAGCTGACCAAACCTATCTATTACATCATCTTAGAAATAAAAGGGTTTCACTTTATACATGCACAAAAATAAATAAACAAGTTTCACGAAATCTCTATTACTTTATTATTTTAAAAAATAGAGCAACGATCCTTTTATAAAAGAATAAAAATTATTTTATTATAAAATAGTGAGTTAAGGACAATGATCCTACAAACAGCAAAATATAAAATATAATCTTAAAAAAAAAAGTAAGAAAAAACAAGGAAGCAAAAGGCAAATTGAGGTGATGAAATAATCTTACTTACCGGTAAAGGGGAATCGGAGTTCTTGAAATAACCTTCCATTCTCTTGTAATCAATGGGGTTAAGGGAAGCAGCAGCGACCTTGATGAGGACCTGATCTTCCTGCACCTGAGGTAAAGGCACGCTGTGGTTAAACTTGAGAACTTCGCTGGATTTGCCATACTCCGAGTAAGTCCAAGCTTTCATGTGAGAAGGCAGTGATGTTGCAGCCATGCTTCTTGTGCCGCTGGAAATGAATCGCCGAGCACGAATGAAGGAAACTATGAAATAAGCCACAGACAGTAGGAATCAGATGCAGAGTGAAAGCGAAGGTAAAGTGCTTTTGTGAGTAAAATAAATATCAGCATTGTTGACTTATACTGGCCATACGATTATAGAAAGCACGTTTATCATGATTAGCGTTGCTTCGGAATTAATAATTCCTTGTTACTGTACTTTTCATCGAAGGAAGTAGTTTTTTTTTTTTTAAATTTTTTTAAAATTAACTCAATCAAAAGAGCACTATACATAGTTGAAAAGTTTTATTTTATTAATCATTAATTTTTTTTGATGTTTTATGTAGATTAGATGATGAAAAATATGAAAGTGAGTCAAAAGGAAAACTAAACATAATAAGAAAGATGATAAAAGAAATAGAAAATTGAATGTTTATTTATTATTAATAATTTTTTTAATTTATTATTTTAATTATTTAAGATTAATTGATTATTTTTTCAGAAGTCCACACAAATACTTTTAACGTGTGTATATTTTCCTTTCATTTTTTCTTAACTTTTTCATATCTAGCTTTTTTGTGTTTTCCTTGTGTTTTTTTTTTCCTTAAAACTTGTGGTGTCTTAAAATAAACGAGTCGAAAGTAAAATTGCAATAAGCGAAAGTATTTTAGGAGTTCTTTTTATTTAACTA
Organism: Phaseolus lunatus; assembly: GCA_013389735.1. Taxonomy (NCBI): domain Eukaryota; kingdom Viridiplantae; phylum Streptophyta; class Magnoliopsida; order Fabales; family Fabaceae; genus Phaseolus; species Phaseolus lunatus. The sequence continues at coordinate 38,693,479 of CM023864.1, read as the reverse complement.
AAAGTAACTCCTATTTTCAATTGCACAAAAACATTTGTAATTTTAATTTAACAACGAAACTATGAGCTAAATTTATTATTTTAATATAAATATAATACTTTAACAAATATTATAATACTATTATGTAAATTTGGCAATAATGCATGTAACATGGTTATTAAGAATTAATTTCACAGTAACGAACATATAACACTAAGAAGCAAATTAGTAAATGAAGAGAAGGTGAGTAGGGTTGTTGAAAAGTGTATGATTCGATCGGTCATCGGTAGTCGATGACATCAGCAGTAGTTGACCACGTGGACCGTTCACAGAGTAACACGTGGTAGAGGATAGCAGGCGAATCAGGGAGGCGATCACTCAGAATGGTAATCGCCTATCGCCTGTGAGGATGAGTAATCGCCTGTGAAGATGAGTAATCGCCTGTGAAGATGGGTAATCGCCTGTCGCCTTGAAGATGGGTAATCGCCTATCGCCTTGAGGGGTGATCGCCTATCGGCTTGAGGATGTGTAATCGCTCATCGCCGGTATAGATCAGTAATCGCCCAGTTTGCACATGATCGCCGTGTGTTAAGGTTAGGAGATCAGGTGGTCAGCAAGTCGCCGAAAGAGCACATCGCCGGGTGTTTGAGAAGACTTGGCAAGCACTTGTTGTATGGTCTAAGCACAGAGGATAAGTGGCATATCTGTCACCATGTGTAGTGTGAGCTGCAATGCCCAGGGTTAACCAGCTCGCCATGTTAAGGTTGCGCCCAGAGTAGCCTGCGTACTAAGCTACTCCCTGTGTGGATAACTCAGTCGCAGGGGCACAGTGGAAGTAACGTTTCAGCTGCAGATACTCCAGATGGTGACACGTGTACGACCAGATGTTATCCACGTGTCAAGAGGAATAACCGTCAGGAGAGAGAAAGACTCAGGTATATATACAAACTCTTAACGAAATTGAAGGGGAGGTTTTTTCAATTACACGAGTCTCACAGAGAGATTCAGATATAGTTTTGGTGTTCCTGTGGCCTGACTTGAGCATCGGAGCTACAACGGCCGCCAGAGGCGCCGTCTGTGTGTTTTGCAGGCAGCGTTTGGAGTTACGGCGGTGGTTCTTGGAGCGTTCCTGCAGAACAGAGGGCTAGACGAAGGAGTGACGAGGCAATCCTCCACGTTCGAGTCAAGCGGCAGGATCAGTGTAATCTAAACTTTTACAACTTTACCTATTTATTGAAAAATTACATTGAATTTCTATTTTCTTTATGAAACCATGTGTTTCACTATCATAATTTTTTTTTTTTTTTATAGATTTGTTTCATTTTCTTTTGTGTTCTTTAGATAATTTTATACATTTGGTTGTTGTAATCACTTTGAAAATAGCATATTAACTCTGTATACTTGGATGGTTTCCTCGACACAATTCACATGTTAGTGGTTGATTCTAACCTTCGAGAGAATTGATGACATGTATTTATTGAGACAACATTGACTTTTGTTTTGCCAGTGCTTCAATTTAAAGTGTCAAAACTTTGTTTTGAGTCAAGGGTGCATGTGTTGTGTTAAGTTCTAGCACTTTTTTCTTCTAAATAGCTTGTCTATCATGTTGAACTTGGTAATTTGTTGAAATTAAAACATTGATTATTCTGGTTGCCTATTCTGCATCCATTGTCATCATTGTTCCTCCAGTTACTACTTCTAGGATCATTTGAGTATCAGGCCTTAAACCAGTATGCAAGATACTTTGTTGGGCTATCTTCTGTTTAACATCTTAAAGCGCTTATAGGCTTCACAGAAAGGTTTATCTGGTCCTTGCCTAAATGATAATATATCAAATTTAGCTTTAATAAAGAGATATAATGGAAAAAACTTGTTTAGAAACTTTTCTTCCACATCATTTCAACTACTCAAGTTATGGTTTGGATAGGATTTGAGCCACTCTTTTTCTTTGCTAGTCAATGAGAAAAGGAATAAACATAGATATATTGATTCTATGTCCCTCTCTTCAAATCTTATGGTACCAACCAATTCATAGAAAGTGGATAAATGAGTACTAGTTTGCTTCATCTCCAATGATCTAGTTGCAACTGACATTACTATGCTTGAGAAATATCTTGGTCCTTATTGCATAGCATAGTCTCCAAGTATTCTTCTCTAGGGATTTACAATCCTTTCTCCCTCAGCATTTCTATTTCCCTATTGATCAACCATGTTGTCAGATTAAGGTGGTTGAGATTGTGAATATGATGAGTTCAACTTTGATCTCTCTACCTCATCTCCTTTGTCTTGTTTGACTTGGCTTTTTTCTTTTCTTAAGAGTTTTTCAACATCCTACTAAAAAGTTAGATCTTTTGTAAAGGTTTTCCCTCTTGTTAGCATAAATATCAAAGACATTCTAAAAAGAGTTAGACTACCTAAAAACAAAAATAGTTAGCAAACAAAAGAGAGTTAGACTAATCTAGAAATAAAGTAGTTAGTACTAATTCTACAGTTAGCAAATTAGTAATGCACAAAGATTGCAATATGTACTCCTTCAAAATTAATGATATAACTAATGGTGTATCAACTAGTTCCCAATGACAGAAACAAAAACTTGGTTGTGGTTTATTTCTCGGCAAGTGGACCGAGTCAACTGTAGTACAGATGATAAGATGGGTTGTTGTATCCACAGGAACTACAAATAACTAAGATATTAATATCTTTCAAAATGAAGTAAGGATATAATGATTCTTGGGTTGCATAGGTGATATTTAATAGATATATTAGATAAAATATAAATAATATAAATAGCGAGATTGAAACTTGTTGTAAAAAGGAGAAGTTAATCTATTCAGAACAAGTGTTGGGATTGAATCACTTTGCAAATATCTTTTGTTGATGTTACTTACAAATGCTTTGTTCTTCAAGTTCATTGTTCCTTATGGGCAAACCAAGTTAATTCCTTTATCAGGGTTATTTAGAACAACAAACTATCATAATCAATTCATTGACTTACAATTAGACTACTTCTACATTAAGATGGAACAGTTCAAGCGAAATATTATTGACATACTTTATTGATTTGAAGGAGTTCAAAAAATGAATGTGTTTCCAACATCATTCAAGTTCTAAAGGCATGAATGGTGATTCCCCCCCATACCAAGCATTACACATTCAATTGAATCATATGAACTGAATTGAACAAGCATTCATAAATAACTACAACTAAGAAATATTACATTGTTCTTCAATCCCAACAAGATAAATTTAGCTACTCATGATAAATCTTACATAGAAACACCTAAATAAGTAACTAGCAACAAAGGACATGAAGACTTGAATGTTGCATGCTAGTTGAGACTACTTGATGCAAACCTGAGAGATGGAGCAATCCCTGACCAAGCCCAGCCTTCTAGAAGAAGGACACAAAGCATGACACAAGATCAAGGGCTAGGTCAGGACCCACCACTAGTTAGTGCTTAAGAGCCCATCATTCCTCAAAGGATTACCAGGAGTAGAGCCCAAGCCATGAAAGCTGAGCACCAACTAGTTTCTTTGTTTTTAATTTTAGTAGAGTAGGGTCCATTTAGCATAATAGTGGGGTGTATTTATCATTTTAGCTTGTGCGTAGTCCATTAGGGTAAGAATGTAGCCCTAGCTTCTAGAAGTTAGGACAAAGGGGCGACATTGACCTAGGTCAAACCCCTAAGCTGCCCCTTTCATATGCCTTTACTACCCCTCCCCCATCTTGCCCACCAAGGCACCCATTCCTATAAATAGGGTGCCTTGCCTCATGTATTTACACATTGAATTTGAATAGTAAAGAAACTCTGCAGGAGTGATTTTTGTGAGACTTGTGAGCTCTCATGTTGGGTGATATCTTGGGTGGGTAATATCTCAAGTGGAGGCTCCAAGTGGCATGACTTCATTTCTTCCCATAAGCTCTCTTCACCCTTTCCTCTTTTACTCTTTATTTTGCACCACCTCCCTTCCATATATGTATTCTTCTTCTCTTTGATTTGTTCTTTTTCTTTATTTGTTCCTTATTCTCTCTTTCCACTACATCATTTGTTACCTTATCATTGTCTTTTCTCTTTGCCTTTCTGAAGTGAACCTTTACACTTACTTAACCACTTGGTTAAGTTTGTGTCTTGTAGGGATCTTCTTAGGGTCCTTACCTTAATTGCTAAATCTAAAATCATAAACAAGAGCAACCAATAAAATGTGCAATCCTAAAATCAACTCACATCACTACTCTCTTCTGCCTTGAGTTACCTACTTTCAATCCCCAAATTAAGAACCAAAACCTCTCTATTTATAGAATTTAGTGATTGGTTGCCTCATATTTTCCATTTGCTCAACACCTAAGCCAATCTGCGTGGATTGCCTTTCTTCATCTTGAAGAAATCTTTTGGCTTATAACCTATTCTAAGCATAGCGAAATTATATGTTTCTTAATCCTGAAGGATTCTTTTTGGCTTTACTCCAAGCTTGACCTAATGAATTTAGCTTTCTTAAACATGAAAAATTCCTTTCACTCTGAATCCTCTCCAAGCCAAACTCCAACGAAATGGTCTTTCTTAACCTTGAAGAAACATTTCTTGCTCTATTGTAGATCCAAGCCAAGCCCTAGTGTTTTTGGGATTTCTTAGATTTGATGGACTGTTTTCGTTTATAGCTTTTCAGATGCTTAACAAGCCAAACTTCCATAATATGGTTCTTCTCTGGCATAAATTCACTTTGTGAATTACTCCACGCTCAACACTTAAAGGTTCTTTCTTTCATTGCTCTTTGTCACCAATTCGCTTAGCCTTGGATGCCTGCACTGAGCAAATTGGTCATTCTATTACTCCTTTGTTTTTGTTGTTGTTTTCTTCAATTTCCTACAAGTTTCCATCTATTTTTGCACACTCTTATCTCTTACATGACTTTTGGAGGGAAAATACTTTTTCATAATATTTTACATGCAATTCATTCATTTTTGGTGCCTAATTTGATATGAAAATCAAGAACATTTGGCACTTATCAGCATGCTACCAAATAGATGATACATGAAATAAAGGAACATCATCGTAGGTTTAGGGAGGATGATTTGCTTGATATACAATATTTGGAATCTAGGTTTTCTCAGCAACTAGACAGTCTTGCACTTAGTCTCACTCAGCAGATTAATCTAGCCTTAAATGATTTGCTTGATCACCTACTACCTACTCAAACTCGTCAACCCGTAGCGATGATTTCTTTTTGAAAACCCTTTTTAATGATGTCAAAAAGTGGAGAAAAGATTATTTTAAATAAGTTATTTTCTTTTCTTTGTTTGGTTGCTATTTTTTTGGTTTGTTTTTGGTTATAAATTGATTTTAGTATTGTAATATTTTCTTATGAAATATATAAAGTATGGATTATGTTTGCTATACTTGATTTCGCTTGCACATATACAAAAGAACAATACCATAATATATGATTGGTCATTAACTTATAGTTTTTGTCATCATAAAAAAAGGGAGATTGTTTAAACTCTAGACGGTTTATCTTTCATTAGACGGTCTCGTGACATGAGAGTTTAAATTTTCTAATGATAACAAATACTATAATGAGTGTTATGATTTATAACTTATGTACAATCTCACTAGTACAAAATACGTAATTTACGACTCCCTTTAACGACAATTCGTAAAGAACAGTCGTAATAAATAAAGCGGTGGTAGTTTCGTAATTTTTTTGAAATTTTTAGCATTTTTAACGACGGTTCGAGCTGGAACCGTCGTTATGTTGGAGACTGTGTGAGAATTAAGACGGGTCTCTATAGACCCGTTGTGAATAGTGGAGCATTAGCAAAAAATTCCCGCTCAGCAACTCTCTCTTTCCCTCACTTATTTTCACTCTTTCATTTTCCCTCATTCATTTTCACCACTACACTCTCTTTCCCTCTCACTTCTCACTTTGTTCCTCACCCACAGCCGCCGCCCTCCTTACACGCTCCCACCACCGACCTTGCGTCGCCCTCCTCGCACACCGCCGCCATGACCTTGCACCACCCTTCACCGCCCATTCTCCGCGAGCTCCGCCATCTCGACTATCACCATCACCTTTCGCCGCACCCACAGCCCATTCTACTGTCGCCGTCGCCACGAATCCCCACCCCGATGCCACCGCCGTCTCCGATGAGTCTGAGCTCTTACACGTGGACATCGGACACTACCTCCTCCCCCGCTCTTCCCCCACCGCCTCCGATGCCTTCCTCTGTCTAGGATTTTTGGGACCCGTTCATGTCGGCTGTCCCAGCGTGGCTTCCCGTTCAGTGACGGAGGAGGAGTGGGAGGCTACAACCACTGCTGAATCAGAAGTGGTGGTGATGGCAGCGGCGAGCGTGACAGCTTCTCTGTCGGTGGTGAGCGGATTTTCCAAGGATAGTGAGCTTGGTGCGTTCATGAACCCCTTGCATGTTTAATTAACCCCTTTGTTTATGGTTTTAATTTGACTTTTGTATTTAGTTCAAGTTTGTGTTTTTTTCAGCCCTTTTGGATTCTGAAGGGTTGTGTTTGTCCTTGGTGGTGATAGGTAAAGTGCACAGCCAAGGGTGGAATTTGAGTCCATCATTGTGGACTTGGGGTTCAAGTCCGAAGTTGAATGGGTTTGGCAAACTGGTTGAGGGGACTCCTGTTTGTGTTGGTACTTTTGGGGCAAATGGAGGTGGAAGTACTGGGCACGACTCCACTGTTTGTGTTGCTTTTTTGCTGAACTTCCCCTTTGATGGTAACAATAAAAGAAAAAAAAGGGAAAGGTTATAAGTTATTTCTCTGCTGAACTTCCATTAATCGTTTAAATTTTTTAATATTTGCTTTGGTTGGTTAAAGAATTTGACAAGGGAAGCATTTTTATTCGTTTGGAACCCTTTTGGGGTCTTGGCTTACTGGTGGGGGTCTTGGCTTGCTGGTGGGAATGGGAAAAATGAAGAAGCATGCATAACCAGTGGGAGCACCCTTTTCCCTTTAGCGACTGAGTTACAATTTGAGTCAAAATATATACATGTGTAGGTATAGTATCAGTGATAGTATAAAATATTTTATGCATTTGTTTATATATATCAAATAAAATATTTTTTTTTTAAAAAGATACACTTATAACGACGGTTCCAAAGGAACCGTCTTTAAAAATATAATTTTTTTTTAAAATTTAGTTAGTTACACATGTCGTTATAATTCATTAATAACGACGGTTATATAACCGTCGTTATAAGTGGTTGATTTATAATGACACCCGCAATAACAACGGTTCTAGAACCGTCTTTATATGTCCTTTTTAACCGTCGTTAATGAGTGATTTTGTACTAGTGTCTAGACAATATCAATAAGTAAGATGAGCAAGACTCTCCAAGATTATAAAGATGAACAAAACTCTCTAGAAATAAGAAATATGAGTAAGACTCACTAACATTAGAGAATCCAGTAAAATCACAACAGAAAACCTAGTCTTTGTCTTAGTAATGAACAATCTCTTAGTGCTTATATATTATAAAGAGGAAAATCAAGGTGGAAAACCTGACTAGCTAGACAATCTAACAATAAAGAGACACATCGAACAGTCTCATAATACTAGAACGTATGAGACAATCTCGTCAGACTGTTCCTAAAGCTACAAAAAGATAGACAACTCCAAAGCACAATGAAAGCTTATAAATACAATGTTCATGGACACATTAGACAATCACTAAAGCGTGCATGTTATAGACGATCACTTCGTCTTCTTCTCATGAGATGATATATCATGTCAGGGAGTGTGTATACTCAATGTTTACATTGTTAGATGATTTTTGTGCTTGTTTTTTAATCTTATTTGTTAATATTAATTCATATAAAACATACTTTTCAAAAAGATTAATGATTGAACGATTATAGAAAGTCTTCGTATTTGGAAACATAAAATTGAGCACACTAAAAGTATGAAATATTAAGTGCTTTAATGTTTTGTGAATGAAATATACTTTCTATATTGACTATAAACTATTTTGAATACAACTATGCCTTAATGATTAAGTTTAAGATTTATTAAAAAAATTTCAAAATAACCAATATTTTAACTGGAAAGTTTTCAAAAAATAGAGCATGTATATTTTCCATATTAAATAGTGTTTCGAAATATATTTTGTGGAAATATATCCAGGTTAAAATCTGATTATGCTTCAACGTTCAAATCTTGTATTAACTTGGAAACTATCTGAAAACTCCTTTACTATTAAAATCTTGAAATAGAAGGTATGGATAATTCAAAAAATATAAAAGATATTATTTTAATGATATCCATGTTTTATTATGATGATTATAATGTTCAGCCATATTTATAATGTTTCCAAAAAACTATTAAAGGAAAATAAAGACACGTATGAAGCTCACATATGAAGTTTCCTTATGAGTGTCTAACAGGAAAAAGATTAAGCTAAAAAAATGAGATTTGAGCTGATGAAGATTGAAGCCATTTTAAGTTGCTACGAACGAAGATTTGCAAAGAAAAAGAAGTTTCAAAGTGAAAACTAGTTATACGACGTATTTAAGGCTCATATATGAACTTTCCTATTCGAGCAACTATCGTGAAGAAGATGATGAGCAGTGCTGAAAAGAGAAAGATTCAAGTTCATAATTTTCAAAGCCTCAATGATCAATTCATACAAATAAATGAAGAATTTTGAAAGAGAAAATATATGTTAAAGACATGCAGATTGCATCATATTGATCGTCTACTACATTGAAGAAGAAAAACATGGTAGATTTCCACAGTTGATCACGTAAGGAAGATTAAAGCTACAATATTCACATTTGAAGAATAGAAAGAAATAATTTGAATTACTTCACATGGTTAAACATGAAGATTACATCAAAGCAAAAGTTTCCTTTTAAAATGTCTACTGCATGATGGAAGATCAACATTGTAGATTTCCAATGTTATTTGAGTGAAGAGGAATTATTTCTCCAATGTACATATTTGAGGAACAAGAGGAAAGAATTTGAATTACCTCACACGATCAAGACGCAGAAAAATCAATCAAAGCAAGACTTACCATTTTGAGCATCTAATTGCTATAAGAAGAATAAAGATACATGAAGCTTCAATGATCACATTTCTGAAGACTATATAAAGACCTTGAAGATGAAGAACGAAGATAGAGAAACGATATACATGCATACGAAGTGTACAAAAATGCCATTACAAGTGATATATAGAATAATGCTTAAATTTTTTTTTGTATTTGTTATTGAAGAGCTACTATTGAGATTGGGTAGTGAGCTTAATCATTGTAAATCATTCACTCTGTTAAGCATACCTTGTGAGCTTTCATTGTTCTCTCTAAAAAGAGTGTTTTCTCATATTGTTGAAATGTCTTGATCTTAGGGGAAGATTGAGACTAGTTTACTTATAGAGGTCTAAGAATACTTGTGTAACTGGAAAGGTGGACAATACTTGGTGACTTAAAGAGGTGCAAGAATACTTGTGTACCTAGAGAGGTGTCGAATACTAATGTTAGTGAAGGCTCTTAAGTGAGTTGCTCGATGGAATTGGACGTAGCCCTTGTTGTTAGGTAAAATAGTATAAATCTTGTTTCTATTTCTCCTTCTCTACTTTTCCTTGTTAGACATTGTGTTTACTTTGTTTTCCAGGTTTGTGATTTGAGTTCAGGCTCCATTCAACCCCCCTTCTAGAGCCAATTGTAACTACATTAATATCATCAAATAAGGTTCGAAAACATTCACATAGTGATTGAAAGTGTTCTAAGAGTTTAAAAACTAAGTATAAACACTCCTTGATATGATAGACCATCTAACGAGAAGAAGACAGAGTGATTGTCTATCACGTGCAAGATCTAGTTGTCGTCTTGTGTATCCATAGGCATTGTATTGATGAGCTTTTCTTGTGCTTTAAAGTTGTCTACCTTGATATAACTTTAGAGATCGTTTGACGAGATTGTTTGGCATGTGATCCAGCCTCTTGACCAAAGCGTTAGAGCTTCTCCTCCTCGAACCTCGTCCTCACCAGCTTCACGCCCAGCACACCAAAGACTTTCACCTGACAATCCTCCAAGAAACCTGAAAGAACAATATGGCGCCTCTGCAGCCAGTTGCGCTCCGACGCTCAAGTCAGTGATTGAATCAACAAAGAACTTCAAAGAAAACTCAGAACCGTGTACAAGTGAATCACAACCAAAAATCAATCCCCCCTAATTCCGTTAAGAATTTCACATATATACCTGAGTCTTTTTCTCTCTTGACGGTTATTCCTCTTGACACGTGGATAACATCTGGTCATACATGTGTCACCATCTAGAGTACCTGCAGCTGAAACGTTACTTCCACTTTGCTCCTGCGACTAAGTTATCCACACAGGGAGTAGCTTAGTGCACAGGCTACCCTTGGCGCAACCTTAACATGATGAACTGATTAACACTGGGTATCACGACTCACACTACACATGGTGGCAGACATGCCACTTATCCTCTGTATTTAGACCATATAACAAGTGCTTGCCAAGTCTTCTCAAATACCCGGCGATGTGCTCCTTTCGGCGACTTGCTGACCACCTGATCTCCTAACCTTCACACACGGCGATCATGTGCAATCTAGGTGATTACCGGTCTTCACACACGGCGATAGGCACCTGATCTCCTAATCTCCACACACGGCGATCATGTGCAATTTAGGCGATTACCGGTCTTCATGTAACATCCCGCCAAAGTAATACATACATACAGGTATAATGAAATTAAATGTAACCAAATAATATTGAAGAGAAATAACATGATAATATATATATTTGAAATGAAGTTGCTCCTCTTAGGGAGTTTAATACATAACCAAATCAAATGTTTGCAAGATTTTACGAAAATAAAAGAAATGCAGTAAGACAGGCGGTCTCAAAAGAAAACGGCGATCTCCAACTTCAAAACGGCGATCACCAGAAGTCCCCAAAAATGGGCGACTTGCTAGCCAGACATAAAATCGGCGATCTCATAACAGGCGACCTCAAAACAGGCGATCTGATAGTAGGGCAAATCCGGCGATCACCACCGAGAGGTGGAAATGGGCGATCTCTGCCCTCGGCGACCACCCCTTTAGGGAGCTCTTCTTCCTGGAAGGTCTTCTGCTCCCGCGTAACAATTACACGATCATCACAGTTTTGAGAAGGCAACCAAAATGACAGATAAAAGGGTAAGCTAGATAATATGAAAGGAGTTTAAATCATGCATATGAAAAAACCCAAGTAAACCAAGTTTCCAAAATATCCAAGTAAACGTAGAGCTACTCATAGCATTCAACTAATCGCCCAAATTCACAAATTCACAAACATTTCCCATAGTCATTCCATTTCACACCACAGCATCAAGTGTCTATCAGTATTCCAGTTTCTCATTTCACCATTTCACATGTCAGACTTTCCACTGACTCACCACACAAGACACTTGACACTACTTCCGGATTGACTCATGCATTGATTAGACTCGGAGATTTGCACCTGTCACACTGCCCACTGTGGAATCTCGCACATCCACAGGGTCGCCGTGAAATCTCACACATTCACAGGCATATGATGAATCTCAACACATCACCATACAGTATGACAAGGTAAATCCACGCAATACAGGTCGGTATGTTCTCTTTCAAACAACCCACCCATACAGGTGAACCTCCTTCGACTCTCCCAACTGAGTAACTTCCTCTATGTGATTCCATTATCAGCAGAGTCAGGATATCTCGTTCATAATCACCGATCAATGCACATCTAACATGGTCTTACACGGTATTTCCTTTCCTGAAAATACTATGCCTCGACCCCACATTCACAACATTCAACACATCATACCATACTCAAAGAAATGATTTCAATCACAGCAATAGCCATTTCAAAGGATTCATATTTTCGAATATCTCATGTAAATCTCAAGCAGTTCTCAAAACAACATCAAACACAAGGAGTTCGCAAAACAGCGCCAAAACCGGCGACCTGGTTCAAAAACAAGGTATTTCGAAAACTGTATATAAAACCGGCGACCTCGTCGCCCAAGCACACAAACAGAGCATTTTACGCAGATGAAAACGAAAATGGCGACCACGTCGCCCTCACTTCAGAAGATAGTTAAACTATGGCTCGTATGGAAAAGAGGTCTAGCTTCCCTTACCTGGACTTGCGCAAACACCAGGAGCTTCGAAATCCAACGAAGCTTGAAGAATGCCTTGGCTCTGTTTTGAAGATCTTGCAGAGAACTGCTCAAGTGCTCCAATGGTGTTCCTTCTCGTCGTACTCTTGTGTGGAGATGCTGAAATCGCAACGCGGAGGAGGAAACTCACTCTTTCTCTCTTCGAGTACAACAATGCTTTCTTTCTCTCAGGTGTGGATTTCTGCAACTTAAACCCCTTTTATCCCTCCAAAAGCAGCTGCCACCACCCACTCTGCAGGGAAGTTTGCGTGTACGCTTCCCTGCACAGTACTACTGAGCGTGCCTCTGCGCAGGCTACGCTATGAGGTCACTATTCTGAACCACCTTTTGTCTACGTGGCGCGCGTGCAGAACGTCTCTTGCTGGGAGTCTGGGTCCCACGTTCTCTGTGTATAACTTAACGTAGCGCGATGACCTTTTCACCGATGACCACAGGCGCGAAGGCTAACAACCGATGACCTCTCGCGCGAAGGCTAACAACCGATGAGCTATCGCGCGATGACAACCCGCGGATGAGCTATCGCGCGATGACAACCCGCGGATGAGCTATCGCGCGATGACACCCACTGATGAGCTATCGCGCGATGACAACCCGCTGATGAGCTATCGCGCGATGACAACCCGCTGATGAGCTATCGCGCGATGACAACCCGCTGATGAGCTATCGCGCGATGACAACCCGCTGATGAGCTATCGCGCGATGACAACCCGCTGATGAGCTATCGCGCGATGACAACCCGCTGATGACCTCTCGCGCGAGCGACCGATGTCTCTCTTCTCTGGTGACGCCTGCATGCCTCGCGCCCAGGCGATGACGTGTGGTCTAGGCGACCGGCGATGATGTATAAACAAGAAACTCTTATCGTTTTTCCTAGACTACACTTTCCTTCCTTTTTAACTTAGATAAAACATACATAGAATTTACTTAACATACTCATTCATTTCAATAAATCTCAGGTCCTTACACTTCACACACGGCGATAGGCGATTACTGATCTTCACACACGGTGTAACATCCCGCCAAATCCTTTTCATATTTATATAATAAAATAAAGGTAAAACAATAATATCGAAGTGCATATAAATATATATATGTAATGAAATTTCCCCTCACAGGGAGTTTAATACATATCCAGTCAGTTTTCCAAACTTAAACAAAATACAGCAAAATAGAAAAACAGGCGATCTCCTAACAGAAAACAGAAAACGGCGATCGCCTAACAGAAACAGAAACAGGCGATCTCCTTCCGGCGACCACTCACAGAGGAGCTCTACTACCTGCAACCTCGTCTGCTCCCGTGCAAATATACACGATCATCACAGGTTTAAGAAACAACCACGATACCAGATAAAAGCGTAAGCTAGATATTTTTAAAACTTTAAATATGAAACTTTATATCAATAGAAAACATAAATCTTCACACCATTCATAATCTATATCAATTTCAACCATCAACATCCCCATATTCCACAAACTCGTCAAGTGTCTATTCACTGCATTCAATATTCATGGTTCACACGTCAGACTTTCCACTGACTCATAACATATAGACACATGACTCTACTTCCGGAAGACTCGTGCGTTGACTCAGACTCAGAGATCTGCACCTGTCATACCACACCACTGTGAAATCCACACAAGGTCGCTGTGAAATCCACACAGCCATGCGCATACATAATCTCAATATCATCACTCTCCCGGTATGACAGGGTTAATTCATATAACAGGTCAAGTCAGTTATCTTTCAAACAACTTACCCATACATATGAACCTCCTTCGACTCTCCACAACTGAATAACTTCATCTATGTGATTCCATTATATCAGCAGAGTCAGGATATCTCCTTCTAGACAAGTCCCTAGTCAATGCACATTACACACGATCTTACACGGTATTTTCTTTCCTGAAAATACTATGCCTTGATCCCACATTCACAACATTCAATGCATCATACAACACGTAAAAGCACAATTCCATCATATAATATTTTGAATCTTTTCTTAAACAATCCCAATCACAGAAACAATCCTTCCAAGGTTCAGATTTTTGAATATCACATGCATTTCACATTTCAATCTCAAACAGTTTCAAACGACACTAAAACAGGGGATTTCGAAAACAACATTAAAACCGGCGATCACGTCGCCCCACACATAAAAACAGAGCATTGTGAAAGGAATATGAAAACCGGCGACCACGTCGCCCTCACTTCAGAACCTACTCGCCTAACGTTTTTATAAACGAAATGCTAGCTTCCCTTACCTGAACTTGCGCAAAATCACTAAGAGCTCCAACACCCACCGAAGCTTAAAGATGTCCTAACTCTGTTCTAGCGTCCTGACGGAAAACTCGCAGAGAACTCCCCAGGTATCCAAGTGCAGTCGTCGCTCGTCGTACTGGTGCTTCAGGATGCCTAAATCGCAGCGCGAAGGAGAGAAAAGAGAAGGATGAAGGTGAACTCACTCTGTCACTCTTGAACCACAACCGCGTTCTTTGCCTCTCCGAAGTGAGTTTTTGAATCTAAACCAACTTGTCCACAATTGCCGCTGCCACCACCCACTCTGCAGGAACGCTTGCGTGCACGCTTCCCTGAACAGTACGGCCACGTGTGTCTCTGCGCATGCCAACTCTCTGATGTCACTATTCTGAACCACCCTTTTTGTCTACGTGTCGCGCGCACAGGACGTCTCATGCTGGGAGCCTGGGTCCCACCTTATCTGTGTGAAACTCGACATCGCGCGATAACTTTCAACCGATGACTCATCCTGGCGGACGACCGATGTCTTTCCCTGGAAGACGACCGATGTCTCCCTCTGGAAGACGACCGATGTCTATCCCTAGCGACGACCGCATGTCTCGCGCCCTGGCGATGCCCGCATGTCTCGCGCCCTAGCGATGCCCGCATGTCTCTCGCCCTGGCGATGCCCGCATGCCTCGCGCCCTGGCGATGTCCGCATGTCTCGCGCCCTGGCGATGCCCGCATGTCTCGCGCCCTGGCGATGCCCGCATGTCTCGCGCCCTGGCGATGCCCGCATGTCTCGCGCCCTGGCGATGCCCGCATGTCTCGCGCCCTAGCGATGCCCGCATGTCTCTCGCTCTGGCGGTGCCCGCATGTCTCTCGCCCTGGCGATGCCCGCATGTCTCTCGCCCTGGCGATGGCCGCATGTCTCTCGCCCTGGCGATGCCCGTATGCCTCGCGCGCTGGCGATGTCCGCATGTCTCTCGCCCTGGCGATGCCCGACGACACATCGCCACACCTTGCTGAAGGTTCTTCATCCCACTATGTTACGTCCAAGGTATCATCTCCACATGACTTGGTGACGTCGGTAGCTTCACATTTCCAAGAGTAGATCAGCACTACTCCTCGTGCGCCCATGCAAGCAACACTAAGGACGATTTCTTATGCTCAAGCATGGAGCTTCGCATGCACAGCGTATCTAAGGCTTAACCCACACCTTGATACACGTAGTTTTTTGGAACCCACTATGGTTGATCCAGCATCTTGACCACATACTAAGTGCACTTTCGGCGATCATGTACACCATAGGCGATTGGCGATCATGTACCAGAGAAGTCGGAGATCGCCTCCGTCTTCAACAACGGCGATCTCATAGACTTCTAAGCTACACTTTTCTTCCTTTACTCTTCTTGATCCACATGTCTTCCTCGAGCACACCCACGTGATTACCTCACGATAAAGTCATCGCACCTGACTACTTGGTTAATACAATGGTCAGCCGACCGACCTCTACCAGCTGACCCCTGACCTTGGGCGACGTCCGAGGTCCGACTACTACGCAACTTCTATTACCAGCTCTTTGTATTTTAAATAATAACATCTTCTGAAATTATTTAAATATAACACTTTCATTCCAATTAAAGTTTCTAGGTCCTTACACACGGCGATGGGCGACTACTGATCTGTGCTTCTTGCGTAACGCTCTCGCTGGGAGCCTGGGTCCCAACTTAACTATGTTTTAACAGAAAACCCCCGATGACTGATCAGTGCTTCTTTACATCTCGCGATCTGCTTCCAGGCGCTCATCGCGTTCTGCCTCCAGGCGCTCACCTGACACTAATCTGCGGGTGATGGTCCCTTAGCAACCGACCACCGATCACAATTCTGAGTGATCTCCTCCCTGATTCACCTGCTATCCTCTACCACGTGTCACCCTGTGAACGGTCCACGTGGTCAACTGCTGTTGACGTCATCGACTACCGATGACCTACTGGATCAGCATGTTTTATTACTTTGAGACCATTTGGTGTGTTTATTCACAGTTGGACTGTCTAGTTGGACAATATTCTTCGTTTTGACTATTCTGTTAGAAACATCTGGCATCTAGTGCATTGGTAAGTTGTTTGATAAGATCTTTTAGTGTTGAGTCTTCAGATAACGTCTAATGAGATCTTTTATTTTGACCATGTGTTATAGGATCATATAGTGAGTTTTACTCATCTTTCTTATTAGGCTTAATTACCTTTTATTCCCTATATTAAGGGCCAAAAACTAATTTAGTTTCAAGATTTTAAGAAGTTCAATATGGTCCAAATTTTTTTAAAACGATTCAATGTGGTTCCTTCTATTACATTTCCCTCATTAAAACACATTTACCTTATCAATTTCACCACTGCACATGGAATTATATGTGTTGATACCACATCGAATCATTTAGAAAAAAAATAGGACTACTGCATTGAATTGTTTTTAAAAAGTTGAGACCACATTGAATTTTTTTTCAAAAAGTTGGGACCAAATTGAACTTTTTAAAAAACGTTGGGGTGAGATTGAACTTTTTAAAATCTAGGGAATGGAATTGATTTTTGGCCTTTAATATAAGAACTAAAATGGTAAATAAGCCTTCTTACTAATACCGTCTAGACTTAGACTATAATATTTGCACATAAGTAAGCTTTGTTAGAAATCATTGCACACCTTATAGTGTTTATTATCATTAAAACATATAAATTATTATGTCGTTTGATGGGTTATAGACCATTTAGCGATTACTGGACCATCTAGTCTCTAAACAAAATCTACCTCTTCATCAAATTCTTCTGAGATGGGATTATCCTCAACATCTGCCATGAGACATATGTGCCCCTCTTCTTCAGATTTGAATCAGATAGGTTAATATCTTTCCATGTTAGCACAAGACTCTTCTTTTTGTAAGACCTTTTCTTTCTATCTTTTTCACCTTCTTCCTTGTCCTGTTATGGACATTTAGATCTAAAGTGCACAGGCTTATTGCATTCGTAACAAAACCACCTTATCTCTGGTGTATTTACTTTCTGTAGATTTGTACCGTCTATCTCTCCCAAAGTTCTTCTTCTTCCACTTCTTTTTGAAATTTTGCGTGATAAAAGCCAAGTCTTCATCATGAAACATTGAATTGTTTGATGCATTGTCCATTGAGTCAATAGACAAAATGATACTCATTAGATGATCTCATGATACAAGTGCCTATATGTTTTGATGATAACAAACACTATAAGGTGTATTGTGATATGACAAAGCTCATTCATGTGTAGCACAGATCAAACAAACAAATAAAAACAAACTGAGCAAGACTCACTCGATGATACAACAAGAGAAAAAAGTTGTTAAACGAAATATTGGTAAACATTGATCAGACGATCTAATCTTAATGTTCACTCATGAAATGGATAATATAGTCGAAGAGAACATAAAAAAGAAAGAATGGTGTGCATAAAAGTCAATAACATGTAATAGCATCACATAAGATGAAGATCTCGTTAAACAAAGACATATCAAACAAAGCTTATAGAGAGGATGCGCTAGACGAAGGATCAGACAGTGGAGCTATGAATGATCATATCAGACAGTCCTAAGTATTGAAACACTTTAGAAGCTCACATCAGATGTAAACTCTTTGGGAAACTTAAAGCATATGCATACATTTACAAGTATCAAAACACTTGGCTATAGCGAGTACATATACCTCTTCAGGTACAATGAGTACACACACCTCTCATGGTACAACGAGCATTCATACCTCTCTTGGTACACCAGTTCTAATCTTCCTTTGAAACTAAGACCTCTCAAGATATGAGAAAAATACTCTCAAAGAGAGAACAATGAAATCTCATTAGATATACTTTACAAAGTGAAGGATTTATAATGTTTAGCACACAACCCAAATGACTCGACGCTCTATTTACAAAAAATATGAATCTTGTGTTCTATACAAAATGGTTTTCTTCTTCAAATTAAAACCTTTATATAGCCTTAAAATTTATGACCATTGGCGCTTGAAACTGCAAATTTGTAAGAACTGCACAAATCTCACTTTGCACTTCATCGCTTTGGCATTGGATGCTCCAAATGAAATTTTCTTATATGAAGATTTCCTACACGTCTTAAGTGTTTATTCGTTAATCTTGAACTTTGAAATCCTTCTATACTTGTATATTTTTGAACGTTAAAGCTTGAATCAACTATACTTGAAGTTTGTGCAAATCTCACATTGTAGCTTTTTTGTTTTACCATTACACGCTCCAAAAGGAAACTTTTGCTTTGATCCTTTTTTAGCGCCTTAAGTGTTGAAACCACTTCTGAAAATAATTCAAATGTGATTGCAATATATTGTAATCAAAATTAATGAATTAGGTTCAATCAAAATCAATTTGATTTAATATTGTTTAAACATCTTATATAACAGAAAACTAATAATAACATAAATTCAAAAACATTCCTTGTTAGTGTAAATTAAAATGTTGAATTACATTAGTCTTAAAAACATAATTTTGAAGTCTAATCGAACTTGTCTCTCTATTTTTCAAAAGTTTTCTTTGTTAAAATCGCGTTTTCGAAAACCTTTCAAACTTTCATAGCTTTTTAACGTTAAAGCATATTAGTATTTTAAATAAGATATATTTCATCTGGAATATGTAAATTATAAAGTTGAATTATATTAGTCTTAATCATAGATTTAATTTATCAAAACATAATTTTGAAGCTTAATAGAACTTGTCTTTCTATTTTTCAAAAGCTTTCTTTGTTGAAATTGCTTTTTCGTTAAAGCATAACTTTCTGTCGTTAAAGCATATCTGTAATTTAAATAGGATATATTTTATTTGGAAGATGTATTTCATTAAAATAGAATCAAGAATGCAGAGATACTAAGCTTTCGAAAGCCTCTGATTTAACTGTGAATTTTGAAAACTTTCTAGAAAAGTTTAATCCGAACGTTTGGCTAAAACTTAGATATATATATATATATATATATGTATTAATAATATTAAAATAGGTTTTGAAAAAATTCAAAGATCACTAGAAAATGTTTTCAAAGTACAAAGACTGATTTTATAAACTCCTCTGACGTGTTAGAGCGTCTTGCATTGTTATAGCTTATTTCTGCATTAAGATGGAATAGTTCACCATATTCTTAACTCCACGCTTTGCGGCTATTGAGATCTATGGTTGGTTTGTTAGGATTGAGATACATGAATTCTCCTTCCGGCCTCATTCATGCTGCAAGGATATCAATGGTTGTTCCTCACCATGGAGCATTAAGCATACTACCAAACCTAAGGAACTTGAATCTCAAATAAAAACAAGCATTCATAAATAACAATAACTAAAGAAATATCACATTACTTTTCAATCTTAACAAGTTTAGCAACTCATAATAAAGTTTTACAGTGAATGCTCAAGTATGAGAAGCTAAAGAACAACAAACATGGATCCTTAAATATTGTTGGCCAACTTAGATTCTTGATACTTTCCTCCAAATTTTTGTCTGGGATTCAGCCTTGAGGCTTTCTCCTTTGTATTTCTCTTTATGCCTCTTGATGACCCTAGTTCCTCTCGGTTGTTTCAATGAAACCTTGAGGTCCTTATTTATAGATATTTATAAGGGAGCTCTAAGAGATTCAATAGATTTGGCTTCCGCTCAAAGGATTGGCTTTCTTCATGCTAAAGTAATCTTTTGGCTTCTTAGGATTCTCAGATGTAGGGATCTACTAGGGATTCGCTTCAAGATGAGCTCAGTGCTTTCTTTTCTTAGCCATGAAGTATTGTTTGGCTTAAGCTTGGCCTCAGCAAAATCTCTTTCCTTCAAATTTTAGTTCGGGTTGGCTTTAAGCCCTTCTAAGCGAATTTGGGCTTTCTTCATGGTGAAGGACTTTGTGCGCTCAACCCATGTCGATTCCCTCAACAATTTGTACTTTGGAAGTCTTTAATTCTTATGGCCTCAATTCAGTCAATGCATGGTAGAAGTGCTCAACATTTTAAGTGTTTTCTTGAGGCTTGTTCCCTGGACTTAATCCGTCGAGCCTTTCTCTATGCACTGGGTGGATTGTCCCTTTCTGTTTTTTCTTTTGGCTTTTTCTGCATGATTTCTGCAAATTTCTTCATCTCTTCTTCTTTTTCTTCTTTGAGTGCAACTAGCTTTGTACGGGTTTGGCATGCTTTTCAGCTCATTCTTTCACATTTTGTATGAAAAATGCATGTACTGTACTATGAATTTTAAAATATTTTGACCCTTATCAAGCTCCAGCTCGACTAGGGTCCAACATCAAATAAACTGAGGTCGACGATAAAACAACTCTAGCTAATTGGGATCCAACCTCACATGAATTAAGGTTGACAATAAAACTACTCCAACTCGATTGGTGTCTAGCCTCAATTGAACTGATGTTCATGATAAAAGGACTTTAGCTCGACTGGAATCCATCCTTAGATGAATTGAGGATGATGATAAAAGACCCTAGCTTAGTCGAGTTTAGGCTCAGATGAACCAAGGTCAACGACAAAATGATTCCAACTTAACTGGGGTTTGACCCCTAAGATTGACGATAAAATGGCTCCAACTGGGCTAGGGTCTGGCCTTAAATGTACATAGGTCAATGATAAAATGGCTCAAATTGGAATTGGATTTGGTCTTAGATGAACTAAGGTCAACAATAAAATGGCTTCTACACGAAATGATCTCGGCTTAGGGCCAACTTAGGCCCTAAGTATGCCCTTTATTTATGACAATTTATGGAAGCCTTATACAATACATGTGCATTTGTTCCAAGTAACCACTCCAACAATGCGTCAATCCTACCTAGCCACATGGAAATATACTTGAGAAGACATGACGATTAATGGGTTTCCCATTCTGAAATGAAGTGATGTTCCAGAGTCCCAATGGAAGCTTCCAGAAATAACACTAGTTAAGTTTATTCGCCTACCCAACTCAAAGGAAGGGGGTTGCGTACCATCATGGATAGGTCGAACATCCAAAAGTTGAACAACACCCAAACTTGAAAGTCTTTTCACCTAGCCTAGCTCAAGGATGGGGTGATGTGTATATTTAGTTAGTCTGATCTCCTATTAAAAGGGAATGTGACTTATCTAATGGGTCAATTATAGGTTCTTTTAATCATTAATAGAAGGATTCAATAAAATTACTCAGAATCTTAGGAGAAAATCAACGAAATATCTACTTTTGGTACTTGAAATCGGTTGACAAATACAAAGTTTAAGGATTAGATAATATTAGTTAAGATCTAGGGGATAATATAATAACTAATTATAGCTTATTAAATACACCTTTCACTATGAACAAAGAACTTAATTTTGAATACTCTAGTTTGAGGTACTAAAGCTTTGAACCAAAACAATTCTATTTTAAACTATTAAAATGACATTTTAACAATAACAATTAAGTTAGAGTTATTTTATCTTCGATCTCAGTTCATCTGAGGTTGGATCCCAATCGAAGTGGCGTCGTCTTATGGTTGATCTTAATTCATCTAAGATCATCGACCTTAGTTCATATGAGTTCGGATTGTTTTATCATACATCTTAGTTCATTTGAAGTTGGACTTCAACCAACCTATAGCCATTTTATCGTCAACCTCAATTAATCTAAATCCTAACTTCAATCGAGCCTGTGTGGTTTTATGATGCAAGTCAAGACCACTTAAGGATGACCAAAGATGCTATATATAAAGGGTCATCTCAACAATCAAAAGAAGACTTCACAAAAAGAAGAAAGGGCCATATTCCAAAGCACTTGAAGTTCTTCTTACTAGTCTTCTTAAAGAGTACAACATTTTGTAAATAATTGGGTTCTCTTGAAGAATCCAAATAGTAGTATAAATAAAGAGAGCCCAAGCCCAAGTCAAGTGGGGGCCCAAGCCCAATCCATGAGCATCAATAGGAGCAAGGCTAAAGCTTTGGGAAATAAGCATCAATGGATGTATCTCTTTTTGTAATTACTTGTGCATTGTTTTTTAGTAGAACTTTAAAGGAAGGTGTAGATATTAAAATAAGCGGGTGCTAATGTACAAAAACAAGTCACACCTTCCATGTGACATAAAGAGTAGGTGTAGGTGTAGTTTTTAAGAGGTGCCAAAGTAGAAAAAAGGTCACACCTCCCATGTGACTCAAGTTTGGCTCCAAATTAGAATTTGAATTAGGAGTGAATTTTGAATTTGTTTCACTTTCATTTCAGCCCTCTAAAACTATAAATAGAGGTGCTTGGTCATTGTAAATTCAAGTTTGAAATAGAAGTAAAGTTACTATACTCAAATTTGTGAGTGAATTGGGTGAGAATTGTTCTCTTCTTCCTTGTCTCATCTTGTGAGCTTTGGGAGCTTCAAGTGGCGGCAATTACTACACCTATCTTGGATCATCACCTCCAAGTGGCGTGTCCTTTCCCAATCCATGCTACAACCACATAAGTTCATCTTCCTTCATCTTTCTATTCATTTAATCGGTTGTTCTTCCTTGCCTTAAGCATTCAATCGGTTATTGTTTTGTCAATTGTCTTGTTCTTCAATTCTGTTCGGTATAGCTACTGTAGTTGATGTTTAATTCTGTATTTTGTGTTCCTAATTCATTCTATTCGGTTATTATTGTTAGTACAAGGAAAGAGCACTCATAAATGAGTTTGGTTCATCATTTTGGAAGGCATAGTCTTCATTGATGATTCCTTAAGCTTCCTTGAGTTTGTGTGTTTCAATTTTGTTTTCCAACCCCTGTTTTTGTGCGCCTGTTCTATTTTCATTCTACACTTCAATTGTCATTCATTCACACCTCTAATTGTGTTTTAATATTGGACCTGTGGAAATGAACCTTCACATCTACTTAGCACTTGCTAAGTTAATGTCCAGTCGGGATTTTCTTTAGGTGACTCACCTAAATTGTTAAGAATCTTGATCCAATTCTTAATAAAGTGTCACATATTAAATGAATCTAAAATCAACTCACATCATTTTACCATTCAATTCATTTAAGTTCAAACCCAGACGAACTGGAGTTGTTTTATCGAAAACCTGTCGGTGGCTTAATCATGTTTTAAAATGGAGTATTTGACTTCTAAGAATGTTACTTTTGAAAGTATTTAAAAATTTTCAACTATTAATGTCCTAAATTTCAAAATACTTTCAAACAAAAATTATCTTTTACTTTTCTTTTCTTCTTAAACACTCTTCTTTCTTATAATAATAAAGTTGTATAATTTGAAAAAAAAATATAATTTTCATCTTACAAAGTAATCAATTCAGGTAGATCTCTTAATAAAATAAAATAATTAGTTTTAATAATAATAAAATTAATATTTATATATTTTTATAATTATCTCATATAAATGTTTTTCCCTCTTAATATTATTTTTAACTTTAAATATCAATAATCATAGCAATTTTATTCTAAATTTGATAAAACAAGATTGAAAATATTTAAAACCTTAATAAATATGATAAGAATATTTTTTAAGAAGGTAATCAATTTAAAGATAATTAGCACCTAATTGACAACCTCACATCATAACAAGGTATCAAAATAAATAATAAGTATTTTACATAATAATACATAAAAAAAAGCTATAATTATTAGTTTACCTATTTAAACTAATTGTATAATAATAAGATTGTTATTTAAAAAAACATTAAATATAATTACATGTTATTTTTAAAACCAATAAATTATATATTGAATTTAAATATATTTTATGAAATATATATTATATTATATTACACAATATATATTTCATAAAATATTTAGCTAAAACAAAAATATTTTAAAATTAAAAACTATTTAAATTTAAATAATGCAATATGTATTTCATAAACTATTTCTTTAAATCAAACACAAATTCTAAATTGAAAAAATATATTTAAATTTGAATAACATAATATATATTCCATAAAATATTCATTAATTTTTTTTAAATCAATCATTTGATTGTCATCTTAAAAAAATATTCTTTTATATCATATGCATAAAAAATATTTATTAAATGTGTAAAGTAATAATTGCAATTTTAGTATAGAGATTAGAGAATGAAAAAAAAAAGTGACAAGGAATATAAAAATATTTTTTCTGTAAAATTATAAAATTATCTCTCCATTGTCCTTCTATCTTACAGATTTTATACAATTCTACCATTACCTTTTTTTCTATGTAAAAAATAGAGAAATACTTGAAACTTTGATTCTACTCAAAGGAAAAGAGTTTAATTCCCTCTCTTAAACTATTGCATAAAGGTTTTCATGGAAACATAGGAAGAGGATGAGTAAATATTGAGTATGGGGCTCGAAAAGTGATAGTTATGCTTCTTCACTTACATTGTTACATTAAGTTTTTCAATAAACAGAAGAGTATTGAGAAATTTTTCACCAAGTCCCATGATAGATGTCAGTGTTTTGGTTCAAAGTTTAAGCCGTCTAAACTAGAGTATTCACAATTGAGTCCCTTTGTTTATAGTGGAAAGTTTATTTTCGATTTTTAACTAATATTATCTAATCCTTAAAATTTTTATTTCCTCAACCAATTTCAACTATCACAAATATATATTCCTATTATTTTCACCTAAGATTCTTGGTAGTTTTGTTGAATCCTTTCTTAATGATTATCAACCTTATAACCGACCTACCACATAAATTACATTCTCTTTATTAGAAGATTCAACTAACTAATGGTACAAACCTCGACTTTGAATCGGGCTAGGTAAAAAAACTTTCAAAAATGGATGTGTTTTAACTTTAGGATGTTCAACCTATCCATGATGGTACAATTGGGTCTAAATATTTTGATATCTCTCAATTCTTTATGAAATTACACAAAATTAGTTTTATTATTTTATAAAAAAAACATTACTATTGAAAAATTGATTGACTTTTTTAGTTTGTCTCGAACTTTCTAGATAATCTAATTACTTTTATGTTATTTCTTTAGTGTTTTTTTTTTCTTGTGTAGGGTTGTGAAGGGTATTGCTTCTTAGAAGCTTTCACAAATGGTGACAAAATATATTGAAATTTCTTATTTTCTTTAAGGATTCTTATAAAACTTAAAAATACAATGAATTGGTTTGATTAAAGTAATTAAGCAACTAAATATTGCTCTTATGATAAAATAAATCATGATAAATCTTTGCATTTCTCTCTTCTATCATTTCTTTTCCATTGACTTATTACTTTTCCATTGATATATTGTTCATTACTTGTTTAATTTTCTTCAAAATTTGAAGACCATTATGTTGTAATTTTCTTCAAATTTAAATAACCATTATGCTTCATATGAAACTTTTGTAAAACTTGTTTTAGAACCTGAACCAATTCAATCTAGTAAAAGTTAATAATCTTTGTACGAAATGTTCATAATTAAATTGACTCACCCTTTTTAACTCATCCCAAATTACCTTTTGAAATTTTTTAACGTGTTACCATCCCAATCCATACTTATTATATCTCTCTCTCTCTTATCACCATACTTATTACATTTCTCACATTCTCACTTTCCTTACATGCACCCGCAGTGCTTGTTAGTCTCTAAAATGTGAGAAAAACCATCACGTAAGTAAAGTAATATAAATAAAACACCATCTTCATTAAAATGCCAGAGTGAGTATTCATATAGATGTGTAAATCTACCTATATCCATACAAATAAAATTAACACAAACAAAGAGAATTTCCCTTTCTGTACAGAGTGTCTGTTTTCTGAAAATATCGGGCAATTTCCAATCAAGATAGGATAAAACTTAATCCAGCGGCGCAGATAACAGTTTGCACACCTCACATACCATATATGTATAAATTATCTGAATCTTACTATGATAGAACCTGAGACAAGAGAGGCCAAGGCAAAGGCCACAAAAGCAACCAAAGACAAAGCCACAGATACATTTGCCATGTAGGGGAACTTGTCCTCGCCCCAATTGGATTCCCAGTCATAAGCTCTAGTGGCTGCCGATGATGATGCTGACATTAGAAGGTATGTCAATATCTGCATTTGAAAACCAGAAGTTCAGCACTGGGTAGTATGCAAGCAACGAGACTACAGAACATCCCTTTTAATATACCTAATATAAGGGAAGGTTTGTAATCAAGGACTATAGTTCAATTAGTATGCCGTATTACTGTAAGTTTATAATCAAGGATTAGAAGTTCAATTAGAGCGAATCTAGACTAGAAGGGAAGATTTAGCCTATAATATTGGTCATCCTTTTATGTAAAATTAGTGATGTGGTGTAATCGTTAGAAGAGTGTTAAAAAAGGACCATAAATCAGCACTCATTATGGTAACGCCACCATCATGGATTGTGCCTTTTTTTTCACTTCTTTCTTGCTGATAAAAAAAATGGATGGATGTATTCTTTTATATAACAGTTTATTTGGTTATCTTTGAAAAAAATATTCTATAATGACAATAGACGTATTGAAACAAGTAGTATGTGTTTTGATTTCTATTTTAATGACGTTGAAGTCAGGTCCAACACTCAATACTTCTTCGTTTGGAAAGTGCAATATTTCCCCGTTCAATGCTGTTCTAATGTATTTCCGAAGCCACTTGTTGTAGTTGAAATAACGTGTTAAAAGAATTATGACAGTGGTGGGTAAAACCATTATCTATTTGAAGTGGTAAAACGGTTAAATCCATATTTTTTGTTGTGAAAGGCTCATAACTTAACCCAGCTCTGTTCTCAGCGTCTATGCATGATAACGTCCTATAAAGAAGCGAAAACACCAACCATGAAAAAACAAGTAATTAAATTGAAAGTACACGATTAAACAAATTTTTGTTTACTAATTACTGATAATTTAAACAGTAGAGCACTGATTTCAACGATCACCATTCTACCAACAGAAATTTGGATTAAACCCTCAAACCATTCTACCAATCTTAAGTAAAATATTTTAGTTCTAGAAATTTTAAATTCTTCTGTAAGAAAATAAATTACATGACGTTTTGTAAAGTCAGGAATTAAAATTCTAAGATTTACATATATATATATAAATATATATATATATAAATATATATATATAAATATATATATATATATATATATATATATATATATATATATATATATATATATATATCCTTAGTACTGTTTGAAGTGAGCGTTTTAGTCTCAAATTGAGTTTGATTATTTGAACATGAAAAAGTTAACAGACTATATAAATATCTTTATTCATACTTTTTATCTTTTTCACATAAATTTAAAAACAAAGATAATATACTTTTACTACCTCAAATTGACATTAAGTTTAATTTTGGTCTTTCAAATTTAAAATTGACCTTTTTAGTCCTTGTAATTTGAAAAACAAAAATGCATCTTCTAGTCCTTTTTCTCTTAAAATCATTAAGAATTCTGCTTATATGACCTACAATTATAAGCTGTTTACATAACAACCTACTTCGATTTTGAATTCTTATAGTCAAGTATTCAATTATTTTCTTCGAAATACTCACGTTGACTTTTATGTACAAACATTTGGGACTAAATAAAGTTTTTTTTTTTTTTAAATTATAATAATCCAAAATTTTAAATTTGAAAGATTCAAAACAAACTCAACTCAACTTTGAAGGAATAATTATTGAGCATAAAAAAATACTCCAACCTTAAAGGACATAACTTTTTGTTGTCCCATTTCACTGTTTTCACAGAACATTTTACTACCAAACTATAATAAACTTCGGCTTCAGAGAAGCCAAAACTGATTTTCGCAAACTGTGTTGTAAGACAGCTAACAAGAAAGAAAAGTATAGATAGGGTCTGAGTAATCAAAAAGAAAAATGACCAACTTTAAGAAAGCAAACGACAACACAAAACATGGAAAGGGAGTAAAAAGGTATCCTAAAGGTCTTATACTTTTGGACATAAGATTTCTCTCAAGATGGATTATTCGGTTGTGGTTCCTCAAATCATTTAATTATTATCATTATTCAGCACAAAACACGCCAGCCCCAATGAACACTACAAAATTCAGATTCAATAAATTCAAAAGCCAAGCGAGGCTTCTATAGATAGTAAACTAGTTAATGCATAAAACATCCTTAAAATGAGAGAGAACAGAGTAGTGTTGTTACCTGATCCAGTGCGAAAGTGAAATAACCCCTTAGCTGGTGATCCACCACGTGCTTTCCCGTGTTCAAGTACCGCCAGAGATCACAAATCTGCAGCCCAGAATGCAGAAATCCAATCACATTCACCGACAAACTATACCTGCAAAATCACACACAAGATATAAAACCAACCCCATAACTCGTTATAACCAAAAAAAATTCTAGATCGAACTTAGTAATATAATACCTGAATTCCTTGTACAAATAGAAAGAGTCAAGAGCCCAACCCCGATTCTTATCAGCGGCCAGCACTGAGAAAGATGCCAAGCAGAAAACAAGAGCTGAAATGCGAAGACCCAATAAGAGCTTGCTCAACGTCCCAATTTTTTTCGACTTTAACAAACCGGATACATCCGGTCGCAGTCGTCGATTACCGGTGGCGCCGGTGGCTTGTTCAACGTCTTTTACGAAACCCTCCTCAGCACCGAGATCGACCTTGGTCACCACCGCGGGCTCCACTTGGAACCGATGAGTCGTCAACACAAGCGGAGAGAGGCGCTGGTCGGCGATAGAGAAGTGGCCGTTGGAAATCGACGAGTCCGATGACGAATCGGG
This sequence comes from Phaseolus lunatus, assembly GCA_013389735.1. Taxonomy (NCBI): domain Eukaryota; kingdom Viridiplantae; phylum Streptophyta; class Magnoliopsida; order Fabales; family Fabaceae; genus Phaseolus; species Phaseolus lunatus. The sequence goes on along the minus strand of CM023864.1, from coordinate 38,664,393 downwards.
CGGCGGCTTTTGAGGCTGCGGGGAGGAGTGGCCATCGGAGATAGGCGAGTCGGAGAGAGAATGGAGTGGCGGCGAAGGGGATTTTCGGGTTCGCAGGGAAGGAGAACTGAGAGTGATGGATGGTGAGGGTTCCGAAACAGAGTAGAATTGATTATCTTCGTTTTTGTTTCGCTCTGGCTCTTGGTCTTCTTGTGTGTCCCCTGAATCCTTTTCGGTTGGTTCCGTTGCTTTTTCTTCAGAATTCTCTTTCTTCATTTCTGCTTCGGCTGGGTTTTCTCACTCGGTTTCAAGTTTTGAACAAGCTAGTTACATATCTCCCAATGAGAAAGTACTATTTTACTGTTTTTTTATTCAATAAATTGGTAGTGCTGATACTTCACCATGTTTATCATCATTTCTAGCTAACTATCTTCACACCACAATTACTAAGGATCAATTGTAGCGCACAAATTCGATAAAAGAAGAAAAAAGAAACATAACAAAAGATTGTAAGGACTAGGCCAATGCACAATAAGTAAATCTATTGCATTGCAACTTAAATCTATCTCTTTATAAATGAAGCAACGTTGTCCCACTAGGTGAATCAATGATGTCTAGTGCCAAAATTGATTAGGGCGCCACTTTTCCTCTCTAAAATTACACAAACATTTGTAAAGGAATACCTCCCCTGGGCATACACTTACCCTACACCTATTAGGTATCTTTCTTTAATTAAAAGATTTTAGAAAAGGAAGAAGAGAGAAATATTATTCATTTGTATTTACAAGAATACACAAGGGAGCTATATAAAGGATGCATTAACAACATGCAAAGGAGGAGGTAGGTAGAATATATAACTACTAAGTGTCTAATACTCCCCCTTTAAGCTTATGTTCCAATCATAAGTTTACGTAAAAAATTCAAGAATAAAGGATCAGAAACAAGTTTTATTAATATATTAGCTACTTGAAATCTAGTTGGGAGATGTAATAATTGAATCTAATTTTGTTGGACGTAATTTCTAACAAAATGCAAGTATAACTCGAAACGTTTCGTTTAGGGGTGCATAATTAGGTTTGTACTGAGTAACACAACTCCCAAGTTGTTTGAAAATAGTTGTTGTTGCGTGGTGGATATAAAGTTCATGTAGTAGAGATTGAAGCCAAATAACTCACAACAACTATACTACGATATTCCGCTTTTGTACTACCACATGAAACTACACGTTGTTTGTGTGAATGCCAAACAATAAGATTGAGACCGTAGTAGACATAATATCCAGAGTTGGATTTCCTTCGTCAATGTCACTGCCCCAGTCTACATCACTAAAAGCACAAATGGATGTGGAAGAACTTCTTTGGATGAGCAAACCATGAAAATTGGTGTCTGCGAGGTAATGAAGAATGTGTTTAACCACTTTCCAATGATGCTCTTGCGGGTTGTGCATGAATTGACACTCCTTGTTTACAACATAGGACATCTTAAGTCGAGTGATGAGAATATATTGAAGGGCTCCCACGATCAAGAGAAAAAGAGTTGGTTCATGAATGGTTGGGGAAGCATCTTTCTGTAAACAAAGATTGGACTACAGGGGTGTGGGAAGAGGTTTAGCAGCTTGCATGTTAGTGCGATGAAGAAGATCATTGATGTATTTTTGCTGAGATAAATGAAGAGCATCATCACGAAGATGAGTAACTTCAGCACCAAGGAAGTAATGGAGGGGGCCATATCCTTGATAGCAAAGCATGAACTAAGTCTTGAAATAAGATTTTCAACTTCTTGTAGTGAAGAACCTGTGATGATGATATCATCAACATATATTAAAACAAAAATCGTATAGGAAAACTTGAATTGAACAAACAGAGAGGTGTAACTCTTGGTAGAGTGAAAACCAAAGGTTTGAAGAATGGTACTTAGCTTTTGGAACCAAGGCTTAAGAGCTTGTTTTAAACCATATATAGTTTTATGAAGTTTCCAAACAAGGTATGGAGAGTTGGAACGAAACCTGGTGGTTGAGTCATATAGACATCCTTTTTGAGATCTCCATTCAGAAAAGCGTTATTTACGTCAATTTGGTGAATGGTTCAAGTAGCAGAAATCACATGAGATAAGACCAAGCGAATGTTGGAAGGTTTATAATCGGATTGTAAGTTTCATTATAGTTACAACCTTCTGTTTAACTGGAATCCCTTAGCAACAAGTCATTCTTTATGTCTTTGAAAAGAGCCATCCACATTGTAATTGTTTTTTAACAACCATTTGCAACCAATAACTTTAGCACCAACTAGAATGGATGTGAGGGACCAAGTGTGATTTTTGAGAAGCACAGTATATTCATCATCCATTGCTTTAAACCAGTAAGGAGAAGATATAACTTCTTTTACAGAGGTAGGGACATGAGACTGTAAAAAAGTTTGAGGATGAAACTTTGTTGGTTTGAAGATATGATACAAGCCAAGTCAGCAAGGAGATGACCAAGGACCCAAGAGACCATTCACAGTCATCTCATCAAACAAGTTAAGACCCTACCAAAAATCTAGCGGACCTCACTGGAAGAAGAAGTAGTCGTAGAGCAGAACACCAATTGTTCTTTCTTTTGGTCTACTTAAAAATAATACATGTTGTAAATAATTTGGGCTCACTTTAGGGGTCCAAATAACAAAGATAGGATAGAATAAGGTGCCTTTAGCATAATAAGGGTGTAGTTATCATTTTAGCTTGTTCCTAGCCCTTTTGGAAGGCATTTTGACATATTTTTAGAAGGACAAGTCTAGGATGTGTGTTTGACTTAGTCAAACCCTAAGGCTGCCCATTTTTTCCCTTTTCCCATCCTACCCCTCTTGCTTGTTTTCCAAGGCTCCTTCACCTATAAATAGGAGGCCTACCTAATGTATTTTACAAGTTGAAATTGAAGTAGAGTTACTCTGCAAAAATATTGTGTGAGCTTGAGTGAGTGTTATCTCCTCTTCCTTGGTCTTATCTTGATGAGAATGAAGTTCTCAAGTGGCAGCCTAACACTTATCTTGGTGGTTTCCACACACCAAGTGGCGTGATCATCCACCACCACCTCCATAAGTTTCTTCTTCCATTTTCCTTCATGTTTCCATTCCATTTATGTTAATTTCCTTGCTCTTATTCCTTTGGGTTTGCTCTCGGTTTTGGCACTTTTATTTGAGTATGGTTCATCCTTTAGTTGGCCCTGACCACCATTGATGCTTCCTAGCTCCCTTCTTCTTTTCCGCAATTGCATAAATTCTCACCTTACCATGTCTTTTATCTTTGCCTTTGTGAAATGCACCTTCACGCCTACTTAACCACTTGGTTAAGTTAGTGTCCAGTGGGAATTTTCCTAAGGTCATCACCTTTAATTCCTAAAATCTGAATCCTAAAGTAAAGTGTCACCTTAAATGAAAACATCTAAAATTCAACTCACATCATGTGGTTATCAGAGCTTAGTTTTTTTTTTAGCTTATTTTTGCTTTGAGTTGATTTGGCACTTTACTTTCTTGCACCTTTAATTTCTTGTCTTTACATTCTTGCAACTTAATTTCAGCCCTTTATGCTTTCTTGCAATTTCATTCGGCCTTTTAATTTCCATAGCTTTGTTTCGCTTTTGGGATTGTTATTTTGTGTCTTTCGTTATTGCCTCTTTTTGCTTTGAGTCATACGTTCTTAGTGTTCTAGGAGTCCTTATTTTGTTTATACTTATTTTGCTTTTAATTTTGAAGATATAAAAGTAACTAGAAATTTTTTTTGGGTAGAAGTTGATTGAGTTCCAAACATAGATTTCAAGTGTTCATTTAAATTGAATCCCAAACTTTCTTTTTTGTGACAATTGGAAGTGAATGAAAATATGCATGATAAGAATTATGGATGTCTTTACTCCAGAAACCAAAAACAAGGATAAAAAAAAAGGTTTACACAAATATCACTTTCTTTTGTTGTCAAGCTTTATATTCTAAAAAGAGGATTCATTTTATTTGGCAAATTGATTTCATCTTTGTGGAATTTGATTCTTTTACTTTTACAATTTCTAGCAAAAGTAAAACTTCATAGTTAAGGGTTAAGTAAGTATCTTATAGTCTTTTTGTGTGCCTTTTTCTTGCTTGTCTTTCTTCAAAGTTTTGTATTTAATCCCTTTCTCAAATTTGGTTTAGCTTTTCTTGCTTAAGCTTTTCTTAATTGTCATTTTATTTTCTTCTTAAGTTTTATTGTGGGTTCCATTAAGATCAAGTGTTTAAGGCTTTGACCTTTTTCATTTAAGAGTTTTCAACCTCAAGAAAGACCTTTTGTGAAGTGGAAGAATTTTCTTTGAGTGCCTTGAATGTTCTCTCCTTAAATTTCACCAAAAGTGACGCAAAATTTGTTTTACTAACTTCTATTTCACTAATTGTTTGTTCGTTGTGAATTATGCCTCATTTTTCTTCAGGGGAATCATCTAAGCCTCAATCTCCCCAAAAGGCTTTCCTTATGAGTGAATTGGCGGTGGCAAAGCGAACAATTGCCCAAAAAGACAAAGAAATGAGACATTTGGAAGAGAGACTCCAAAGACTAGAATCGACTCATGAGAGACCCCCAAGAAGAAGAAGATGGAATCAAAGGCGTGTCTCAAGGAGTTATAATCAATATGGCAGGCATGAAGAAGAGGAAGAATGGAGATTGAACAATTTTGAAGATAGGCGCCAACATGCTCCAAGAATTTCTTTTCTGTTTATTAAATTTCTTAGTTTTAATGAGGACTACGATCCCAATGTTTATCTAGGATGGGAGGCTAAAGTTAAACAAATGTTTAATGTGTATGAGGTCCAAGAAGACCAGAAAGTCAAATTAGCCTCCTTAGAATTCGTAGACTATGCCAATGCAGTGGTGGCATAAAATTGTAATGGACATTGGACTTAACAAGAGGCCAGTCGTGGTCTCTTGGGATGGTTTGAAATTATGCATCCGCGCTAGATTTGTTCCTCTTCACTATAGGAAGGAACTCTTGTTGAATCTCCAACGGCTTCAACAAGGACCAAAAAGTGTTGATGAGTATTTTAAAGAGCTTGAAACAACTTTAAGTAAAATTGACATGCATGAAAGTGAGGAGTCAAAGATGGCTCGCTTTGTGAGTGGATTAAGAAGAGAGATTCAAAATGTCGTAGAACTTTATGAGTATACTTCTTTGGAAAAAGTGGTTCACCTAGCCATCAAGGTTGAATCACAACTTTTAAAGAAAACATCTTTCAAAAATACTCATAATGATGGCTTCTATAACTCAACTTGGAAGGGTCAAAACCAAATTTCAAAACAAGATAATCCTTCCAAGTTCTCTACAAAATCCACCTTACAAAAAGAACATCCTTCTCCTTCTAGGACAAAATCACCAACCAAAACCTCAAGAAAAAAATGTTTTAAATGCTTAGGTTTTGAGCACATAACGGCCAACTGTCCAATAAAAAGAACCATGATGGTTAAGGGGGGAATAGTCATAAGTGACCACAATGATCAATCTTCTAGGTCTAACTCCCCTTTCCCTTCAAACTCCCCTAGTGAAAATGAATGTGAAATACCTTGTGAAGGTGACTTATTGGTGATAAGGCGAATGCTGAGAACAATTCCAAAACATTTGGATGACACCCAAAGAGAAAATATTTTTCACACCCACTGCCTTATCGATAAAAAGTTATGTTCCATGATAATAGATGGGGGTAGTTGTGCTAATGTGGCAAGTACATAGTGGAGAAACTTGGATTACCCACTATCTCTCATACAAAGCCCTATAAACTTCAATGGCTTAGTGCCGAAGGAGAAATCATGGTTAATAAACAAGTCCTCATAACTTTTGCTATTGGAAAGTATCAAGATGAAGTTTTATGTGATGTTGTGTCAATGGAAGCAGCACATATTCTTTTGGGAAGGCCTTGGCAATACGATAGATAAGTTCTACATGATGGCCAGACCAACAAGATATCTTTTAACTTCCAAGGGCACAAGGTTATCTTAAAATCCCTCTCTCCCAAAGAAGTTCATGAGGACCAAATAAAAATGAAAAAAAACAAGAAAAAATGAAAAAGATAAAGAAAGAACAGATAAACCGGGTCACAATATATCACCTTGCACTGCAAAAACAATCATGTTAACCCGTGCCGGACTGCAAACTGCACCTTCAAGGTGTTCTTCTTCCTTATCTTTTTCATTACCCAATAAAACTAAAAATACTTGACATCTTGGACAAAGCAGTTTTGGGATGAAATTCAAACACCTCTTAAAGTTTCTCACCTTCTAAGAGGATTTTCATCAAACAGTTCTTTCATTCCCAAATTTTCTTTCCCAACATGGCTTGTATATAGAGCTTCTTCTTTTGAACTCCCCAAGCTTAAAGAACATAAGTTTGTTTCACTTCCCACACCTTGAACTCTTTTATATGTGAACAATCTAACTATGTTATCTGTAGGAGTTTTAAATTTGAGGTCGAATTCTCTCAAACTTGGGGGGCATGATACAAGCTAATTCAGCAAGGAGATGACCAAGGACCCAAGTGACCATTCACAATCATCTCATCAAACAAGTCAAGACCCCGCAAAAAATCTAGCAGACCTCACCAGAAGAAGAAGTAGTTGTAGACCAGAACACCAATTGTTCTTTCTTCTAGTCTACTTAAAAATAAAACATGTTGTAAATAATTTGGGCTCACTATAGGGGTCCAAATAGCAAAGTTAGGCTAGAATAAGGTGCCTTTATCATAATAGGGGTGTAGTTATCATTTTAGCTTGTTCATAGCCTTTTTGGAAGGCATTTTGGCCTATTTTCTAGAAGGACAAGCCTAGGATGCGGGTTTGACTTAGTTAAACCCTAAGGCTGCCCATTTTTTCCCTTTTTCCATCCTACCCCTCTTGCTTGTTTTCCAAGGCTCCTTCACCTATAAATAGGAGGCCTACCTAGTGTATTTTATAAGTTGAAATTGAAGTAGAGTTACTCTACACAAATATTGTGTAAGCTTGAGTGAGTGTTATCTCCTCTTCCTTGGTCTTATCTTGATGAGAATGAAGCTCTCAAGTGGCGGCATAGCACTTATCTTAGTGGTTTCCACACACCAAGTGGCGTGATCATCCACCACCACCTCCATAAGTCTCTTCTTCCATTTTCCTTCATGTTTCCATTCCATTTATGTTAATTTCCTTGCTCTTATTCCTTTGGGTTTGCTCTCAGTTTTGGCACTCTTATTTGAGTATGGTTCATCCTTTAGTTGGCCCTGACCACCATTGATGCTTCCTAACTCCCTTCTTCTTTTCTGCAATTGCATACATTCTCACCTTACCATGTCTTTTATCTTTGCCTTTGTGAAATGCACCTTCACACCGACTTAACCACTTGGTTAAGTTAGTGTCCAGTGGGAATTTTCCTAAGGTCATCACCTTTAATTCCTAAATTCTGAATCCTAAAGTAAAGGGTCACCTTAAATGAAAACATCTAAAATTCAACTCACATCAAGATACCTGCCTTAGATCTCGTTGTCATGGGGTGATTATTAACAGTATTATTGTCAATGTATGTAGAAGAGGAAGACGTGGAAGTGTTAGGCATAAGGAAGGAGATGAAACAATATTATTATTGTTAGACGAGGAAAAGTTATAATCATTATTAATATTGGCAATAATAAAAGAAGAATCAGGTGGTGTATGAATAGTTATAAATTGATTTAATGATCTAAAACTGTTTTATCAGTAACAGAAGAAATGAACTTATATTCAGAGAGATTATATGGAAATAATTCTTCATGAAAAACAACATGTTGAGATATATAAACCTTACTAGTAAAGACAAATATAACCCCTTTTATGTAAATCGTAGCAAAGAAAAAGATAACATGTTGATTTGAAATTGAGCTTGTGTTTATTGTAAGGGCAAAAAAATGGATAGCAGACATAACCAAACATTTTGAATTTTGTATAATCAGGATTTTTGTCAAAAAGTAATTCATGAGGAGTTTTATTGTTAATAATAGGGGATGGCAAAACATTAATGATATGCATGGTAGTGGTGAAAGCTTCACCCTAAAATTTGATAAGCAAAGATGCAGAAGCAAGAAGAGTTAATCCCATATCAGAAATGTGCCTATGCTTACTTTTGATAGAGGCATTTTGCTCATGTGTGTGTGGGCAAGTGAGACAATGACTGATTCCAAAAGTATGAGTGAATTGTTTAAAACACAAAAATTCCTTTGCAGTATCAATTTGAATAACTTTAAGTTTAAATCCAGTTTGATTTTCTGCAAAATTCTTGACCCGAATAAAGGAAGTTAAAGTGAGACTTATTATGCAGAAGAAATAACCAAGTGTACTTAGTGTGAGCGTCCAAAAATGAAATATAGTACCTTGCACTGTTTGAAGCACATACTCGAGCGGGACCCCAAATATTAATAAAGACTAATTGCAAAGGTTCAGTGTATTGAGTGATAGATTTCTAAAAAGGAAGTTGATAAAATTTCCAGACATACACGAATCACAAAATTGTTTTTGAGAACTATAGTAAATGTTGCACACATTCAAAATATGTTGAACTACAAAAAACTTACAATGACCAAGTTTGTTATGCCATAATTGTAACGTAGGAATCTTAGGTTTATATGAAGCATGGTTAACAGTGCAAGCAATAGAGTAATTTGAAGGAGGAAACACATAAAGATAATTTCTAATTACTCATTGAAGTAAAATCTAATGAGTTTTCTGATGTTTAACGTAGCAAAAGTTAGGAAAGAACTCAAAATAGACGTTATTATCTCTAGCAAATTGAGCAACACTTATGAGGTTTTTGGTTATAGTAGGGACATGTAACAGTTCGTGTAGTTTGAATTCAGTATGTGTGTGCAGCAGTGTAGATAGCAGACCAATATGCAAAATGTGCGTACCTTGATCATTACCTAGCTTGAGATCATCAATAGCCATGATAAGATTGTTTTTGTGTGAAAATCTTGGAATCTTTAGTGACATGATGTGTTGCACCAATATCAGGGTACCACAAGGGCGTCTTCTATGGTGGATGGAGCACCAAGAATGGGGAGCGTGGAATCTTGGTCAATAGTAGAGGCATATTGTGACATGCTTGCATTGAAGGAAGTGTTGGATGGTGGATTGTACCAAGTCAACACATGTCTGCCGTATGCCCAGGCTTGTGATATATCTAACAAAAGTGTTTGATGGATTGCCAAGGAGAGGTTTGATTGGATGGAGGGTGAGTGTTGGAATGAGTCTCAAGGAAACAATTAGGAGTGAAAAACGAACCAGAATGATTGTTGGAATACCCCACAAGAGTTATGATTGGTGAACTTCTTTTTGGTGTTGTGTTGATTGTTGAAAGGCCGCCATTGAGTAGAGACAATATTAAGTTAAATAAGAGAGTTTTGAGCCATTTTGTGTTTGTCGAATCTTTCTTCCTGAACAAGTAAGAAGAGTTTCAAGCTCATTTAGGGTGTATGGATCATTGTGAGAAAGAATGAATGTGATGAAACCATCAAAATCCTCAAATGGACTATCTAAGATAGCATCGACGTGGTCAACAAAAGAGACTTTAGCACCGACTACACTAAATGAATCAACTATTTTCTTGATGTCAAGAATGTATGTGAAGATGGATTTGTCATTCTTGGATCTGAGAAAAAGTCAGAACTTTTTTAACCATGGCATGGCAAGCGTGGATGAAGCTATATAAAGGATACATGAACAACATGGAAAGCAGGAATCAGGTAGAATAACTACAAACTATCTAATAAAAAAGGGTTAAAAAAAGATTAAAAAAAAGTTCGTGAGAGATCCAAAGAGGTTGCAACAGGACCCACCTGCAAGAATTAGTGGTGCCCCTCAGGATGAAAACATTACATTGTGGAATGTTGTCATATTTGGGTGAGTTAATTTGTATACCTGTTAGTCACGTCGTTTTATTTTATTTTCCTCCCAAGTAAGTTTTGATGGATAAGAAATTTCTACTTTCTTGCCGCCGTGATTGCAAGTTCCATTTTTTTTTATCAGTAGATTGTTCCCATGACACTCCATGGAGATTGAGTTGAGATTCATTTGTTTAATTTGATTTATAACTCTTTATTTTCATTTTTAAAAAATATTTAATAAAAAATTTAATTAGATATAAATTTAAAAAAATTATAATTTTTTATTAATAAAAATTTCTTTAAATATTAATAATAATCTAATTTATAAAATAATATTTAATTTCTTAATAAATATAATAATTAATTATTTTTTATTTTTAAATTGATTGATATTTTATTGAATTTTTGAGTGGACAAAGATGAGCTTGCTTTTAGCATGACTCCTATCTTAGAACAATTAAAATGTTACCATTGTTTTCCTTTTGGTTTCTGATTTGGCAGTATTACTGTTAATTATTATATTTTAATACAATATAAAATATTGTTTCGTTTTCATATTGGTTTATGTTTCTCTCAAAGGTGATAATTTATTGGAACTAACTTCTGTTGTTGTTATTTAATATTTGAGATTGCATGTGGGATATTCACTAAAAAAAAGTGAGTATTATATGGATCTAAATCCATAAGTAAATTTAGCATTACTTATAAACAATATAACCTACGGATATTACCCATAAATCTGAATCCGTAGATAAATTCATCATTACCTACTAACTATTATCCACAGATCTCTATTAACTACAAACTATTACTCCCAGATTTCTATTACCTACAAACAATTATCATAATAATTATACATGTAATATTAAAAATATTATTATAATATAAATAATTATAAAATCATAACTAATATTCATAAATAATAATAATCATAACTTTATTATATTAATAATATGAATAATATGATTATTAATAATATTAATAGTATTAATAGTATTAATGACATTAATAATATGAATAAAATTAATAATATTACTAATAATAATATTAATAATATTTAATAATATTAATAATATTTAATAATATTAATAATATTTAATAATATTAATAATATTTGTTTCTACAAAGTTAGGACTTCGCAGTACTCTTCCTCTTGTTAAGATCTTCTCGTCTTCTCGGTCTGTTAGTAGGGGTGCCTTCTGTCTTGGTGACTTCCTTCAGTCTCTTAATACCACAGAGGGGGGAGGTACTTGCAATGACACTCCGACAATGAAGTCAGTCCAAGGGTCAAGTACCAGGAGAGTAGGGAGTGAATAGTTACCTTGGGTGTTGTGCTTGTCCCCCTATTTATACTGTTCTGGTTGGACCCTGACTGTCATGGGCTTGCATGTAGGTCCAGTTAGAGGCCCAATTGTACTTTAATCATATTTGCGCTTAATCTGGCTTATTTACGCTTAATCATGTGTGATTTTGAACAGACCATCTGTCCTTCAACGAAGTGGACAATTTCTTCCAAAATACGTTTTCGCTCCCCCTCTAGCTGAAGGAGTGCGATGTATGGTTTGTCTTCTAGAATAGGCGACTCGACGACACTATTGGAAGCGGAAGTAGGGGTCGGTTTCGTACTCAACCGTCTCTCTCCTTAGTTCGATCTAGCCTCTATTGATTGAGAGGGTTGAAGACTCCTTTTATTTGATTAATGCAATTTTGAATTCCACGGAACTTTCTCGATTCCAACGCAACTTATCCTTTTGGAGCTGACGTAACAAACTACGCGAGCCTCCCGACGAAGCCAACATAAATCCTATCTGAATAAAAAAAAGAAAAGGCAGTTTCATTATGGTGGTATACTAGCCGCCTGTTCTGGAACTTCCAGTTCCAATCGAAGCATATCTATCCGTAAATGGATTTGTATGTATAGCCACTTCAGTCGTGCTCATTGTTTCTCTAAAATATCTAGTTGTGACTCTTGTCAGTTAATCGACTTTCCGACCATCCGATAGCACACATGCCCCCCAGGCTCAAATGTAGTTAACGTAATGCAAAGTCTTGAGTGCTTAGAAAAATGTTATTGGGTCGCAAGGTCGAATTCTCGGCAACTGATGTAAGTGTCGAGCCTTGTGGCTTGTCATGTAGTGAGCCATATTTCTTGGAGGGCAAGTGAGGAATGGTGACTGTACTCGGGGCGTGTGAGGTCTCAGTGACGTCAGAGAGAGAAGCCAAGGTTGATATGCACCGTTGATTGACATTTGATCTAACGGTGGAGGATGCCTGTGACAGTTCGTATTCTCGATTTCCTTCGCCTATAAATAGGGGTCGTGGTGAACCAGATTTTTTTTGCGTTTATCTTAACTAGCTCCGAGAACCCGATAGCCGAATACCCTATTTCTGCAATCTTTACCTGTCAGTTGAAGAGTTTCTGGATGTAACGATGTCTTCTCTTTCGGTTACCAGCTTATTTTCGTTAGTATCTGGAGGTCCGAGTAGAAGGCCATTGGCCACAAATGTTGTTTCTAGTGATGCCGAGAGTGTTGAGGATTCTTCACATGTTGCCAGTCCTTTGAGTCGAGAGAGTGTGGAGCCGACAATGTCTTTGTCGTTGAATGGGTATGAGGGTGAGGAGACCCGAGAGGCCGAATATGTATGAGTTCTTGAGAAGGTCCATGGGGTTTTTTTTGTGTTTACAGAGGTCTCAATGCTTCAAGATTTTGTGGATAGTGTAGATATCGTGTTAGCAGGAGTTCCTAATGGTGCTTTCTCGCTTCGTAGGTGTCGAGAGTTTGAGACCATGTGTTTGGGTAGAGGGAAGGAGCGTAAAGATTTCTTTTACTTTTATTCTTGTTTGATTTCAGACATTCATGTCTGCTTTCCTTTTGACAACTTTACCATGGAAGTGTTGCATATCTTAAACGTGGCACCTTCACAATTGCATCCGAACAGCTGGGCTTTTCTCCAGGCCTTTCGGTTGTTGTGTAAGGTGTTAAACGTTAAGGCAACCACCAGGTCTTTTTTACATTTCTTTGGTACGAGGCCAGGTGACCGAATAGGGTGGATGTCTTTGGTTGGTCAAGCGAAAAATAGCCTCTTTGCTCCTTATACAACTTCTTATAAAAACTTTAAAGGTGGTTTCTTTAAGGTTGTTATCGAGGAGGAGGGTAGGCTGTTTTTCTTTGATGACGAGACTCCTAGGTTTCCTTTCTATTAGACGAAGGATCTAGCACGTTTCAATGTATGGCAGAGGTCCCTGATGATCGATGACGAGCTAGAAGTGTTGTCGGTATTGGACCAACTTCCACGCAAGATTCCAACCCGGCCTCTCGTCCGTGCCTACTTGTTGTCTGATAGATGTGTTGATGTTGATGATATGTGATTTTACTCGTCTTGACGCCTGTGTTTACTATGATGACTTAATCCTTTCATCTTGTGTAGGTATAATGGCAAGTCTAGTGCCGCTAGGGGGGAAGAAAGACTACTTTCGAGTGCTTCGCTTGAAAAGGCAAGCTCAAAAGGCTGCGCAAAAGGGGATGCCGAGAGGATCAGCTACGCCGATTGCAGAGGCGGCTATCCTCATTACTACAGCGCCGGCCGCAGAGACCAGTCGTCCTCCTTCTAACACGAAGAAGAGGAAGGAGGATCACGACAAAGATCGTGGCAAATCTTCTCGACGCCATGGGGAACGCTCTTCATCAGGGAGATCCCCAAAAAGGGGCCGAGCAATCGGGGGGCCGAGTTCTGGTGAGCCTAACTTTCTTGGGCACGAGCTGAAAGTGACCGAGAAGGTGAGCATCAAACTGAAAATCACGTGTTTAGTTGTGACTCTTGTCAGCTAATCGGCTTTTCGGCAATCCGCTAGCACAATATTAATAATATGTAATAATATTTAATAATATTTAATAATATTAATAATATTTAATGATATTAATAATATTTAATAATATTAATAACATTTAATAACATTAATAAGATTTAATAAGATTAATCATATTTAATAATATTAATAAGGTTTAAGAATATTAATGTTAAATAATGTTTAATAATATTAATAATATTAATGATATTAATGATATTAATAATGATATTAATGAGAGGAAGAAGGAGAGGAAGGAGAGGAAGAAGAAGAGGAAGGAGAGGAAGAAGGAGAGGAAGAAGAGGAAGAAGAGGGACGAAGAGGGACGAAGAGGGAAGAAGAGGGAAGAAGAGGAAGAAGAGGGAAGAAGAGGAAGAAGAGGGAAGAAGAGGAAGAAGAGGGAAGAAGAGGAAGAAGAGGAAGAAGAGGAAGAAGAGGAAGAAGAGGGAAGAAGAGGAAGAAGAGGGAAGAAGAGGGAAGAAGAGGAAGAGGAGGAAAAAGAGGAGGAAAGAGGAGGAAAGAGGAGGAAGAGAGGAAAGAGGAGGAAGAGGAGGGAAGAGGAGGAAGAGGAGGGAAGAGGAGGAAGAGGAGGAAGAGGAGGAAGAGGAGGAAGAGGAGGAAGAGGATTGAAGAGGAGGAAGAAGAGGAAGAAGAGGGAAGAAGAGGAAGAAGAGGGAAGAAGAGGAAGAAGAGGGAAGAAGAGAAGAAGAGGGAAGAAGAGGAAGAAGAGGGAAGAAGAGGAAGAAGAGGGAAGAAGAGGAAGAAGAGGGAAGAAGAGGAAGAAGATGGAAGAAGAGGAAGAAGAGGGAAGAAGAGGAAGAAGAGGGAGAAGAGGAAGAAGAGGGAAGAAGAGGAATCAGAGGGAATAATATTAATAATATTAATCATATTTAATAATATTAATAATATTAATCATATTTAATAATATTAATAATATTTAGTAATATTAATAATTTAATAATATAATAATATTTAATAATATTAATAATATTTAATAATATTAATAATATTATTATAATAATTAATAATGTTATTAATCTGAATAATAATATTAATATTAATAATGTTTATATTATAAATTATATTAATATTGACAATCATACTAATAAGTATAATAATAATAATCATAACATGACAACAAAACTTGACTAGTGAATGGTTAATGTTAGAAATTATGGCTTTAAACTAGAGGGGGGTTGTAAGGACCTATAAATTTATTTGGAATAGAAGTGATAAATTCTAAATAATTTCTGAGTATGTTATTATTTAAAATAAAAAGGACATAAAAATAGAAAATCTCATAGTGGTCAGACCTCGGACGTCACCTAAGGTCTGGGGTCAGCTGGTAGAGGGCGGTCGGTTGACCATTGTGCTAACCAAGTAGCCAGGTGCGATGACTTTATCGGGAGGTAATCACGTGGGCGTGCTTGAAGGGAAGAGGCACGTGAATCAAGAAGGGTAAGAGAAAGGAAGGTGTAGCTTAGAAGTCGATGAGATCGCCGTTTGTTTAAGAAGGCGGCAGCCTCCGACTTCCCCCGTATGAAACCGCCAATCGCCTATGGTGTATATGATCGCCGAAAAGAGCACATCGCCGAGTATTCGAGAAGACTTGGTAAGCAATTAGTATGTGGTCTAAGTACAGAAGATGAGTGATATAGAAGACAGGTGGCATATCTGCCACCATGAGTAGTGTGAGCCGTGATACCACAGACTTAGAGGAATGGGAGGACGAGCCCTCAGCTGGGTGTGACTGTAAGGACCTGTAAAATTAAATTGGAATAAAAGGAATACATTTTAAATGAATTCTAAGTATGTTTTTATTTAAAATAAAAGGGAAGGAAAGTGTAGCTTAGAAGACTATGAGATTGCCTGGTTAGTACATAATCGCCTGTCGCCTAGACTACACATGCGGACATCGCCGGGGCGAGAGGCATGCGGGCATCGCCAGGGCGCGAGGCATGCGGGCATCGCCAGGGCGCGAGAGGCATGCGGGCATCGCCAGGGCGCGAGGCATGCAGACATCGCCAGGGCACAAGAGACATGCGGGCATCGCCAGGGCGCGAGGCATGCGGACATCGTCAGGGCGCGAGAGACATGCGGGCATTGCCAGGGCGCGAGGCATGTGGGCATCGCCGGGGCACGAGAGACATGCGGGCATCGCCAGGGCGCGAGACATGCGGGCGTCGCCAGGGATAGACATCGGTCGTCTCCCAGAGAGAGACATCGGTCGTCTTCCAGGGCGAGACATCGGTCGTTCGCCAGGATGAGTCAGTGGTGGAAAGTTATCGCGCGATGTCGAGTTTCACACAGATAAAGTGGGACCCAGGCTCCCAGCATGAAACGTCATGCACGTGCGACACGTAGACAAAAAGGGTGGTTCAGAATAGTGACATCAGAGTGTTGGCATGCGCAGGGACACCCGTGGTCGTACTGTTCAGGGAAGCGGTTGGCATGCGCAAGAGACACTCGTGGCCGTACTGTTCAGGGGAGCGTACACTCAGGCTTTCCTGCAGAGTGGGTGGTGGCAGCAGCATGCGCGGACAAGTAGGCTTAGATTCAAAAACCCACTTCAGGGAGGCAAAGAACGTTGCAGTGGTTCAAGAGCGAAAGAGTGAGTTCACCTTCATCCTTCTCTTTTCTCTCCTTCGCGCTGCGATTTAGGCACCCTCCAGCACCAGTACGACGAGCGACGACTACCCTTGGACACCTGGGAGGTTCTCTGCAAGTTCTCTAGACCGGGACGCTAAAACAGAGTGAAAGCATCTTTAAGCTTCGGTGGGTTTCGGAGCTCTTGGTGTTTTGCGCTAGTCCAGGTAAGGGAAGCTAGCCTTATTTCCAACGAAAACCTTATATTAGATGATTTTGATGATGGGGCGACGTGGTCGCCGGTTTTCAACTATTATTTCATAATCCCCTGTTTTCGGACGAGATCGCCGGTTTTGGCGTTGTTTTTCGAAATCCCCTGTTTTAGTGTCGTTTGAAATTGTTTGAGATTGAAATGTGATATTTGAAAATCTGAACCTTGGAATGATTGTTGCTGTGATTGGAAATCGTTCATTTAAGTGTTATATGATGTGTTGAATGTTTGAATGTGGGATCAAGACATAGTATTTTCAGGAAAGGAAATACCGTGTTAAGATTAGTTATGAGGTGTATTGATCAGTGAGTATCCTGTGAATGAGACGATCCTGACTCTGCTGATATGATGGAGTCACATAGATGAAGTCATTCAGTTGGTGAGAGTCGAAGGAGGTCCATATGTATGGGTAAGTCGTTTGAAAGATAACTGACTTGACCTGTTATATGGATTAACCCTGTCATACTGTGAGAGTGATGAGATTGAGATCGAGATTATGTTGATGCGCATGGCTGTGGGAACATTACAACAATGAAGTATGACAGGTGCAGGTCTCTGGATGCTAAGTTCAACGCATGAGTCTTCCGGAAGTAGTGTCAAGTGTCTGTGTGTGATGAGTCAGTGGAAGTCTGACGTGAGACATGAGAAACATTGAAATTGATAGACACTTGATGAATTATGTGAATTGAAAGACTCTTGAGGAAATTGTGAAATATGTGATTTCTTGATGGTCATGTGATGGGAATGAGAAAGTTGATGGTTTTACGTGGGTGTCTTAAATTTGTTTTATCTTGATTTTAAAGTTTCATATCTAAATTCTCTTTAAAATATCTAGCTTACCCTGTGTTCTTGTTTTGTGGATGTTTTCTTAAACCTGTGATGATCGTGTATGATTTTTACACGGGAGCAGATGATGTTGCAGGAAGTAGAGCTCCTCAGTGAGTGGTCGCCGGAAGGAGATCGCCTGTTTCTGTTTCTGTTAGGCGATCACCTGTTTTCTGGTTGTGATAGGAGATCGCCTGTTTTCTGTTAGGAGATCGCCTGTTTTTTTTATTTTGCTGTATTTTGTTTAAGTTTTGGAAAACTGACCGGTATGTATTAAACTCCATGTGAGGAGAAATTTCATTATATATATATATACATATGTTCACTTCAATATTATTGTTTTACCTTTATTTCATTTTATAAATATGAAAAGAATTTGGCGGGATGTTACAGTGACGATGTGACATCGGTGACCAGAGTGAGGCGATGTGTCCTCGTCACACACAAGGGCGATAAGAGATCGCCAACAGGATGAGAGGAACATCGGTCATCAACCAGGATGGGAGACACATCGGTTGTCTGCCAGGGGGAGACATCGGTTGTCTGCCAGGGGGAGACATCGGTTGTCTGCCAGGGGGAGACATCGGTTGTCTGCCAGGGGGAGACATCGGTTGTCTGCCAGGGTGACACATCGGTTGTCTGCCAGGGTGACACATCGGTTGTCTGCTAGGGTGACACATCGGTTGTCTGCCAGGGTGACACATCGGTGGTCTGCCAGGGTGACACATCGGTGGTCTGCCAGGGTGAGACATCGGTTGTCTGCCAGGGGGAGACATCGGTTGTCTGCCAGGGGGAGACATCGGTTGTCTGCCAGGGGGAGACATCGGTTGTCTGCCAGGGTGACACATCGGTTGTCTGCCAGGGTGACACATCGGTTGTCTGCTAGGGTGACACATCGGTTGTCTGCCAGGGTGACACATCGGTTGTCTGCCAGGGTGACACATCGGTGGTCTGCCAGGGTGAGACATCGGTTGTCTGCCAGGGTGAGACATCGGTGGTCTGCCAGGGTGAGGAATCAGTCGTCCGTCAGGAAGAGGAATCAGTCATCGTTGGTATGAGGGGCATGGTCATCGCGCGAGCAGTCATCGGTGGATGGTTATCGCGCGATGTCGTGTTTCACACAGATAAGGTGGGACCCAGGCTCCCAGCATGAACGTTCTGCATGCGCGACACGTAGACAAAAAGGGTGTTTCAGAATAGTTAGCATCAGAGAGTTGGTATGCGCAGAAACCCACGTGGTCATACTGTTCAAGGAAGTGTGCACGCAAGCTTTCCTGCAGAGTGGGTGGTGGCAGCGGCATTTCTGGGCAAGTTGGTTTAGATTCAAAACTCACTCCTGAGAGGCAGTGGACGTTGCTGTGGTTCGAGAGTGATTGAGTGAGTTAGCGTTGGTTCCCTGTTTCTTTCCTCTCCTTCTCCCTGCGTTCAGACGTCCTAGCGAACCAGTTGAAGATCGGCGACTGCCCCTGGATTCCTGACGTTGTGCTCTGCAAGTTTTCTGATCAAAGCCGTGAAACAGAGTAAGTTCTTCGTGCTCTGTTTTTGGATTTGTTTCTGAACGTGAGAGAGTTGCTTCTGCATGGGCTTTGCATTCAACTCTTTTAGCTTCAGAATTAGCCTCTGTTAACGCAGAATATGGGTAATGTCGTTAGTTTTATGACTAAGGCTCCATGGTGCAGGTTAAGGCATCCTTAAGTCGGTGGGTTAGAGCTCGTAGTGAGATTTTACGCAAGTCCAGGTAAGGGAAGCTAGTTTTATTTTCAATAAAACCTTAGGCTAGAAGATTCTGAAGTTGGGGCGACGTGGTCGCCGGTTTCAAACTTTCTTGCACGATGCTCTGTTTTTATGTGTGGGGCGACGTGATCGCCGGTTTTAATGCAAATTTCGAAATCCCCTGTTTTAGTGTCGTTTTGAAATTGTTTGAGATTGAAAGGTGAAATGCATATAATGTTCGAAATTCTGAACTTGGTTTTGATTGTTGCTGTGATTTGGAACCGTCCATTTACGTGTTGTATGATGCATTGAATGTTGTGAATGTGGGATCAAGGCATAGTATTTTCAGGAAAGAAAATACCGTGTAAGATCGTGTGTAATGTGCATTGACTAGGGACTTGTCTAGAAGGAGATATCCTGACTCTCCTGATATAATGGAATCATATAGATGAAGTTATTCAGGCGTTGAGAGTCGAAGGAGGTTCATATGTATGGGTAAGTTGTTTGAAAGATAACTAACTTGACTTGTTGTATGGATTAACCCTGTCATACTGGGAGAGTGATGATATTGAGGTTTATTTATGTGCATGGCTGTGTAGATTCACAGCGACCCTGTGTGGATTCACAGTGGTGTAGTATGACAGGTGCAGATCTCTGAGTCTGAGTCAACGCACGAGTCTTCCGGAAGTAGTGTCAAATGTCTATGTGTGATGGGTTAGTGGAAGTCTGACGTGAGAAAGATGAATATTGAAAATTGAATATGATAGACACTTGATGGTTATGTGAAATGAATGAGAAAGTGATGGATTTATGTGGGTGTTTAAACGCTGGTTATGTTGATTTTAAAGTTTCATATTTAAAGTTTTTAAAAATGTCTAGCTTACCCCTGTGTTTTATTTTGTGGTTGTTTTCTTAAAACTGTGATGATCGTGTGTAATTTACACGGGAGCAGATGATGTTGCAGGCAGTGGAGCTCCTCAGTGAGTGGATGGACAAGGAGATCGCCTGTTCTTATGCTGTGTTTTGTTTTATTTTGAAACACTTGACGGTTATGTATTAAAATTCCCTAGAGAAGGGATATTATTTTGGAATACAATGTATTGATGGATGTATTTATTTATATATACATATGCTAATTTTTAATATCATTGTTTTATGTTTATTTTATGATATAAATATGAATAAGATTTGAGGGGCGTTACATGGGTGAATTGTTTAAAGAGGTTTTCGCAAACTTTTTGAAGCTAGAATGAATTTATCTCAGAAACCAATTGATTAAGCAATTCAGTTATCCAAAACAGTAAGCAAAACTGCACTGTCAGAAAAACAATCAGTTGTTTCTTCGAAACAATCGGTTGTTTATATCAGCAAACAACAAACAAACTGAATTTAAAGAGTAAGGGATAGAGAGATTGTACACAGTTGTTTATACTGGTTCACTCCAACCCAGAGCTACATCCAGTCTTCTCAGAACCCCTGAGGAAATCCACTAAGCAATCACACCTTGATCACTTACACAACAACCAAGAGAATGACCTTGAAAATCTCAAGACACACACTCTCCTTGGCCAACACTAAGATTGCTGATCTTGAACACCTCAAGAACACACAGCCAATCTCAACAACAATACACAGAAGAAATGTTTCAGCAGTTTACACAGATTACACTTGTTACAGATGAAGATCTGAAATCAATACAAGTAGAATCCTATTCCAGCACCTTGATCAATCTCTTTAGCTCTTAAGCAATCTCAACTCTTTTTGAAAACCCTCTTGGTAAAACTTTTTCAAAAGCATTCTCTTCTTTAAAACAGATTTTCTGAATTTATATAAAGAAAGTTTGTTATCAAATCTTAACAAACCCATAATTGCTTTCAAAAAGATTGGTCAAAGCATTTAATGACTGGAGCGTATTCAGTTTCAAATCATTTAAAGCTCAGTCAAAGAAAACAGTTTTTCTGTTAAGGTTCCAGAACAAACAATCGGTTGTTTCCTCGAATCAATCGATTGTTTTGTCACTTAACAGTTTTCTTCATTCAAAACAGTTTTCAAACTTTCTCAAAACATCTAAGTGTAAACAATCGGTTGTTTCGACAGAACAATCGGTTGTTTCAACTTAGTTTGAAAAACAATTTACTTTGTTTAAAGATTGAGATGCTAAGTGCTTTGAGATTTAATCTAAGGGTGGATTACAACATTAAACTATCCCAGAACAAAACAATAAACCAGCACAGCAGCATCAAGCAAAGCAGAGGCTTCATCATCCTTCAAAGGATTTGGATTCTTCAAAACCTTGAACACCACTTGGTTCAACAATCTCCCCCTATTTGATGAAGACAAATCCCTGGTGCTTGTGTTGTACTGATTAAATCTGAAGCAGTTCCTGCAGAGAAAACATTTGCACTATCCAAAGCTTCTTACAGTAGCAAGTTAGATTATACCTCTTTCAACATAATATTCAATCGGTTGTTTACACGAAACAATCGATTGTTTCTATCAGCAGCAGCAGAAAACACTTTTATACTCAGAGATTTAAACATTTTTATGCATATAAGATACAGATATACAAGTACCAATAATTCTCCCCCTATTTGTCTTCACAAATAGATTTTAACATGTACTAAACACAGATTTTAAGAGAGATTATTTAGATCAAGAATACCTAACTCATTTCTTAAGAAGAAAAACCTCTCTTTTGGCAAAGGCTTTGTGAAGATGTCAGCTAGTTGCAGTTTAGTCTCCACAAACTTCACTTCACAGTTCCCATTTTGCACATGATCTCTGATGAAATGATGTCTTATTTCAATATGTTTGGTCCTTGAGTGCTGGATTTGATTTTTGGTAAGATTGATTGCACTTGTGTTATCACACATCAAAGAAACTTTGCTGATTTGTACACCAAAATCTGCAAGTTGTTGTTTGAGCCATAGGATCTGTGCACAACAGCTACCAACATCTATATATTCTGCCTCAGCAGTAGAGAGAGCAACACATGCTTGTTTCTTGCTATGCCATGAGATTAGGCTAGAGCCAAGGAGGTGACAAGTGCCACTTGTGCTTTTTCTATCTAGCTTGCAACCTGCGAAAACAGAATCTGAATAACCAATTAAATGTATTGGAGAATGAGAAGGATACCATAATCCTACAGATGATGTTCCTTTGAGATATTTCAGAATCCTCTTTGCAGCTTTGAAGTGTGACTCTTTAGGATTTGCTTGAAATCTTGCACATAGACACACCGCAAACATAATGTCCGGTCTACTTGCTGTTAGATAAAGCAATGATCCAATCAAACCTCTAAATTTTGTTTGATCTACACTCTTTCCAGCAGAATCTGCATCCATGTAGTAGCTTGATGGCATTGGAGTGCTTGCCTCTTTGCAATTCTCCATTTCAAACTTTTTGAGAATCTCCTTGCAATACTTTGATTGACTTAAGAAGATCCCATCCTTTGTTTGTTTAACCTGCAATCCAAGAAAGAAAGATAATTCTCCCATCATAGACATTTCAAACTCACCTTTCATAGCAGCCACAAATTCTTCACACAACCTATCTTGTGTAGCAACAAAGATGATGTCATCAACATATATTTGCACAAGAATTATTTCTGCATGTGACTTCTTGATGAAGAGAGTCTTGTCTATCATTCCTCTTTCATAACCAAGAGATAGCAGAAAATTGCTAAGCCTCTCATACCACTGCCTTGGAGCTTGTTTCAGTCCATACAAAGCTTTCTTCAACTCGAAGACATGGTTGGGATACTTGTGGTCTTCAAAACCCGGTGGTTGATCTACATAGACTTCCTCATTGATGTAGCCATTCAAGAAGGCACTTTTTACATCCATTTGGAAGAGTTTTAAACCACTCATACATGCAAAAGCCAACAGCAGCCTCACAACCTCCAATCTAGCCACAGGAGCAAAGGTTTCACCATAGTCTAAGCCCTCTTCTTGATTGTAGCCTTTGGCAACTAGCCTTGCTTTGTTTCTAGTGATCACTCCTTCCTCATCTAGCTTGTTCCTGAAAACCCATTTTGCACCAATAATATTCATTTCATTAGTTCTAGGAACAAGAAACCATACCTCATTTCTTTCAAATTGATTTAGCTCTTCTTGAATAGCTTCAACCCACTTCTCATCCTTGAGAGCTTCTTCAATTGACTTTGGTTCAATTTGAGAGACAAAAGCTGTGTGTCTGCAGTAGTTTGAGATGGAGCTACGTGTGGAGACACCTTCCTTTATCTGCCCTATGATGTTATCCAGTAACAGATCTCTGGGAATTCTCGACTCTTTGGGCAGCTCACTCTGTTGCAGAATTTCAATCGGTTGTTTCTGCGAATCAACCGGTTGTTTTTCTGCACAGATTTCCAGCTTCTCCAAACTGATGCTCTGTTCATCTTCCTCAGCACTGATCTTTGGGTTCTCACTGATTCTGCGATCTACCTCATCAAAGACTACATGAACTAATTCTTCTACAGTCATCAACCTTTTGTTGTAGACTCTATAAGCATGGCTTGTGAGGGAATAACCAATGAAAATGCCAAGGTCAGCTTTCTCATCAAATTTTCCCAAGCTTTCCTTTCCATTGTTGAGAACAAAACAGTTACAGCCAAAGACTTTGAGGTGACTGATGTTAGGCTTTCTTCCATTGAAAAGTTCATATGGAGTTTTCTTCAAAATGGGCCTTATAAGCACACCTATTCATCACATAACAAGAGGTACTCACTGCATCTGCCCAAAAATACTTAGGAAGTGAAGATTCACTAAGCATTATCCTTGCAAGCTCTTCAAGACACCTGTTCTTCCTCTCTACAACTCCATTTTGTTGTGGTGTTCTTGGAGCAGAGAAATTGTGTAGGATTCCCAACTTCTCACAGAACTTGACAAACTTCTCATTTTGAAATTCTCCTCCATGGTCACTCCTTATTGAGCCTATGTTGCTGCCCTTTGTGTTTTGAAGTCTTTTTGCTAGCTTTTTGAATGCAGCAAGGGCATCACTCTTTGATTCCAAGAACAAGGTCCAAGTGTACCTAGAGAAATCATCAACAATAACAAGAGCATAATAATTTCCACCAAGACTCATAGTTCTAGAGGGTCCAAAGAGATCCATGTGAAGGAGTTCAAGAGGTCTCAATGAAGAGACAACATTTTTGGTTTTAAAAGAACTTTTCACTTGTTTCCCTTTTTGGCAAGCTTCACAAATGTGATCCCTCTCAAACTTGAGTTTTGGCAGCCCAATCACAAGATCTTTTGATATTAGCTTGTTCAAATGATTCATGTGAATATGAGCAATTCTTCTATGCCAAAGCCAAGATTCATCTTGCTTGGATAGAAGACATCCAATTGAACATGGTGAAGAGATATCTAGAAGATACACATTATCAACTCTCTTACCTACCAACATTACCTCTTTAGTGTTGGGTAGACAGATTTCACATGTGTTTGCCTTGAACATCACTTGATACCCCTTGTCACACAGTTGGCTAATACTCAGTAGATTATGCTTTAGAGCTTCAACAAAGAGCACATCATGAATCACCAAGATGCTCTCATCTCCTATGGATCCTCTTCCAAGAATTCTTCCTTTGTTGTTATCTCCATAGGTGACATGACCCTCTTGCTTGAAGGATATTCTCAGGAACTTTGATTTGTCCCCTGTCATATGCTTGGAGCATCCACTGTCCAAGTACCAAAGCTGCTTTCTTTCCTCCAAGTTTTCCTACATAGAAAATTCTCAAGTACATAGGTTTGGTCCCCTTATGAATGAGGGTCCATCTGGTTTATACTCATCAACACAAGCTTTATTTTTCTTGGGAATCCACTTCATAAGCCCTTTAGGAACAACATGTTTTCTGATTTTACAGAATCGCACAGAATGACCTCTTTTCATGCAATAGAAGCATGTAACAATCGATTGTTTCGATGGTCCAATCGATTGTTTTTCTGGCATTTTTGAAAAAGATTTTGAAAATCTATCTTGCTGGTTTTGTGGATTAAAGCCCAATCCTGATTTTCCAAAAACACACTTTTGAGATGCTAGCACACTTTCAAAGTTAGATTGGCCTTTAAAAAGCTTATCCACTGTTTTAACAAGATAGTGGACCTTCTTTTCAAGATTTTCGCAATTTTCACAAACTAGAGTATCACACATGCAAGAGGAGTTTTTGTAAATGATTTCCAGATTTTCAAAATCCATTTTTGAATTTTCTAAATCCTCCTCCAGTGCTTTTACCCTGTTTTCAAGCCAGCTATTCTTTTCTTTCAATCGATTGTTTAAGAGAGCCAATCGATTTGCTTCTTCATGTGTTTCTTGAAAGGCTTGAAGCAATTGACCATAATTTTCAGAGTTTGAAGAGTTTGATGAACTTACACTACATGAGTCATCCTCCCTTCTGGCCATTAAGCAAAGATTGAGGTTTTTCTTATTTTGTCTTTTCTTCCTTCTTGCTTGACTCTTTGTCATTGCTTCCTTTGGTTCATGAGTAGCCTTGAGAGTCTCCCACATTTCCTTAGCAGTTTTGCACTTTGATATCCTGAAAAATTCATTAGTATCTAGTGCAAAAGCTATAATGTTTTGAGCAGACCTATCAAGCTGAGCCATCTTACATTCATCATCTGTCCATTTGGACAAAGGTTTTATAGTAAAGGAATTATTCTTTTTGAACTTTGGAATGTAAGGACCATTCTCAATTGAGTCCCAAATTCTTTGATCAATTGATTCAATAAAGATTTTCATTCTTGCTTCCCAAAACTTATAATTCAATCCACAGAATAAAGGTGGTTTGTAGATTGAAGCACCTTCCTCAAAAGATAGTTTTCCAGCCATAAAAAAGATTTTAGATCAACTTGAATAACTTTCAAGAACCAAGCTCTTGATGCCAATTGTTAGAAATTATGAATTTAAACTAGAGGGGGGGGGGGTGAATTGTTTAAAAAGGTTTTCGCAAACTTTTTGAAGCTAGAATGAATTTATCTTAGAAACCAATTGATTAAGCAATTCAGTTAGCCAAAACAGTAATCAAAACTGCACTGTCAGAAAAACAATCGATTATTTCTTCGAAACAATCGGTTGTTTATATCAGCAAACAACAAACAAACTGAATTTAAAGAGTAAGGGATAGAGAGATTGTACACAGTTGTTTATACTGGTTCACTCCAACCCATAGCTACATCCAATCTTCTCAGAACCCCTGAGGAAATCCACTAAGCAATCACACCTTGATCACTTACACAACAACCAAGAGAATGACCTTGAAAACCTCAAGACACACACTCTCCTTAGCCAACACTAAGATTGCTGATCTTGAACACCTCAAGAACACACAACCAATCTCAGCAACAATACACAGAAGAAATGTTTCAGCAGTTTACACAGATTACACTTGTTACAGATGAAGATCTGAAATCAATACAAGTAGAATCCTATTCTAGCACCTTGATCAATCTCTTTAGCTCTTAAGCAATCTCAACTCTTTTTGAAAACCCTCTTGGTAAAACTTTTTCAAAAGCATTCTCTTCTTTAAAACAGATTTTCTGAATTTATATAAAGAAAGTTTGTTATCAAATCTTAACAAACCCATAATTGCTTTCAAAAAGATTGGTCAAAGCATTTAATGACTGGAGCGTATTCAGTTTCAAATCATTTAAAGCTCAGTCAAAGAAAACAGTTTTTCTGTTAAGGTTCCAGAACAAACAATCGGTTGTTTCCTCGAATCAATCGGTTGTTTTGTCACTTAACAGTTTTCTTCATTCAAAACAGTTTTCAAACTTTCTCAAAACATCTAAGTGTAAACAATCGGTTGTTTCGACAGAACAATTGGTTGTTTCAACTTAGTTTGAAAAACACTTTACTTTGTTTAAAGATTGAGATGCTAAGTGCTTTGAGATTTAATCTAAGGGTGGATTACAACATTAAACTACCCCAGAACAAAACAATAAACCAGCACAGTAGCATCAAGCAAAGTAGAGGCTTCATCATCCTTCAAAGGATTTGGATTCTTCAAAACCTTTAACACCACTTGGTTCAACAGTTAAAGCTTCTTTTGTCATTCCTTAAGGGACTTGGCTTCGAGTCCTACTTAACTACGGACTGGAGTTGGTGGGTAACTACTGTTTTTGTTACCAAATTACCTATGCCCATATTACATACGGATTTTGTTCCGTGGATAATCCGTAGGTAATAATGATTTACCTACGAATTTTGGTTGTTACTTACGAAATTCTTCCGTAAATAAATGGAGTTTTTCTTATAGTGATTTAGTTAGAGTATTAAACTAATTTTTCCTTTCTTCGTGAAGTTGTATTATGGTTTGGAAAAGTTAAAAAGAAATTAGATGCTCATACTCAAATAATCTTATTCATATACTTGGAAATCACATTTTTTTTTCTTTATCTGATTACAACAATGTTTTCATATTTTTTTAGTTATTATTTAGGCTTCTTTAAGTTAAATTTTCGTTTACTGGGGATTATCCTAACAAGTCACCAACTGTGTATATGATTTATCTCTCGAATGTTCCCAAATGTAACATCCCGCCAAATCCTTTTCATATTTATATAATGAAATAAAGGTAAAACCATAATATCGAAGTAAACATATATATATATATATATATATATATATATATATATATATATATATATATATATATATATATATATGTAATGAAATTTCTCCTCACAGGGAGTTTAATACATATCCAGTCAGTTTCCAAAACTTAAACAAAATACAGCAAAATAGAAAATAGGCGATCTCCTAACAGAAACAGAAAACAGGCGATCTCCTTCCGGCGACCACTCACTGAGGAGCTCTACTTCCTGCAACATCATCTGCTCCGTGTAAATTATACACGATCATCACAGGTTTAAGAAAACATCCACAAAACAAAAACGCAGGGTAAGCTAGATATTTTAAAAAGGATTTAGATATGAAACTTTAAAATCAAGATAAAACAAATTTAAGACACCCACGTAAAAACCATCAACTTTCTCATTCCCTTCACATGACCATCAAGTAATCACATATTTCACAATTCCCTCAAGAGTCGTTTAATTCACATAATCC
Source organism: Phaseolus lunatus (assembly GCA_013389735.1). Taxonomy (NCBI): domain Eukaryota; kingdom Viridiplantae; phylum Streptophyta; class Magnoliopsida; order Fabales; family Fabaceae; genus Phaseolus; species Phaseolus lunatus. The sequence goes on along the minus strand of CM023864.1, from coordinate 38,636,244 downwards.
ATCAAGTGTCTATCAATTTCAATGTTTCTCATTTCTCACGTCAGACTTCCACTGACTCATCACACATAGACACTTGACACTACTTCCGGAAGACACGTACATTGACTAGACTCAGAGATCTGCACCTGTCATACTGCACCACTGTGAAATCACACACATTCACAGGGTCGCTGTGAAATCACACACATTCACAAGCGTATAAATGAATCTCAATATCATCACTATCCTAGCATGACAGGGTTAATCCATACAACGGGTCAAGCTCGTTCTCTTTCAAACAACTCACCCATACATATGAACCTCCTTCGACTCTCAACGCCTGAATAACTTCATCTATATGATTCCATTATATCAGGAGAGTCAGGATATCTCATAATAAACGAATCACCGGTCAATGCACACTCTACACGATCTTACACGGTATTTTCTTTCCTGAAAATACTATGCCTTGATCCCACATTCACCACATTCCATACATCATACCACACACATAAAGAACAATTCCATCATAGAATACTTTGAATCTTTTCTTAAACAACCCACTCACAAAACAAGCATACCACCGTTCAGGTTTTCGAATAGCATATACATTTTTCATTTCAATCTCAACAAGTTCAAAGCGACACTAAAACAGGGGATTTCGAAAACAACATTGAAACCGGCGATCACGCCCAATAACAGGGGATTACGCAATAACATTTGAAATCGGCGACCACGTCACCCCAACATCAAAATCTTCTAGCTTAAGGTTTTCTTGAAAATAGAGCTAGCTTCCCTTACCTGGACTTGTGTAAAATCTCACTACGAGCTCTAACCCACCGAACTTAAGGATACCCGAACTCTGTTTTAGCGTCCTGATCGGAAAACTCACAGAGAACTTCCCAGGAGTCCAAGGGCAGTCGTTGCTCGTCGTACTGGCGCTTGAGGATGCCTGAATCGCAGTGCGAAGGAGAGAAAAGATGAGGATGAAGGTAAACTCACTTTGTCACTCTTGAACCACAGCAACGTTCTTTGCCTCTCAGAAGTGAGTTTTTGAATCTAAACCAACTTGTCCACAATTTCCGTTGCCACTACCCACTCACAGGAAAGCTTGTGTGCACACTTCCTTGAACAGTATGACCACGTGGGTTTCTGCGCACACCAACTCTCTGACGCTAACTATTCTGAAACACCCTTTCTGTCTACGTGTCGCGCATGCAGGACGTCTCATGCTAGGAGCCTGGGTCCCACCTTATCTGTGTGAAACACGACATCGTGCGGTAACCTTCCACCGATGACTTCTCGCACGATGACTATCCACCGATGTCTCATCCTGGCGGACGACCGATGTCTCTCCCTGGAGGACGACCGATGTCTCTCCCTGGAGGACGACCGATGTCTATCCCTGGCGATGACCGCATGTCTCTCGCCCTGACGATGCCCGCGTGTCTCTCGCCCTGGCGATGCCCGCATGTCTCTGGCCCTGGTGATGCCCGCATGTCTCTCGCTCTGGCGATGCCCGCATGTCTCTCGCCCTGGCGATGCCCGCATGTCTCTGGCCCTGGCGATGCCCGCATGTCTCTGGCCCTGGCGATGCCCGCATGTCTCTGGCCCTGGCGATGCCCGCATGTCTCTCGCCCCGGCGATGACTGATGACACATCGCCACGCCTTGCTGAAGGTTCTTCATCCCACTATGTTACGTCCAAGGTATCACCTCCACATGACTTGGTGACGTCGGTAGCTTCACATTTCCAAGAATAGATCAGCACTACTCCTCGTGTGCCCATGCATGCAACACTAAGGACGATTTCTTATGCTCAAGCATAGAGCTTCGCATGCACAACGTATCTAAGGCTTAACCCACACCTTGATACGCGTGATTTTTGGAACCCACTATGGTTGATCCAGTATCTTGACCACATACTAAGTGCACTTTCGGCGATCAGGTACACCATAGGCGATTGGCGATCATGTACACTACAGGCGATTGGCATTCATGTGTAGTCTAGGCGACAGGCGATTATGTACTAACCAGGCGATCTCATAGTCTTCTAAGCTACACTTTCCTTCCTTTTTATTTTAAATAAAAACATACTTAGAATTCATTTAAAATATATTCCTTTTATTCCAATTTAATTTTACAGGTCCTTACATTCTCCCCAACAAGAAAAATTTTCGTCCTCGAAAATTAAATTACAAAGAAAAGAGGTAGGGGTAGGCTTCTCTCATGGTTTCTTCTAACTCCCAAGTTGAATAACCCGATCTGTCATCCCACACCACTTTCACCATGTTGATGGTCTTGCCTTTGAGCTGTTTACTTTGCCGATCGTCAATCCTAACTGGTTTTGCTTCAAAGGACAAGTCATCCTTGATCTGCACATCGTCCATTTCCAGCACATGACTAGGGTCTGCCATGTACTTCCTCAGCTGTGATACGTGAAAGACATTATGCAGATTCGCTAAATGGGGAGGTAGGGCGATCTCATAAGCCATTGGACCGATCCTCCTTAAGATCTGATATGGTCCAACAAACTTAGGAGACAGCTTCCTTGATCTGATAGCTCGTCTTACACCCTTGGTTGGTGTCACTCTCATGAACACATGGTCTCCAGCAGCAAACTCCAATGGTTTTCTCCTCTGATCTGCATAGGATTTCTGCCTACTTTGAGATGCTCTCATTCTGTCTTTTATCTGTTGCACCTTCTCGGTCGTCTGCTGAATCAACTCTGGTCCAACTAATACTTCTTCGCCCTCCTGGTACCAACACAATGGAGTTATGCATTTCCTTCCATACAAGGCTTCGTATGGCGCCATCCCTATGCTGGCGTGATAACTGTTATTATAAGTAAACTCCACCAGCGGCAACACCTCATCCCAACTTCCCAATTGATCCAAGACACACGTCCTCAACAGATCTTCCAAGGACTGGATCGTTCTCTCTGACTGTCCATCTGTTTGAGGATGATATGCCGAGCTCATTCTCAACTTAGTTCCCAAGCAATCTTGTAAGGTCTGCCAAAACCGTGAAGTGAACCTGGGATCTCTATCCGAAACAATGCTGGAAGGCACTCCATGCAACCTCACTATTTCTTTGATGTACAACTGTGCCAACTTGGCCATGGGCATTTTCAAATTCACTGGAAGAAAGTGGGCACTCTTCGTCAGCCGATCTACTATGATCCAGATTGCGTCATGGCCCCTTACCGATCTAGGTAAATGGGTAACAAAATCCATTGCAATGCTGTCCCATTTCCACTCAGGGATATCCAATTGCTGTAACAACCCGCCAGGTCTTTGATGCTCTATCTTCGCCTTCTGACATGTTAAGCAGGTTGTAACATACTGGGCGATGTCTTTCTTCATGCCCGACCACCAAAATGACTCCTTCAAGTCATGGTACATCTTGTTCATGCCTGGATGTAGGCTAAGGCGACTCTTGTGACCTTCCTCTAGGATCATCTTCTTCAACTCTTCATTTGCAGGTATGCAAATTCTGCCATTAAATCTCAAGATCCCATCATCTCCCATCACAAAGTCTTTAGCCTGATCGGTTCCTAGCAACTCCACAGTACGCCTCAGGTCAGGGTCCTTTAATTGCTTATCCTTTATCATTCCAAAGAAGTCATTAGTTATAGCCAGCTTACTACAACTAATGTGATTAACATGAAATTCTACCCCAAGGTTTAAGTCTCTGAATTGCTCGATCAGTTTCTGCTCTTCCATCATCATGGTGGCTACTTGTATTGATTTTCTACTCAAAGCATCTGCCACTACATTGGCCTTCCCTAGATGATACATGAGTTGAAAATCATAGTCCTTTAGAAACTCCATCCACCTTCTTTGTCTCATGTTTAGTTCTTTCTGATCAAACAGGTATTTCAGGCTCTTATGGTCACTGAACACCTGGAACCGAGCTCCATATAAATAGTGCCTCCAAATCTTCAAGGCAAACACCACAGCCGCCAACTCCAAATCATGAGTAGGATAGTTTCTCTCATGAACCTTGAGTTGCCTTGAAGCATATGCAACCACTCTTTTCTCTTGCATCACAACACATCCCAAACCCTGATGTGAAGCATCACAGTAGACATCAAAAGGTCTTCCTACATCTGGGATCACCAACACTGGAGCACTAGTCAACCTTTCCTTTAGTTCCATGAAGCCTTGCTCACATCGGTCGGTCCAAGCAAAAGGTTGATCCTTGCGGGTCAACTGTGTTAAAGGAGCCACTACCTTGGAAAAGTCCTCAATAAACCGCCGATAGTAGCCAGCTAGACCCACAAAACTCCTTATTTCTGTGACTGTCTTAGGACGTTCCCACTGAAGCACTGCCTCCACCTTGGCTGGATCCACTGAGATCCCCCGAGCAGATATCACATGTCCTAAGAAGTTAACTTCCTTCAGCCAGAACTCACACTTAGAGAACTTGGCATAGAGTTGCTTCTCCCTCAGGATCCCCAACACCGTCCTCAGATGTTGCTCATGTTCTTCCTCAGTCCTTGAATAAATAAGTATGTCGTCTATAAAGACTACAACAAACTTATCCAAGAAAGGACGAAAAATCCTATTCATGTAGTCCATGAACAGAGCTGGAGCATTTGTCACTCCAAACGGCATCACCACATATTCATAGTGTCCATAACGAGACCTAAATGCCGTCTTTTGCACATCTTCAGCTTTCACCAAAATTTGGTGGTATCCCGTTCTCAGATCAATCTTTGAGAACACTGAGGCTCCATGCAGTTGATCCATCAAATCATCAATTCTTGGCAGAGGGTACTTGTTCTTGATAGTCAGCTTATTCAACTACCTGTAGTCCACACATAACCGAGACCCTCCATCCTTTTTCTTAACTAGAAGCACTGGAGCCCCCCATGGAGATACACTAGGCCTGATGAATCGTTTCTCCAACAACTCTTCCACTTGTTTCTTTAACTCTACCAACTCGGCTGGAGCCATTCTGTAGGGCGCCATTGACACTGGTCCAGCTCCAGGTACCAAATCAATAGAGAATTCCACTTCTCTCTTAGGAGGTAGTCCAGGTATTTCTTCTGGAAATACATCCATGAAGTCCTTAACCACATGTATACAGCCCATCTCTTCTTCATTCTTCACTCCCCCTTTAGCTAGGATCACAAAACACGTCGCCCCTTCTTTCAACTCCGACCTCACATGCTGAGCAGATATCACATCTGACTCTTGGAGATCGGGGAACACCACCTTCTGGCTACCGCAATCTATGAGAACGTGATTGGCAGATAGCCAATCCATTCCTAGGATAACATCCAGATCCTGCAGAGGTAGACAGACCAAATTTACTTTGAACCTGCGTCCCTCTACTATCACTGGACATTCTGGGCAAACTGTGGAGGTCAAAACCTGTCCTGATGCAGGTGTGGAGACCAACAGTTCAAACGGCAGCTCCTTCACTAGAAGGCCCAACACATCTACGCACAGGCTTGACACAAAAGAGTGTGTCGCTCCAGAATCAAACAAAACTCTAACGCATCTATCAGCTATAAAACAAGCACCTTGCACCAAGTTACCTGACTGAGACGCCTCTGCTCCTGTCATGGCAAACACTCTCCCTGCTGCCTGAGGTCTGCTGCCTTCATTCCTCATCTGTTGGGAACCACCGGATTGAGTCATCCTATTCTGGGTAGGACAATCTCTAGCAACGTGTCCCGTCTTCTGGCAGGCAAAACATCTTCTCTCTGAATCTCTCTTGGGGCACACATTGGCTGTGTGTGGTCCACCACAATGGAAACATTTAAGTTTCCAGGGTTGTTGCTGCTGAGACTGGGGCGGTGCTGCTCTTGCCCTATGCTGTGGAGGCCTCGCATAAGACTTATTCTGTTGTTGCTGCACCCTGGCCTTCCTACTGGAAGAATCCCCTGGGCGTGACCTGATCACCCGAGACTCACCCTTTTCTAGAGTCTCCACCATCTTCGCCTTCTCCACCAAGGCGTGAAATTCTCTTATGCACATAGGTGCTATGGTCCTCTTTAGTTCATGCTTTAGTCCTTCTTCAAATTTCCTGCACCTCCAAGCCTCAGAGGTAGCTTGGGTATAGAATCGGGCGAGGTACTCAAATCGAGCAGCATAGGCGTTCACAGACATATCCCCCTGCTCCAACCTTAGGAACTCAGCTTCCTTCGCAAACCTTGCGCTGTCTGGGAAGTATTTCTCCAGGAACCTCACCCTGAAGCTCTCCCAATCCAACACTTCCTCTCGGGCCTCCATCATCTGCTGAGTTCCCATCCACCAGAACTCAGCTTCTCCAGACATAAGATATGTGGCGAATACCAGCTTCTTATCTTCAGGGCAGGAGGTCGCCCTGAAGATTTTCTCTAAACCCCTGACCCATTGATCTGCTTGGTCAGGAGTAGCATTCCCACTGAACTTAGGTGGGTTGTGCCTGAGGAACTCGGTCAGTCCCATCTGCTCCTGAGGCTGACCGACGTTGGGAGCTGTTGCAGCCGATCTGGCGGTCTCCCAATGCTGCATTGTAGCTTGGTGATTCTGAGACATCGCCGCATTCTGCTGCTGGATGGCACTCGCCATCATCTCAATGGCCCTGGCGATCTGACCCATTTCAGCAGAAGGTTGGGGAGGGGTAGGCTGTCTAGGAGCCATTCTTCTCTGTAGAAGATTAGGGGAAAAAAAACTATTATTCTCTACTCATATTCCTATAAAATGAACTTGATAAAGAATCAATTCATTTAGAAGACCACACTAGGTCTTACAAAGGCCAGCATCTCAAATCCATCTAGAATTTGAGTTTATCAGCAAGATCAATATACTTATACAAGCACATCACCAAAATAGCTACTGGTATAAAACCATCAATTCAAACGACCACTTTCAATCAATACAAAAACACTCAATAAAATGAAATAAAACACACCAGAATTCAATATATGCTAAACATCAAACTTTCAGAATTTAAGATTGAGAATCATCTTGATCCAGTTATGAGTGTGCACCCTCACTACTTTATCAAGATCCTTTCATTCTTAATACTAAGATTTTCAGTTAGGGCATATATTCACTAAAGCACACAAAATTTCAATACAAAAACGTTTGAAAACCTTTCACTATAGTTTTTATTTAAAACTCAAATAAATTTTATGAGCAGAAGAAACACAATGGATCCACAGCCCTCAGGTCATCCTAAGGACGAACTGCTCTGATACCATTAATGTAACATCCCACCAAATCCTTTTCATATTTATATAATGAAATAAAGGTAAAACCATAATATCGAAGTGAACATATATATATATATATATATATATATATATATATATATATATATATATATATATATGTAATGAAATTTCTCCTCACAGGGAGTTTAATACATATCCAGTCAGTTTCCAAAACTTAAACAAAATACAGCAAAATAGAAAATAGGCGATCTCCTAACAGAAACAGAAAACAGGCGATCTCCTTTCGGCGACCACTCACTGAGGAGCTCTACTTCCTGCAACATCATCTGCTCCCGTGTAAATTATACACAATCATCACAGGTTTAAGAAAACATCCACAAAACAAAAACGCAGGGTAAGCTAGATATTTTAAAGAGGATTTAGATATGAAACTTTAAAATCAAGATAAAACAAATTTAAGACACCCACGTAAAAACCATCAACTTTCTCATTCCCTTCACATGACCATCAAGTAATCACATATTTCACAATTCCCTCAAGAGTCGTTCAATTCACATAATCCATCAAGTGTCTATCAATTTCAATGTTTCTCATTTCTCACGTCAGACTTCCACTGACTCATCACACATAGACACTTGACACTACTTCCGGAAGACACGTGCATTGACTAGACTCAGAGATCTGCACCTGTCATACTGCACCACTGTGAAATCACACACATTCACAGGGTCGCTGTGAAATCACACACATTCACAAGCGTATAAATGAATCTCAATATCATCACTATCCTAGCATGACAGGGTTAATCCATACAACGGGTCAAGCTCGTTCTCTTTCAAACAACTCACCCATACATATGAACCTCCTTCGACTCTCAACGCCTGAATAACTTCATCTATATGATTTCATTATATCAGGAGAGTCAGGATATCTCATAATAAACGAATCACCGGTCAATGCACACTCTACACGATCTTACACGGTATTTTCTTTCCTGAAAATACTATGCCTTGATCCCACATTCACCACATTCCATACATCATACCACACACATAAAGAACAATTCCATCATAGAATACTTTGAATCTTTTCTTAAACAACCCACTCACAAAACAAGCATACCACCGTTCAGGTTTTCGAATAGCATATACATTTTTCATTTCAATCTCAACAAGTTCAAAGCGACACTAAAACAGGGGATTTCGAAAACAACATTGAAACCGGCGATCACGCCCAATAACAGGGGATTACGCAATAACATTTGAAACCGGCGACCACGTCACCCCAACATCAAAATCTTCTAGCTTAAGGTTTTCTTGAAAATAGAGCTAGCTTCCCTTACCTGGACTTGCGTAAAATCTCACTACGAGCTCTAACCCACCGAACTTAAGGATACCCGAACTCTGTTTTAGCGTCCTGATCGGAAAACTCACAGAGAACTTCCCAGGAGTCCAAGGGCAGTCGTCGCTCGTCGTACTGGCGCTTGAGGATGCCTGAATCGCAGCGCGAAGGAGAGAAAAGAGAAGGATGAAGGTAAACTCACTCTGTCACTCTTGAACCACAACAACGTTCTTTGCCTCTCAGAAGTGAGTTTTTGAATCTAAACCAACTTGTCCACAATTGCCGCTGCCACTACCCACTCACAGGAAAGCTTGCGTGCACACTTCCTTGAATAGTATGACCACGTGGGTTTCTGCGCACACCAACTCTCTGACGCTAACTATTCTGAAACACCCTTTCTGTCTACGTGTCGCGCATGCAGGACGTCTCATGCTGGGAGCCTGGGTCCCACCTTATCTGTGTGAAACATGACATCGCGCGATAACCTTCCACCGATGACTTCTTGCGCGATGACTATCGACCGATGTCTCTCCCTGGCGGATGACCGATGTCTCTCCCTGGAGGACGACCGATGTCTATCCCTGGCGATGACCGCATGTCTCTCGCCCTGACGATGCCCGCGTGTCTCTCGCCCTGGCGATGCCCGCATGTCTCTCTTCCTGGCGATGCCCGCATGTCTCTCGCCCTGGCGATGCCCGCATGTCTCTCGCCCTGGCGATGCCCGCATGTCTCTCGCCCTGGCGATGCCCGCATGTCTCTGGCCCTGGCGATGCCCGCATGTCTCTGGCCCTGGCGATGCCCGCATGTCTCTGGCCCTGGCGATGCCCGCATGTCTCTCGCCCCGGCGATGACTGATGACACAACGCCACGCCTTGCTGAAGGTTCTTCATCCCACTATGTTACGTCCAAGGTATCACCTCCACATGACTTGGTGACGTCGGTAGCTTCACATTTCCAAGAATAGATCAGCACTACTCCTCGTGCGCCCATGCATGCAACACTAAGGACGATTTCTTATGCTCAAGCATAGAGCTTCGCATGCACAGCGTATCTAAGGCTTAACCCACGCCTTGATACGCGTGGTTTTTGGAACCCACTATGGTTGATCCAGTATCTTGACCATATACTAAGTGCACTTTCGGCGATCAGGTACACCATAGGCGATTGGCGATCATGTACACTACAGGCGATTGGCGTTCATGTGTAGTCTAGGCGACAGGCGATTATGTACTAACCAGGCGATCTCATAGTCTTCTAAGCTACACTTTCCTTCCTTTTTATTTTAAATAAAAACATACTTAGAATTCATTTAAAATATATTCCTTTTATTCCAATTTAATTTTACAGGTCCTTACACCAAACATTATGTTATAGGTGGAAACCATTAATTTTCTTATCCATTAATGCCATTTTTCTTATGTAGAAAGTTTATAAGGATGGAAGTAATTGTTTGGATATATGGTAAAATCAATGGAGTCCTATATACAATGTAACTGTAATACTTATTTCTATCTAGTTATTATAATATAGTCAACAATTCTACATTTCTTTTCATTTCATTGTTAGTATATTTTTAAAAAAAGATAACAACTATTATATTTGCCCCATTAATTCTAAACTTGAGGTCTGATTTTTTTTTGTCTTGACCAATGTAAGGCCAACACCAACATTTTGTACAAATTAATCCAAGATCCTCAAGCTTTTTAAATTGCTGTGTCTTTTTCATTTCAAGGCATTACCTTTCTTATAACATTTGTTTCATTTTTTTGGGTTTGTAAAAAATGATGGTATCTGTATTTTGTTGTTGTAAAGAGTGCACACTTTATAGATAAGATATTGTTGTATGTATTGGTGTAGGTGTGTTAACATGAACATGTTTCCTCACTTAATGTTTTGTTGATTAACACATGCCATTATCGATTAAACCAAAAAATATCACCACAAAAAAATGGATTTACCTACACCATAGGTAAATCAACATTACCCACGAATTATCCACGGAAAAAACAAAACCCCATAGGTAATTTACCTATGGATGATGAGTCTGTGGGTAACAACAATCTGTAGATAATACCCACAAACAATAGTTCATATGTAATACCCACCAACAATAGTCTGTATGTAATACCCATCAACAACAGTTCGTAGGTAATACCCACCAACAGTAGTCCATAGGTAATGTCCACCAACTCTAGTCCTTTCGTACTACTCACTAATTTCGGTTCGTACGTAATATCCACCAACTCCAATCTGTAGGTAAAATTTACACATACATTATCCATTTACTTTATTCCAATGTTCATTCAAGTGTTTAAATGAATTGTCTTTAAATGTTTTATGCCTGTATAATATTCAACATATCCAACACACGTCCAACATATGAAGTAATCCAACATATATTAATTGAACAATCTATTACCAAACATCATTCAATACACCCAACATAAAATAAAACAACATTTAATTTCAAATTCAAACATAACATAATTGAAGTCTCATCATATAAAGTATGTCAAAGATAACATAATCTAAAAGTCAAGTCAACTTAAAATATCTATAAAAATCCAAACAAACTTGAAACATAATTGAAGATCCATAATTCAAAAGTCAAGTGAATTTGAAATTCAATCTTCAATTGAAACAAACTACAAAACATAATCCAAGATTGAAAGCTTAAAGCTCCTAACAATCTACATAATTAGTATCTTCATTTTGTTGTTGTCTGGGTGGTTCTTGTTGCAGTTGTACTTGTTGAGATTGTTGTTCAAAGGCACTTCGTGCATCAAGCGGAAGGAAAGGAAGAACGATACTAACCAATGATTTTACTTATTGACTAATTCTCTTATTCTCTTAACACATGTGAAAGGGTCATATGACAATTCCCTTAGGTGTATGTTTCTTACATTTAAAGACTCACTTGTAACCTGCAAAGGAAAAAGATACAAAATTTATCTTCTATTAGGTTATATAACACATAACTTAATCGCATTGAAATTTACATAGTTAACCCATTAACCATTCAGGGAAATGTGCATGTATATCATTTGATGCATTTGATGAGCTTATTTGTTGAGATTCCAAGAATGAACTATGGAACATATCAACAGAATCATGAATAGTTTATTTAGAGGATGCATTTGGCCAAAAATTGAAGTCAATTGTTTGATATACTCACTTGAGGTATGGTTTTACTTTGTTGCAATTGATCAAAACATGAACATGTAAAAATTTCAATTCTTTATGGTTGAACCAATGGATTGACTTTTTTCCTAAAGAATGATCAGGATACTTAAAGAGGGATAGCATTGATAGATAACTTTCACTTCCATGAGGTATTTCATTTCTAATATTTTGTGGTGACAACATGAAGTTCTTAAAATAGTGGTAAAAAAAGTTAATTGTCTCTCGGTGCATGTAGGATGCACAAATGATCCTTCAACTTAAGCCACATTTTTTACTAAGCATTTAGAATCACCCATAAACCTACAATTAAGTAATTGGAGATGGATTTAGACAAATAAATGAAGCATTTTGGCATAATAGCAATCACATTTTTCATACCTTTTGAATGGATACATCCACTTATATTGAATTGGTCGACCAAGTCTTGCTTCATTTTCAAGATGAATTAGGAGGGGTTCCATTGAATTAAAGAATGCAGGAGGGATATTCTCTCCAATTTGCAAAGCATTATTGATTTTTTTTTTTCCATTTTGACCAAGTCATGATCCTTTAATGTTGTCGAGCACAAATGTTTGGAGAAATGGTTGACTTTCACAACTGGATTCAAAACATGCATTGGTAATGAATGAAATGCAATAGGAAGTTAACACTCCATTAGTATATGACAATCATGAATTTTCATCCATGTATCCTTCAGTTGTCTAAATCCATACATCTTTCCAAATTTGAAGAATAACCATCAGGCATACGAAGTTTCTTTATCCAATGATAGACTAACTTTGATTCTCCTGTAGTTAAAGTGTAATTTTATTTTGGTTTTAGAATCTTCCCATTATCTTGCAACTTTAACTCCAAGTCAGGTTTCCTAGAATACAATGTTAGGTCTTTTCTTGCCTTATCATTGTCCTTTATCTTGCCTTTGACATCCATGACTGTGTTGAATATATTCTTAAAGAAATTTTCTCTATATGTATAACATCAAGATTATGTCTCAATAAATTATCTTTCTAATATGGAAGATCCCAAAAGATACTTTTTTTTTGTCCAATTATGCCACTCTCCATAACCTGGTAATTTGGACATGTGAGGCTCATCTATGACTATTGGTAGATTCCTAACTGTATGCCAAACCTCTTCAGATGTCCACATCAGACTTGCCCACATCATAAACTTTTGCTTCCTTGAAATATCATTTGTTTGAACACCACTCCATAACTTTTTAAGATCGTCGTTAAGTGGTTATAAATAAAAATTGATACGAGCCTTTAGATTATGTGGACCAAGAATGAGACAACTCAAAAACATATAAGGTCTGGATATGCACATTTTAGGAGGAAGATTATATGAGGTGACAATTAGTGGCAAAATCAGGATGTCCGTGATCAAAATGTTTCCAGGCTTCACCATCAGAGGGATGTCGTAGCACACCCGAAGGTCTTCTATTATCATAGTGCCATGTCATTTGTGTTGCAGTTTGTGTGGATGCAAACAATCTTTGTAATCTTGGAATTATAGGAAAATAGAACATTATTTTTATTGGAATTGGTTTTCTTTTACTTGTTCCAACTTTTGGGTCGTGATATCGTGCCTGGTGACAAAATTTGCATTGTAATAGGTGTCCATAATTGAATTTCTAAGTTTTTGTTGTTATACCTCCTGATTTTTCTAAATCCCAAATAGCTAAACTGAAATTTGATGCAAAATATTATGCTTGGGATTATCCATACTTATGGAGGTTATGTAGTGATCAAATTATTAGACGATGTGTGTTTGGAAAAGAAACTGATGAGATTCTTTATTGTTGTCATGATACATTAATAGGAGGCCATATTGGACCAAAGAGAATAACTAGAAAGGTCTTCGATAGTGGTTTTTTCTAGCCAACAATTTTAAAGATGCATAGAATGTTGTTCTTAATTGTTAAATATGTTAAAAGGATGGAGGAAGCATAAATAAAAGAAAAAAAATGCTTATGCAACCCTTGATTTCTGCGAAATTTTTGATGTATGGGGAATTGATTTTATAGGACCTTTTCCTAATTGAGTTAAACATTTTCTTCAGAGCCTGATACAACAGAAAAGGAAAAACTGGAATTATTACCTGAAAGAGGCATTGTTGGCACAAAGTACTATATACATAACACCTTTAGAAATGTCACCTTTCATAGTAGTTTTCAGTAAGCCATGTCATTTACCTGTTGAGATAGAACACAAGGCTTACTGGGATATCCAGAATAGCAATTTGAGCATAGATGTAGCTGGAAAGTAGAGACAATTGCAATTGCAAGAGCTTGATAAGATTAGGATGGAAGCATATGAAAACTCCCGCATATACAAATAGAAGGTTAAAACTATCATGACAGGAAGATTTTGAGAAAGGAATTCACCATGGGTAATAGAGTATCATTATACAATTCAAGGATGAAACTCAAAGTTGGAAAACTCATATCAAAATGGGAAATACCTTTTCTAGTTATGCAAATTTTCTCACATGGAGAAGTAGAGATTAAAGATAAAAAAAAAAAATAGGACCTTCAGAGTAAATGGTCATAAATTTAAAATCTTTAAGGAAGTGAGTCCTATACAAATTGATGAGTAGACAAAGCTAACTTTGATAGATTCAAAAATCCAAGAATAGAATTCCCCTCCAAAAAACAAACAAACAAACAAACAAATTTCTTTAACTTTCAACATTCTCTTTTCTCTTCCCATTCTTTTCTTTTTACACTACAAGAAAATCATTAATAGTAACCAAATTTAGAGACAAAAAATAATTAGTCACTATATTAACTAAATTAGATACTACTTTAGAGACTAAAAAATTATTCATATCTAAAGTGGTTTCTATTATTGATAAAAATTTATAAAATGGTTTCTAAATTTGTATCTAAATTAGCTACCTAAGTTTTAGCGACTAATGTTTTAGATTTTAAATTGGTCTTTAAAAGACTAATAGAGACTAATTTAGAATAGAAAGTAATAAGTAGCTAAAACCTTGGTAGATAATCATTAGATACCAATTTAGAAACCATTTTATAAATTTTTATTAATAATAGAAACTACTTTAGATACCAATAGTATTTTTAGTTTATAAAATGGTCTCTAATTTAATCAAATAGTAACTAATTATTTTGGTCTCTAAAATTAGTTTCTATTTAATGATTTTCTTGTAGTGTTACTCCCTGCCTTTGATTCAAGTGTGGGGGAGAGTTTTACTTTGATTTTAGTTTCTTTCTGTTGTTAATATTTTTGTTTTTGTTTGATGTGTTTTGTCTTTTTATTGTTCTTACTATTTTGGATACTATTTTTTTTTGTAGTAGACGGTCCATTTTTGTTTCTTATAAGATAGGATATAACCATCTAATAGGTTTTTTTAGTTATTTTTGTTAAATTTTTGTATTTTAAGTTTTTCTTTGTTGTTTTTGCCTTGTAAATAACCATTGTTTTTAATTTTGATGCACCAAATGGTCTAGTTTTGTAGAACAAACAATCCCTACCTAGTGGGTCATTTTTGTGTATTTAGCATGTCATTTTACATAGGTTTTCTTTCTAATTAGACTTTTCTTTGTTTTTACTTTAGACATGTTATTCTTACCTTGAAATCTTTGCTGATTTTATAATTTTTTTGCATTAGACGATCACTATTTTCTGTACATTTTTAACCCTATTTTCTTTTATGTGAGTAGTTTTGTGTTCATCAATCTTAGTTCAGAGTCTTAAAACTAAATGAAATGTTTTTACAAAGAGTTTAGGTAATTTTTCATGAAGTTGAACTCTGAATCAAATTTGATAGAATTAACTCGTGTGAGATTTGAACTTGTTTTCTTTCTTGTACCCACACTTATGATTACAAATGTTCTGGAACTTGCAGGAATTTATTTTTTAAACTAATTGGTATTTATAAACTTTTGAGATGATATAGGTCATTTTTTATTTTCAACTATTTAGCCAAATTGCCTTAGCGTTTATCATTCACCCGTGTACACCTTTCGAGCCTATTAATCTTTTCTTTGGTTATTTTAGCTCATTACAAACCTTGAAATATGAAAAATCATGATAAACATGACTTGGAGTTTTGAGGAGCTTTGGAATCATCTTGGAAACTAATTTAAGAGATAAGTGTGGGGGTGTTACCTTGAGCTTTATGAGAAATAAATGACTATAAAATTGCATTGTAATGAAAGGTTAAGTGGAAAATAATCTAAAAAACATCAAAATCTGAATAAAAAGAAGAAAGTATGGTTTGAAAAAGACAGAAAAAAAGAAAGAAAAAAAAATGAAGATGAATAGGAGGATTTCTGGTCTTAAAGAGAAAAAAGGGTACCTTTTTACTTATTTTTTTAGTCTAGTTTCCCATTGTTCCTCAAATTTTTAGGTGTTAAAGCCTTGAATCCTTTCAATTCTCTCACCTTTACCTTGGCCACATTACAAGCCCATGATAAAGTCCTTCTGATCTTGAGTTGTATAGTTTTTAGGTAGTGAAATTAGAAATTTTTTAAAAGTGAATAACAATGTTTGTGTCATAAAGTGCTAAGAGTAAACAAAAAAACCCAAACACATTGAGAGAATGAGTGAAACATTTTCCTGTGAGCCTATCAACTAAAAGCCATTGTTTAAACTAACTGAAACTTTACTGAAATTCTATGTCTGAAACATGTGTTGATCTATTTGAGTTTTGAAAACTTTGCTTGATGAAATGTTCGTACTCATTTTTTTTACAGTCTGCATTTTTTGAAAAAGTTCTATTTTTTTTTCTTTTAGTTTTCTTTTGTTTTGCTAAGGAGTGCAAAATGTTTACGTGTGAGGGTGTGACAACTCTCAATTTTGTTGTATTTCTTTATTCTAATTGCATTTCCTTGGGGTTTCTTTTGACCTTATTTACATTTTTTTGATTGGATTTGTACTTTGTATGAAACAAAAGAGTTTCTACAAAAATGAATTTTTGTAGCTTATATTTCGCCTGATTCATCTAATATAATGTTTTGATCTTCTGAAGAGTTATTTTGGAGCTGAAATTGACCTAAGAATCATGGAAGAAGCTGTTGAAGAAGGGAGACTTGGAATTGGGAGATAAAATGATGAGAAACTATAGAAACGAGCTCTATAGGATTAACAATTCACTGGAAACAGGCAGTAGATAGTCAACAATGCTTGGAAAGAGAAAGTTCCAGAAGTTAGTTAGGGTGTAACCGGATATTGGGAGTTATTAACTGCCAAAGTTTTGAAACTCATTCAAATATAGAAATTCTATAAAAGAACTTATTGCTTATAGAGAGAGAGAGTTAGATACTGAAGTAGATTAATTTAGTTTTATGTTGTTAGTTTTCTATTTTTGACATTTCTAGTTCTAATAAAAATTCAGTGTTTTCTTCTACATTTTTTCTCTATCGTTCCTTCTTCTCTTTACGTTCTAGGTTTAATAATTTTTGTTCAAAGTTGAATTTGGTTTTGGAAATGGGTAACAGTGACACAAAAATCATGTTGGACGATGCTCTCTGTTAGTATTTTTCTTTTTCAAAATCTTTTCACAAACTCTATTTTTGATTGAAAGTAGTGATGGAGTGTGATTCATGCTTTGAAGAATTTGCACTCTTTGGAATGGTTGAAGGAGGGAAACGAAAGATTATGTTGTTGAAAAGGAATGAGGAATGATGTTGGACAAGACTAGTTTCTCACGGAAGTTATTGAAGAAGGCTTCTTCTTCTAAGAACCCTACGTTAGGGTTGATGAACCCTAGCAAGAGTTAAAGTGAGACTTTTAGAGAATGTTTGAACTCAATTTCAGCATATTTCTTTTACACATTCAAGTTTGAAAATACATGATACAAGGCCCTTATTTATAGGCTTATTATGGAGGGGAGAGTAGTGTGCAAGTGAAGCTACCAAATGGCAAGTTAGGGTTAGGTTTGACCCTTATCGCTCAAGCATCTACAAACCCTAGCTTGCCTTGCAAATTAGGGTTTTTAAAAGGTGTCCCATGTCCTCTAGATTTCTTGGTTTAGGGTTTTTCTTCCTATGCTTTTTTTTGTCCCAAAATACAAGGTAAAAGAAAATTAAAAACCCTAATATACTATTTTTACATATTTTTTTACAAGGCTTCAGAGTTGACTATTTGTGTGCCTTTGAGTCTGTACTTTGAGTCTGGTTTGTGGTGGTTGGTCCTCCATCAAGTAGTTTTTCTAAGAACATACAAACCAATTGGTTGTATTTTCTTCAATAAAAAGGATTCAAGATTTGGGTCTCTTGTGAAATGAAGATTAAGATTACTAATCATGGTTTTTGTTCCCTTTTTTCATTCTAATTTTTAATTTCACGATTATCGTTTTCAATTTGTTTTAATTCGTTCGTTTACAATTTTGCACTTTACATTTCTAGTTTAAAGTTCTTTTCGTTTCAATTACATTTTTATTAAATGTCATTTTACGGGATTACTTGCTTTACGTTTCAATAACATACATTTACTAAAATTTACAATTTTGCAATTTACTTTTCCATACATTTTGATGTAATCCGTTCTCGAGTTTTTCGAGGATTTGATGGAAGACAGTGAAAGACTTAGAGTTAGGATGCATCGAAAATGGGTATGGAACAAGAGACTGAAGGGGCGATTTTTAGGTGCTAGGGGCCAAGGAAGAAGTTAGGCCAACTTCCTTGAGTTCTAGAATGCAAGAGAGCATCATAGAAGAGAGGCTTGAGAGAAATGTGTTGAGAGTTTCAGAAACACAAATTCAATATATCATTCAAGTTTAATATTTACAAAAGAGAAGCCTATTATTTATAGGCTAAGGAGGCTCCTACATTCAAGCTTTGAAACATGGCACTAGAGGATAGGAGAGTCCTTTGAGAAGAGGCGCCTAGCTTGGATTCTTAAGAGGAGCTTGAAGAGTCACTCCATGCAAGGAAGAGGCGCCTAAAAGGATGTCTGGATTGGAGAAAAATATTCCGATTCTAAATTGGCTCAGAAACACAAAGCCAGAAAATACTATTATATTATTTACAAATTTATACAAGACTATGACATATATTTTCTTCTGTATTCTTCCAAGTGTTATTCTTTGCTCTTAGATGAGAAAGATGGTGACTTTAGCAAGGATGGTCCTCCATCACATTTACTTTTTTGCAATTTACATTTTTGGCGATTTAAGATTTTTGTCATTTACTTTTCTCGCAATTTAAGATTCTTCAATTTATGTTCTTCGTCATTTACATTTTCGCTTCTTTTTCCCTTTTTTGTTATTTCTTCATATACCCATTAGACAGTCTAGAAAACAATTGCTTACTAGAATTTTTAATGACTGTGTGAAGAATCTTTCATTGAAATTCCTTTCATTTTCTACAAAGCAACCATTAGAAGGTTTAGCAAGTGATTGCAGATTAGACGCTCTGATAGTTTCCTTTTACTGGTTTTGTTCATTTCTTTTGTTTTTTTTTTACATTGCATTTTGTTCTTATGTCTTTACTTTCATGTCATTTATGTTTCTGTTTTTACCTTTGTTATTGTTACTAGACAATCCATCATACTTTGGTGCCCTCAATTTTGTATATTCATTTTTCATGACTTGATCACACACTGCCACTGCCATGCATAACTACACATCTTTATTCATGCATGCAGAGATTTCTGGCTTTTCAGGGAATCTCATTGACTGTTTGTGTTGAATGCATTACCTGTGACGGTTAATATCATAAATAAATCAATAAATACTTACATTTACAAGCTCTTATTTATATATCCATCACTCTTGAAAAGACAACACATATTCATTTCCATTGCCTGGGTAATTCAGTTTGGAGCATTTGGTGAGTGAGTAGAGTGCAAAAGGCAGTGAGGTGCGCCATTTTCACGAGTTTGAGGTGCATATTTGAAGTCAGGTTAAACATTTTCAAAAAGTTTCACACTACCTAATCGATTATACCTGGAAAAACACTACAAACCTAATCGATCATGGCCTTAAAAATAGTTGATAATCGATTAAGCATAAAGCATAATCAATTAGCTTATATTTTTAGGAGGGTAATCAATTATGTGTTGTGTGTTAAAAAGGGCCTAATCAATTATGTTGATAAAATATTCTACATAATCGATTATGTTTTTTTGAAGGAAAGACATAGTCGATTATGCTCCTAAAAATTGTGGCTAATTGGTTATGTTGTTTTCTAAGACAAAGCATAATCGATTATGTTTATCTATTTTTTTTTTTCCAAATTTTGCAGTTTCTATTTTTTATGATTTTCTCTTTGGTTTTTCAGGGTTTTTTTTGGTGGAAATTCTTCACAAGCACAAGTTGATCTTCCTCCCTTCTTGTCTTTTTTGTTTTTCTTCTTCTCTTTTCAAGGTGTGTAATTTAATTTTTGAATTTATATTTTGTTTGTGTTTTAATTTAATATTTTGTTTGTCTTTATTTTTCATGTATTTTTTATTATATATTTAATTTGTTGAATTTAGTTTACAGTTTGTTTATTTGAATAAGTTTGTAGTTTAGGTGAATATGTTTTAGAAATTATTAATTGATTTGTATGAAGTTGTTGTAAATTTTATTAAATTTGTTGAATATGTTGTAAAAGATTAAATTACATAATTCAAATTTGAAGTTATATTTATGTATAAAAGTTAGTTATTATTTAAATTAATGACCATATATATGTGAATCTATTTAGATGTAAAATATAAGTTTTGTTTTGATATATTATTTTAAATTACAAATCTTAATACATTATTTGAAATTAGAATTATTAAAAAAATATTTGTTTCTTATTAATCAGAATTAATAAAATACATTATTTTAAATTAGAATATTAATTTAGTAATCCAATTTATGTTATATTATACGGAATTCAATTGATAAATTATAATAATCCAGATTTATTAATAAAAATACAGAATTCATTTGAATATTTAAATTCTAAAATTAGAAATAATAATATAATTATTTTATTAATGTAATTATTAATTTATTGTTTTATTATTGAGTATCCATTTTAATATTGAAAATTTAAAATATTTATATACTTTTTTATATTACACCATTGAAATGAGATAGTGATTTAAATTTAAAATATTTATGTAATTATTTTTATGATTTTTTTTTAACAAAAATCCATTTTAATGATTGAAATTTAAAAATTATAATGATTTATATGATATTTTTTATATTACAGAATTGAAGTCATACATTGATTTATATGAGATAGTGATTTAAATTTAAAATATTTATGTAATTATTTTTTATAAATTTTTTATTAATGAGAATTCATTTTAATGATTGAAATTTAAAAATTATAAATATTTATATGATTTTTTTTATATTACAGAGAAGTCATACAATAATTTATATGAGATAGTAATTTAAATTAAAAATATTTTGTAGTTGTTTTTTCTTTTGTTTTATTGACGAGAATCCATTTTAATGATTCAAAATTTTAAATTATAAATATGTGTATAATTTTTTTTTATATTACAGAGTTTAAATAATGTCGTAAACAGTATTAAAACTTAAGTCATACATTAATTTAAATTAAAAATATTTATGTAGTTATTTTTTGATTGTTTTATTAATTAAAATTCAACTTAATATTCAAATTTTAAATTTATAAATATTTATATAATTTTGTTTCAGTAATGAGAACTTAAGTCATACATTAATTTAAATTAAAAATATTGTTGTAATTATTCCTTTTTGTTTTATTAATCCTAATCCATTTTAATATTTAAAATTTAAAACTATAAATATTTATATAATTTATTTGTATATTACACTATTAAAATAAGATAGTCATTTAAATTAAAACTATTTATGTTATTTTTTATTAGTTATTATAATTAGTTTTTAGGGTAACCGTATTGGTGTAGATCTACACTGAAACGATATCCGTACTCGTAATGTTGTATTGACACTTATCTGTAATCATGGTTGTCGATGAAAGCTAAACATTACATGGATAATGATATAAATTTCGTGAGACATTTTGACGAGACAAAGATAACAGATTTTGAGGATACAGTTACAATTTTTAACAATCTTGGTTATGCAAACATGAACTTAATTGCACAAATACAACAACAAATTCGAAGAAATACTCAAGGTGCATCAGTGATGATCCTTGGTATGGTTGTTTTTTGATAGAATTTGTTGTGTATGGTACGTAATATAACAAACTCTATTCACCGAGTTTCAGCCACAAAAAGAGCATTGCAAACAAAAATTGATGGAGTACTTGGTCCACCTTGAACGATGTTGTGACATTATTTGCACGGGACCAAAAGCCTTCATGAATTATGTCAATGAATTAGGGAAACCGAACTTGTTAAAAATGCATATCGATCAACCGTGGAAGAACAAGTTTCCAAATTTCTCCACATTATTGGGCATAATGTGAAGAATTGAAGTGTTTCACTCTTCTTTCATCGGTTTGGAGAAATAATTTCCCGTCACTTTCATTATGTTTTGAGTGCGATTTTAAGGTTGGAGGCAGAATTCTTAATTCAATCGAATCATACTGTTGTACAATTGTAGGTCTTTAACAACAACCGATTTTACCCCTACTTTAAGGTTTGTTTATGACAAAACTATTTTAAATTTTGAATAATGTTTTCTTTATTTAAGTTTAATTAAAATTATGAAATTTGGTTTCCATTAGAATTGTTTAGGGACCATAGATGACACTCATGTACGTGTTAAGGTCTCACGTGCCGATGCGCCTCGTTTTCGAGGTAGAAAAGATTGACCAACCCAAAACATATTTGTAGGTTGTGATTTTAACATGAAATTCACATGTCCTGGCCGGTTGGGAAGGAACTACCTCAAATTCAAGGATATTGAAAGACACTTTGATACGAGATGATCCTTTGCTTATTCTAGAAGGTCAAATTTAGGTGTTTTGGTGTGCAGAACAATAAATAGGTCATAGTAGTTGTTCTCGCCGGTTGACCCACCTGTCGGTTGACTCTGCGACACTCACACGCCTCCTTCCTCACGTTGATATGTGCTTGGTTCTTTCGAAGCAATCTGCACCTGCAAAAGAGAAAGGGGGCGCCCTAGAGGCCGTTTGCACTCCGACGCTCAAGTCAAGATTGTGCAAGAAACACCAAGTCTTTGAGTAATTGTGTTTAGGGTTTGTAACTGCGTACCTTTGTGAAGTATTTTACTGTCCCTTATATAGTCTAGGGTTTGCTGCGCCGCTAGCCCTAATTAGGGTTCACTATGCTGCTAGCCATATTCAGAGTTTACTGGAATACCCTTTCGCCGCTATCACCCAGTCTTAGGATAATCTAACACATAAGGTTTCCTTATCTGGAGTGCAAACTCTAACAGAGTGACCACCTGGGTGCCTCCTCGTGCACCTAGTCTCTGGGGCCACCTGTTCTGGAAGTGCCTTCACTGTTCATGTGCCATGCATGTAACTTTACTGGGAAACCCTAGTTCTGTTGAGTACTCGACCCCTCAGGACTCTGCACCTAATTGTGCTTTCCCTGCCACACGCATAAGCTCTTCGTGATTTGGGCCTCACCTTATCTCTAGGTTTTCCCTTCACATTGGCCCACTCTGGGAACCAATCTTAACTGTTCTGGTCATGTCGTTCAAATCACCTAGCACCGATGTCACCTTGTCACACTCTGTTGCCGATGACTCATCACCCTACGCTATAACAAGGACACATCAACCTACCCTGGTGATCGACACCACTGATTACTCATCGACCCACTATTCCACATTGCTTGTGGGACCCTGCCTACATGGCTGTAGGGCCCAGCTGACGTGGCTTACTGTCGTCAGCAGGTCTCCACGTCTGAGGACTGGTCGGTACACAAGCCCCCCAGTCTCAAGCTGTTAACTTGTTTCAGCGAAGAGACTAAGTAATCGGCTCGGCGACCTACGTGGCTCTGTGCATAAGGACGTGAATAGTGCGCTGAGGGGACGTTTCACCAACCCTCTTTTATCTGTAGACGCGTGGCCGCATCAACGGTCTGAGATTCTTAACGTTTGCGCTACCTAGGGCTACGTTAAACCCCTTCAAAATCCCGCGCCACTTCACTGTTTCATCACTTTCACTCGAGCCTTCATACCTTCTAACTTCTCTCGCACGCTTCTGCCCTACTCCAACCCCTACGCTCGCGACCCTTCAACTTCGCTCACGCAAAGGTATAATCTTTACTCTCCCTTTCTGCCTTCACTTTATGCTTCTCCTCACATATCTTAACTACGCTGGGTCTATTTACGATTTTTGTATTTTAGAGTTTCTGTTCTTCTTTTCTGTGTTCGTTCTTCTTTTGAGTCTTTGTCCGCCATTATTTTCGCCATCATTTTCTTCTAAAACCCTTTTCCTTCTTCCTGCCTCTCATTTGGTTTAGATTCGAGATGGCCATACCCAAAACCACCTCCAACCCTCCTCCAACCATAGCGGTTGATTACAGGACTGATGTGAGTTGATTTTAGGTTCATTATATTTGTGACACTTTCTTAGAATTAGGATCAAGATTCTTAGCAATTTAGAGTGAGTCACCTAAGGAAAATCCCCATTGGACATTAACTTAACAAGTGTTAAGTAGATGTGAAGGTTCATTTCCAAAGGTCCAAGGTTAAAACACAATTAATGGTGATGAATGAATGAAGAACAAGGTGATGAACTCAAAAAAAGAATAGGTGCAGAATTTAAACACAAAAAACAGAATGGAAACACAAATTGAAACAAAAGAACCGATTAAAATTCAAGAACAAGACATAGAATCAAAACTACCGATTGAAATGACTATGGAAGATGAAAGAAGATGAAACTTATGTGGTTGTAGCCATGGATTGGGAATGGACACGCCACTTGGAGGTGATGATCCAAGATAAGTGCAGATTTGCCGCCACTTGAGAGCTCCCAAAACTCACAAGATGAGACTAGAAAGGAGAAAGCAATTCTCACACTCACACAAATTTGTGTATAGTAACTTTACTCTAAATTCAATCTTATTTTACATGAGCATAGCACCTCTATTTATAGTGTGAGAGGGCTGAAATTAAAGTGGCAAAATTCAAATGAGAAGCATTTGAATTTGGAGCCAAAACACATGTCACAAGGGAGGTGTGACTTGATTTCTACTTTGGCACCTCCTAAAACTACACCTACACCTACTTTTTATGTCACATGGAAGGTGTGACTTGTTTTTGTACATTAGCACCCCTTATTTTAATATCTACACCTTCCTTTAATGTTCTACTAAAAACTACACAAAAGAAATTACAAAAGAGATACATCCATTCATGCTTATTTCCCAAAGCTTTAGCCTTGCTCCTATTGATGCTCATGGATTGGGCTTGGGCCCCACTTGACTTGGGCTTCTTGGCTTGGGCTTCTTGGGCTTGGGCTTCTTGGGCTTGGGCCCTCTTTATTTATACTACTACTTGGATTCTTCAAGAGAACCCAATTATTTACAAAAATGTTCTACTCTTTAAGAAGACTAGTAAGAAGAACTTCAAGTGCTTTGGAATATGGCCGTTTCTTATTTTTGTGAAGTCTTCTTTTGATTGTTGAGATGACCCTTTATATATAGCATCTTTGGTCATCCTTAAGTGGTCTTGACTTGCATCATACCCCTCAAGTTGGAGAGAATTCGACCACGAATTCAGAATTCCTGCATATAACAAAGTCAACTTGCTCATAGATAAAAGAGGATAAGAAGTGATATTAGAAGTTGACTTATAATCTTGAAGCGCGGGAAGTTCATAGGAAGGTTTATTATCTGTATACCAACTTTGGAAAGAATGTTTAGGAATGATAAAACTTTGTGAAGAAAAGCCTCTTAGAAGGGGTAAACCTTTAGGAGGAATTGGAAAATCATTCCTAATATTCTTTAACAAAGAAAGCAAATAGGTAGAAACCTTAGGTAATGAAAAAGATAAGGAAGAATAACACCTTGGAGGTGCAAATTGTAGCATAGCCCGAGTCAACATGATTGATTTAGTTGCATATGATGAGACTTGGAGACTCGGTTTCTCTTTTCTTTTATTCTCTTTTTCATTTTCTCTTTTGGTTTTCATTTTTAATTGGTCTTTATGGACCTCACTTGGAGAAAGAGATTTTAAAGTGATCCGATGCCCATGGAAGGTAAAAGAAATGTTGTTGGTAAGGCCATCATGTAAAGTTTTCCTATCAAATTGCCATGGCCTACCTAAAAGAATATGAGTTGCTTCCATAGGGACAACATCACATAAGACCGCATCTTTATATTTGCCAATTGAAAAAGCAATGAGGACTTGTTTATTTACAATAATTTCCCCTTTGTTACTTAACCATTGGAGTTTATAGGGTTTAGCATGAGAGATAGTAGATAATCCAAGCCTATCTACTACTCTTGTGCTTACCACATTTGTATAACTTCCTCCATCAATAATTAAGGAACACAAATTGTTATTGATAAGGCACCTTGTGTGAAAGATATTTTCTCTTTGAGTTTCATCAAAAGGTTTTTGAATTTGACCAAGGAATCTCCTTATCACTAACAAGTCACCTTCACATGGAATCTCACATTCATGGTCACTAGGGAAAGGGGAAGGGGAATTAGACTTTGAAGAATTATCACTATGTTCGCTTACAATTTCCCCATTATCAAGCATCATCATATTTCTCTTTGAAGGACAATTAGCCGCTATATGACCATAGCCTAAACATTTAAAGCACTTTTTACTTGAAGATTTAGTGGGTGATTTAGGAGTAGAAGGTGAGGCTTGAGAATCTCTAGATTTGGAAGTAGATTCTTTAGAAGGAGATTTTGAAAAGGATTTGTTTTTGTTTTTCCAAGAAGAGTGGTAATAGCCATCATTATGAGTATTTTTAAAAGAATTTTTCCTTGCAAGTTGAGATTCTACCTTGATGGCAAGGTGAACCAAATTTTCTAAAGAAGAATACTCATTAAGTTCCACAACATCTTGGATATCCCTTCTAAGACCACTAACAAATCTAGCCATTTTAGCTTCATCATTCTCATGCATAGTGGCTCTAGTTAAAAGCGTTTCAAGTTCTTTATAATAAGCATCCACACTTAGCGTGCCTTGGTGAAGCCGTTGGAGCTTCAACAATAGGTCTTTCCTAAAGTGTGGAGGCACAAATCTAGCACGCATGCAAGCTTTTAAATCATCCCAAGAGACCACGGGCGGCCTCTTGTTTAGCCCAATGTCCATGAGAGTTTTGTGCTACCATTGCATGGAATAGTCCATAAATTCTAGGGAGGCTAGCTTAATCTTTTGGTCTTCTTGGACCTCATGTACAAAAAATATTTGCTCTACCTTAGCCTCCCATCCTAAATACACATTAGGATCTCCTTCACCACTAAAACTAGGTAATTTTACATAAGGCATAAAAGGCTTAGCCACATTTTGGCGCCTATCTTCATGATTGTGATGCATCCTCCAATTGGTTTCTTCATGATATCCATAAGAACTTTGAGAAGACCTTGAGGTATGCCTATGATGATGATGGTGTCTTCTCTCATGGTTGTGATGATGATCTTCACGGTCCAACTCCAATCTTTGGAGCCTTGCCTCCATTTGTCTTAATGCCTCATCTTTTTGTGCAATTGTTAGTTTAGCATCCTTTAATTCACCAATTAGGTATGCTTTTTGAGGTGAGTGAGGCTTAGATGATTCTCCACTAGAAGGATTAGCCATGATAAAATGAAACAAAAAACACAAAGAAGAAACTATTATAGAAAACAAAGTTAGAAAAACAAGGTGAAAAACAAATATAGCTTGCAGCAATGATGTAAAATCTCTCAAACCACTCCAAGAAAATATATCCTTCCTTTACCAAGCCTGTCTTGTGGATTGGATGAGCCTCAAGTGAAAGATGCCAAAACAAACCACACTTAGTCAAAGAACAATTCACCACAAAACTAGAGGAAACAAGAAAGACAAGCAAGAAAAGGTATAAGCAAGAAAAGCTAAACCAAAGTGGAAGTAAAGATATGACAAAACTTTGGAAAAGAATATTGAATAAAAATGACAAGCAAAGAAAATAAGGCACTCAATAAAAGGTAGTACACAAATAGAACCTAGAGAATGGTACTAGAATTGGATTAACAAAACCAAAACAGTACTACAGAATATTAAGGTGTCAAAATGCGTGACTTAAACAAATTATGCTGAGCTGGATAATTCAAATTTGAATTTGAAATTTAAACCACAGAAATTTCAAGATCTTAGCTCAAATTTGGCGCTGGAATCACACCAAAATGATGCACCAATAAATTGTGATAATTTTTTCAAATCTGATGCCACTTCACCCTTTTTTTCGCGCCAGAATTGCACACTGATTGTATTTGATTTATCATTTTTTTTCTATTTTGAATTTTTCCTCACTTTTTTTTTTCACTTTTTTCTAATACATCAATATGTTCAGATCCAGAATTTTAGAATTTTTCATAAACGGAATTAAATTCTGTAAACAAAAACAGCCAGCACAGTTTCAACAAAAACAGAGGAAGCCTAATTTGGAATTAAA
Organism: Phaseolus lunatus; assembly: GCA_013389735.1. Taxonomy (NCBI): domain Eukaryota; kingdom Viridiplantae; phylum Streptophyta; class Magnoliopsida; order Fabales; family Fabaceae; genus Phaseolus; species Phaseolus lunatus. The sequence continues at coordinate 38,608,088 of CM023864.1, read as the reverse complement.
ACAATATTAAGAAACTTCAAAGACACAATAGAATTGATGTATGTGAACTTGTATGGATCTATCACACAAGCATGAACTCAAATCTAAAATTAAAAATGCACCAAAGGCTCAACAAAACAGATTAGAAACTGCACTCAAAATTAAAAGCAATCAACCAAAAATTATCAAGAAAAGTACTACATAGAAGTGATGACAATTTAGGAGAAACATGACTTGACAAAACTTGTATGGATTCAAAAAGCAAAAATGACTCAAACACAATTAATTTTGCACCAATTAAAACAGCAAGGAAAGACTCAAATTAAAGCAAAAACAGAATAACTAACACAACAAGGAACCTAAAAAAAATTCTGCACAAAAATAAAGTGCTGGAAAATGGAAATTGCTTGAATAGAAAGTGTCAATTCAACTCAACAAGAACAAAACATCACCATAGCTCATGATACCACATGATGTGAGTTGATTTTAGGTTCATTATATTTGTGACACTTTCTGATCCCGCCGCTTGACTCGAACGTTAGCACTCCTCCTCTCCAGCTCCAAACCTTCCAAGAAACCTGAAAGAACAAAAAGGCGCCTCTGTGGCCAGTGTAGCTCCGACGCTCAAGTCAGCGGACAAATCAACAAATTCTCTCAAAGAAAACTAGGAACCGTGCAAGTGAGTTGTTTCTAAATGAATCCTCTCTCAATACCGTTAGGAATTCTGTATATATACTTGTGTTTTTCTCTCTCCTGACGGTTATTCCTCTCGACACGTGGACCGCATCTGATCGTACACGTGTCACCATCTGGAGTACCTGCAACTGAAATGTTACTTTCCCTTTACTCCTGCGACTAAGTTATCCACACAGTGAGTAACTTAGCATGCAGGCTACTCTGGTCACAGCCTTAAAGCTGGCTAACACTGGTTATTACGGTTCTCAGAGCACACGGGCCAATATACCACCTATCTCCTGTATTTAGACCATGTAATAAACGTTCACCAAGTCTTCTCCAATACCCGGCGATGTCATCTTTCGGCGATGTCCTCTTTCGGCGATGTCCTCACATACGGCGATCACGTGCAATCCAGGCGTTTACTGATCTCATACGAGAGAAGTAGGAGACCGCCGCCTTCTTCAACAAACGGCGATTCCCTCAACTTCCAAGCTACATTCTCTTTTCTCTTGCCCTTCTTGATCCATGCATTCTCCCGCCATGTCATTCCATATGGCACCCTGTGATTGGTCCACGTGGCAATCTACTGCTGAAGTCATCGACTACCGATGACCGACCGTATCAGCTCTCGCCGGGAACCTTGGTCTCAACTTAACACGCGTTGGCAAGAACCCCGATGACCGATCGCCCTTTGCATGTGCTTACGACCGACCGGTGCCTCATAACTATCCACCGACGTCCGTGTGGTGCCTGATGACTATCCACCGACGTCCGTGCGGTGCCTCATGACCATCCACCGACGTCCGTGCGGTGCCTCATGACCATCCGCCGACGTCCGTGCGGTGCCTCATCACTTCCCCTGATGACCGGGCGGTGTCTCCAGGCGCTTATCTAGGTCTACAGGAGCGCACACTCTCGCAATAACACTGTTTCATTTCTTCTTCGCCTTCAGACATTCAAAGCATCTCTCTGTGACACCTTTCGACTTCTTCAACCTCCAATCTTTGTCCGACGTCTTTCTGATCACCCAAAGGTAGCCTCTTATCTCTTCTACTAACGACTGATCACCCACTAATCCAAGCTGCCTGCTAGGTTCGCTCCATGTGGCTTTGGTCCATGCTGCGGGACCCAGCTGACATGGATCGCCCTTTGCTATCTGTTCTCGACGACCGAGGTCTGGCCACTACACAAGCCCCCTAGGCTTGAGTTGTAACTTGTCTCAACGAAGAGCCTTACAACTCGCCTGATCGCTATCGGACCTACCGGGCTGACGGGCTCTCACCTTTTTGCCGATGACCGAGGTCATGTAACAAACGAATTATAAATCTTGTCTTTACAATTCGAAGTACTCTTTCTCCTTTACAACTCAACTTTCACCTTGTGTGGGTTGTTTGTAAAGGTCATCTTCCGCTCTCTTCACTTAGCTTTGTTTCTTTGTGCGTATGACTGACATGCCAAGTGTTCTGCATCATCGCTAGAAATTCCTCTGATCTGGTGCTCGCCGAATTAAATTCGGGCGATGTTGTCGTCTTTACCCAAATAAGACGTCCTCTGTGGGATCACCTTTTGCAACCTTCTATTCACTTTTTCACCTGTCATTCCTTTATACGAACTCCCCTTGCCTGCACCTGCTCGAAGGCAAGGAGAACTTCTCCTTTCTCGCCTGCACTTGCTCAAAGGCAAGGAGGACTTCCTCTGATGCCTACACTTGCTCAAAGGCAAGGAGGTCTTCCTCTGTTCTCGCCTGCACTTGCTCAAAGGCAAGGAGGTCTTCCTCTGGTGCCTGCACTTGCTCAAAGGCAAGGAGGACTTCCTCTGGTGCCTGCACTTGCTCAAAGGCAAGGAGGACTTCCTCTGGTGCCTGCACTTGCTCAAAGGCAAGGAGGACTTTGAACTTCGTTGGATGCCTCCGATCGCCAAAGGACGATGAGGACTTTAAAAACCTTTCACTTGTGCCCCTGATCGCCTAAGGGCGATGAGGACTTTTAAAACCTTTCACTTGTGCCTCTCATCGCCCTCAGGCGATGAGGACTTTAAAACTTTTCACTTGTGCCTCTGATCGCCTGAGGGCGATGAGGACTTTAAAACTTTTTCTCTTGAAGCGTGCGCACTTATTTTACTTCTACCTTGAATCACTTTAGGTGATAAGGTTTTTTTCAAAAACTTCTTTAAATCGATAAGCACTCACACTTTAGTATACTTCAAAATTTCAATTTTGACTTTCTTATTTCTTGGGTGGCCTCGTTAAAAACCCTCCTTAGGGAAAAAAGAGTGCCCCCTTTGCATCTGTTTTTACAAAACTGTTAATGATTCCTCTGAGTTTGTACTACTTACAAAGCTTTAACTGAAATAAAACTTGAGGTGAGTGGCGTTCCAAGTACGAGGAATCGCCCCTCCTTCTAGTGTCTCCAAGCGGTAGGCGCCGTTCCCGAGTGCTTCGGTTATTCTAAACAGTCCTGTCCACTTGGGCGACAACTTATTCTCCATCTCGTACTGGTGGGCTTTCCTCATCACCAGATCGCCGATTTTAAACTGCCTCTGTATTACCTTAGAATTATATCTTCGTTCAATTCTTCTTTTCACCGCTTCAGCTTTCACTCTTGCTTCCTCTCTGACCTCATCTAGTAAATCCAGGTTCATTCTTCTCTCTTCATTTGATTCTTCTGCTACAAAGTGTTGAAATCTCGACGAGCTCTCTTGGATCTCAACTGGAATCATTGCGTCACAGCCATACACTAAACTAAAAGGAGTTTCGTGGGTACCTGACTGCTCAGTTGTGTGGTATGCCCAAATTATGCGAGGTACCTCATCAGCCCACAATCCTTTAGCTTTCTCTAACCTCTTCTTCAAACCTCTCAACAGAACCCGATTAGCAGATTCTACCTGGTCATTCGTCTGTGGGTGCTCCACGGATGCAAACACTTGTTGAATTCCCACATCCTCACACAGCTTCTTCAATAGGTGGCTTGCAAACTGAGTCCCATTATCCGATACTAGACGCTTAGGCACCCCAAATCGGCACACAATGTTCTTCCACACAAAGTTTTTGATCTTGGGTGTCGTGATTTGGGCAACTGGCTCCGCTTCAATCCACTTAGTGAAGTACTCAATCGCCACCACCAAGTACTTCCTCTGCCTGATCGCCATCGGGAAAGGCCCCAGAATATCAATTCCCCATGTATGAAATGGCCAAGGGCTATAAATCGACTTAAGCTCTTCTGGGGGCGACTTGTGCCAATCGGCGTTCTGCTGGCACTGCTTGCAGCACTAGGCGTACTTCTTGCAATCCTCTCTCATCGACGGCCAATAATATCCTGCACGAAGAGTTCTAGCGGCTAGAGCTCGACCCCCGATGTGACTTCCGCATATACCTTCATGGAGCTCAGCCATAATCCTTGTGCATTTCTCCCCGTGTATACATACCAGGAGTGGGTGTGTGAACCCGAACCTGTACAACTCACCATCTACCAGGGTGAACCTGGTAGAGTTCTTCTTGATCTTCCTGGACTCTACTGGATCCCTTGGAAGCACGCCATCGGCTAAGTAACGCTGGTACTGCGTAATCCACGTATCTGGCTTATGTGTGGCACAGGCCTGTGCGACGTTCACTCCCACCATAGGGAATGCCCTTATCCTGGGCGTTCTCAAGGTCTCCTGAGTCAAAGACCTGTGACTCCTCGTCGTTCCCCCCATTGACTTGGTCACCTGAAACACCTGGTGATCTGCCACGAACGCCCTTGGTGTCTTCAATGTTTCTTGAATAACAGTCCTCTGCCTACCCCCCTTGCCTGAACTGGCGAGCTTGGCAAGCAAGTCAGCTCGGGCATTTTGCTCCCTTGGCACGTGCACTACCTCAAATGAGGTAAAAGAACCCTTCAACTCCTGCACATATGCCAAGTAAGCCGCCATCTGCGGGTCCTTGGCCTGGAACTCGCCAACTACTTGCCCTGTGACCAGCATCGAGTCACTTTTGGTCACCAACACTTTAGCTCCCATCTCCTTTGCCAATAGGATACCTGCAATCAATGCCTCATACTCTGCTTGATATTTGCTGGCTTTGAAAGCAAACCTCAGGGACTGTTCTATCAGCACGCCGTTGGGCCCCTCTAGAATGACTCTAGCACCGCTACCCTGCTGGTTCGACGATCCATCTACCGAAAGGACCCAACGAAAGCCATTTTCCTCAACGTGAGTTGCCTCTGACGAGAGCTTGACAAGAAAATCAGCGAAAACCTGCCCCTTAATTGGCCCTCGGGGTTCAAAGTTAATGTCGAACTCTGACAGCTCTATCGCCCACTTCACCATCCTTCCTGCGACATCAGGTTTCTTCAGGACCTTCTAAATTGGCAAATCGGTCATTATCAGGACGGTGAAGCTCTGAAAGTAATGACGCAACCTCCTCGCCGAAAATACCACCGCTAGAGCTGCTTTCTCCAAGGCCTGATACCTCACTTCGGGACCTTGTAGCACTTTACTCACAAAATAAATAGGCTTCTAGACCTGGTTTTGGTCTTGAACAAGCACCGCACTCACCGCTCTCTCAGTTACAGCATAATACAACCTGAGAGGCACTCCTACTAACGGTTTGCACAGAACCGGCGGGCTTGCTAAATATGCCTTAAGCTTCACGAAAGCTTCTTCACACTCCTGGGTCCAGACAAACCTATTGTTTCTCTTTAAACATTGAAAATATGGGTGGCCCTTCTCGCCGCTAGCTGACACAAAACGTGAGAGAGCAGCCATCCGACCTGTCAACTGCTGTACCTCCTTCACCGTAGCCGGGCTTCTCATCGCTATAATAGCAGCACACTTGTCAGGATTTGCTTCTATTCCTCTCTCCGTCAAAAGAAAACCTAAAAATTTTCCTGCTTCCACGCCAAAAATGCACTTCTCTGGGTTCAGTTTCAGCTTATACTTGGCTATCGTTACAAACAACTCTTCCAAGTCCAAGACGTGCCTGCTCCTCTCCAGGGAGGTCACCACCATATCATCCACATAGGCCTGCACATTCCTTCCCAGCATCGGTGCAAGTACCTTATCCATTAACCTTTGGTACGTGGCCCCAGCATTCTTCAGCCCAAACGACATTACTTTATAGCAAAAACACGACCTCTCTGTCATGAAGGCAGTCTTTTCTTCATCCATAGGATGCATCTTGATCTGATTATACCCCGAGAAGGCATCCAGAAAGCTCAACAACTTGCACCCTGCTGCACTGTCAACCAGGGCGTCTATACTTGGCAAAGGATATGAGTCCTTCGGACAAGCCTTGTTCAAATCCGTGAAATCGACACACATGCGCCATTTCCCGCTGCTCTTCTTAACCAACACAACGTTAGCGAGCCACTCGGGGTACTGGATTTCCCGAATGTGACCTGTGGCGAGGAGCTTCTGCGTTTCATCTCTAATCGCCTGCCTCTTCTCCTCGTTGAACTTTCTTCTCCTTTGTCGCACTGGTCTAATCTGGGGGTCCATTGCCAGGTGGTGGCACAAGAAGTCAGGGTCGATTCCAGGCATATCCAAAGCAGACCATGCAAACACATCTAGATGCCTTTCTATCACCCCGGCGATCTGGTCTTGTGCTTCCCGATCCAGAGATTTTCCAAGCTTGAAGACCTTGCCTTGTATTTTCCTCTCAACCCACTCCTCCACCGGTTGAGGCCTCCTTTCACTGGCGATCACCGCTTTGGCGATCCCTGTAGCCTTAGCCTCTTCTGGGCGATCGGCATTACTAACTCCTTTCCCAACATCTGCCACGTGTGCATCCCCCTCGGCGATCACCTCCATCGCAACATCAACTGCTTCCCCCCCTTGTCGCCTAGACCCCACGCCGGGAGGCGGTGTGGTTGAGATGTAGCTTATTGATCGCTTATTCTTGAGGCTGTTTTCGTAACACTTCTTTGCCTCCTTTTGATCAGACCGCAGGGTTATTACAACACCTTCCATCGAAGGGAGCTTAACCTTCATGTGCCTTGTTGAAGGCACCGCCCCTATCCGGTTGAGAGTTGGCCTCCCTAACAGGATGTTGTATGCTGAGGGGGCATTCACGACAAGGTATTTGATTTTCTCTGTTCTTGAAGCCACCCCATCCGTGAAGGTGGTTCTCAACTCAATATACCCCCTGACCTCCACCTGATCGCCGGTGAAACCATACAAGCAACCTCCATAAGGTCTCAACTGATCAAGGGGTAACTGCAACTTGTTGAAAGTTGGCCAGAACATTACATCGGCCGAACTTCCCTGATCAACCAGCACCCGATGGATCTTCCTTCCTGCCGTGACAAGAGAAACCACTATAGGATCGTTGTCATGCGGTACAACATCCCTTCGGTCTTCTTTGGTAAACGTGATGTCCACATCGGGTGAGTGATCCTCAAACGCTTCCACTGCCATCACGGACCGAGCATACTTCTTGCGATGTGATGCGGTGCACCCACCTCCTGAGAAACCCCCAGCTATAGTGTGAATTTCCCCGTGAATGGGCACTTCGTGCTGTTGGCTCTCACTGCTCGCCGGATGGGAGATCGACGTACTGGCTGCCTTCTTCTCCAGCAAATAGTCTTTCAGAAATCCACTTTTCACCAGCTCGTCCAGTTGGTATCCCAACAACAGGCAGGAGTCAAGGGCGTGACCAAAACTTTTGTGGAATTCACACCACGCGTCTGGCTTTGGCCCCAACACCTTATCCGACACCTTCTCAGGCACCTTCAGCTTGGCAGCTATATTGGGAATGACGATCAGGTCCGCCAATCCCAACACGAACTCATGCCTTGGAGGGCGCTTGAAATCCCTCTGGCGACCTGGCGCTCTTCCTCTACTATTTCCATCGCCTTTGTTTTTCTTTAGGTCATAAGGACGGTATGTCCTTTCATCCTTCTTCACCGCCGCCGTCTCCAATACCCTCTGGGGCTGAGGTTTGGTTTGGGCGCGTGGCTTCGCAGGAGCCGCATTCCCTCTCTTCTCTATTACTTCATTCTCGGCGGCGATGTGAGCCACAGCACGTCGCCGAATCTCTGCAAACGTTGCAGGATGGCTCCTGATCAATGACTCGCTGAAGGGTCCAGGCAGCACGCCCTTCTTAAAGGCGTGCACAAACATCTCCTCATCTTTACCTGGCAGTCAGACTATCTGAGCTCCAAATCTATTCAAGTAGTCCTTCAAAGATTCCCCCTGAAACTGCCGCACATCAAACAGGTCATACGACACCATAGGCGGCGCCTTATTCACAATGTACTGATCGACGAACAGCTTGGAGAATTGTTGAAAACTGGAAATGTATCCAGTAGGTAGGCTCACAAACCAATCCAACGCGGTGCCGTGGAAGGTGCTCATGAACATCTTACAATAGGCTGCATCCGATCCTCCCGACAGCATCATCTGCGTATGGAACGCAGTAAGGTGAGCCTCTGGATCTTCCACTCCAGTAAAAGAGGCCTTCACCGCCGCGACATTTGCAGGAATCGCAGCGTCCATGATCGCCTGCGAAAACGGCATTGGAAAAACTCGCGGTGGAGACGGTGGCGCGCCTCCACTAGTCGCAGCACTCTCCTTTTGCTCGCGAAGAGCCTTGCGCAACTCTTCATTAACCTTGCTCAGCTCTTCGTTCCTGGCCTGAGAAGCGACCAGGTCATCGTGCATCTTCGTCTGTTCGACACGCGACGCTGCCACATTTTCTTGCAAAGTGCGCATCATCTCCAGCATTTGCGCCATCGTCACGGTGTTCTCTCTAGACTGCGCCGCGACTGAACTTGATCTGGTTGTCCTCATCTTCCTCATGAAACTTCTACTACCTTCACACAGCTACCTTTCAGCATGCAAAAGTTATCTCGCAACAGCGCTCAAGAAACGCTTCAACTTCCTTCGCACAACGATCGATTCAGTAATCAATCGGTAGAAACCTCCAGAAACAATTCTTCACCGATTAAACGCAACTCAAATGGTTAAAAATTCCAAAAATCGATTGCGACAGTAAGCAATCGAACAGAAACCACTGAAAACCTCACAAACTCAACAGTGGATGGGAATCACAGTTTACACGGCCCCACGGTGGGCGCCTGATGATCCCGCCGCTTGACTCGAACGTTAGCACTCCTCCTCTCCAGCTCCAAACCTTCCAAGAAACCTGAAAGAACAGAAAGGCGCCTCTGTGGCCAGTGTAGCTTCGACGCTTAAGTCAGCGGACAAATCAACAAATTCTCTCAAAGAAAACTAGGAACCGTGCAAGTGAGTTGTTTCTAAATGAATCCTTTCTCAATACCGTTAGGAATTCTGTATATATACCTGTGTTTTTCTCTCTCCTGACGGTTATTCCTCTCGACACGTGGACCGCATCTGATCGTACACGTGTCACCATCTGGAGTACCTGCAACTGAAATGTTACTTTCCCTTTACTCCTGCAACTAAGTTATCCACACAGGGAGTAACTTAGCATGCAGGCTACTCTGGTCATAGCCTTAAAGCTGGCTAACACTGGTTATTACGGTTCTCAGAGCACACGGGCCAATATACCACCTATCTCCTGTATTTAGACCATGTAATAAACGTTCACCAAGTCTTCTCCAATACCCGGCGATGTCATCTTTCGGCGATGTCCTCACATACGGCGATCACGTGCAATCCAGGCGTTTACTGATCTCATACGAGAGAAGTAGGAGACCGCCGCCTTCTTCAACAAACGGCGATTCCCTCAACTTCCAAGCTACATTCTCTTTTCTCTTGCCCTTCTTGATCCATGCATTCTCCCGCCATGTCGTTCCACGTGGCACCCTGTGATTGGTCCACGTGGCAATCTACTGCTGAAGTCATCGACTACCGATGACCGATCGTATCAGCTCTCGCTGGGAACCTTGGTCTCAACTTAACATGTGTTGGCAAGAACCCCGATGACCGATCGCCCTCTTCATGCGTTTACGACCGACCGGTGCCTCATAACTATCCACCGACGTCCGTGTGGTGCCTCATGACCATCCACCGACGTCCGTGCGGTTCCTTATGACCATCCACCGACGTTTGTGCGGTGCCTCATGACCATCCACCGACGTCCGTGCGGTGCCTCATCACTTCCCCTGATGACCGGGCGGTGTCTCCAGGCGCTTATCTAGGCACCGCTCTGGGGGTGGCGGCCACTAGGTATCTGACTATCGATCACCGTTGTAAGCAATATCCTCCCTGATTCACTTGCTCTTTCTACCACGTGCCACTCTGTGTATGGTCCACGTGGTCACCTGCTGCTGACGTCATCAACTACTGCTGACGTCATCAACTATTGATGACCGACCAGAACACTTTCTTAGAATTAGGATCAAGATTCTTAGCAATTTAGAGTGAGTCACCTAAGGAAAATCCCCACTGGACATTAACTTAACAAGTGTTAAGTAGATGTGAAGGTTCATTTCCAAAGGTCCAAGGTTAAAACACAATTAATGGTGATGAATGAATGAAGAACAAGGTGCTGAACTCAAAAAAAGAATAGGTGCAGAATTTAAACACAAAAAACAGAATGGAAACACAAATTGAAACAAAAGAACCGATTGAAATTCAAGAACAAGACATAGAATCAAAACTACCGATTGAAATGACTATGGAAGATGAAAGAAGATGAAACTTATGTGGTTGTAGCCATGGATTGGGAATGGACACGCCACTTGGAGGTGATGATCCAAGATAAGTGCAGATTTGCCGCCACTTGAGAGCTCCCAAAACTCACAAGATGAGACTAGAAAGGAGAAAGCAATTCTCACACTCACACAAATTTGTGTATAGTAACTTTACTCTAAATTCAATCTTATTTTACATGAGCATAGCACCTCTATTTATAGTGTGAGAGGGCTGAAATTAAAGTGGGAAAATTCAAATGAGAAGCATTTGAATTTGGAGCCAAAACACATGTCACAAGGGAGGTGTGACTTGATTTCTACTTTGGCACCTCCTAAAACTACACCTACACCTACTTTTTATGTCACATGGAAGGTGTGACTTGTTTTTGTACATTAGCACCCCTTATTTTAATATCTACACCTTCCTTTAATGTTCTACTAAAAACTACACAAAAGAAATTACAAAAGAGATACATCCATTCATGCTTATTTCCCAAAGCTTTAGCCTTGCTCCTATTGATGCTCATGGATTGGGCTTGGGCCCCACTTGACTTGGGCTTCTTGGCTTGGGCTTCTTGGGTTTGGGCTTCTTGGGCTTGGGCCCTCTTTATTTATACTACTACTTGGATTCTTCAAGAGAACCCAATTATTTACAAAAATGTTCTACTCTTTAAGAAGACTAGTAAGAAGAACTTCAAGTGCTTTGGAATATGGCCGTTTCTTATTTTTGTGAAGTCTTCTTTTGATTGTTGAGATGACCCTTTATATATAGCATCTTTGGTCATCCTTAAGTGGTCTTGACTTGCATCAAGGACCCTCTACCCCTGGGCTTCTGAGGATCTCCTTGCTGAGACCTCCAAACTCACCTCCACTGAAGATTGGAGGAAGCACAAGGATGACGAAAATGAGATTAAAGGGCGCATCTTCGGCAGGGAGAGCGACGCGTACATCTCAGTGCGTCCTTGCACTGAGGGTGAAACTGTCTGCACCGACGACCGAAGCAATGGCGAGGAACCCTTCTTCTTCTTCTATGCCACCGTGTTCAAGCGAGTCAAAGTTCGTCTTCCCTTCACCGGGTTCGAGAGGGCTTTACTCACAGAGTTGAACGTAGCGCCCGCTCAGCTGCACCCCAACAGCTGGGCCTTCATCAGGGCATTTTCCATACTTTGCAACAACCTAGGGTTCACTCCCTCGGTAGACGTATTTCTATACTTCTTCGAGGCGAAGAGCCCTGGGAAAAGGCTTTGGGTAAGCCTTAACGGAGTGGTAGGGAGGGTTCTGCTCACCCTCTTCTCTCAATCATACAAGGGCTTCAAGGGGAAGTTCTTCCAAGTCTGCTGTAGCTCCTACGACTCCACCATGCTCGATGGGTTCCCACTATATTGGGTGGAGAAGCTGACGCCCTTTGATCGTGAAGTGTGCCAAACTCTCTCCAGTTGGGGCGTGGTGCTCGACACCACCCAGCTGATTAGGCACGAATATGATGCTGAGACTCTCAGCGTTTACATTGGTACATTGTCTTTGTCTTGTATCTACCTGCTTTTTTGTTTTATGCTTGACTCTTCTCACCCTTTCTTGTTGTCCCTTGCAGGCATGGTACTGAACGCTGAGAAGAAGAAGAGGCTGGTTGATGTGCTAAGTCACCGCAGTGTAGGTGGCTTAGGCCCTGCTGGCCCTTCCTCGCCCACTGTGGCTGCCCCAAAACCAACTGCTGACAAGTCAAAAAGGGCAGCCCCAGTAGAAATCTCTAAAGACGAGGACACCTGCTCCGGTCTCGTCTTCAAGAGAAAGAGGGTGGAGGTTGCTGCAGAGGTCTCTTCTGCAACAGAGGGGCAACCTCCTTCCTTCAGGGAGCACCCTCCTAATGCCTCATCTCCACCCGAGCCATTCTTGGCGCTCGAGGGTGGAGGGGAGAGTGCCCCTTCGTGTAGCCAAGCGCTTTCTGCTCCTGAACTGCCTCCCCTCCTCCAGCGAACCCTTGCTCAGATGCCTGGCCAAGCTGCCATGGAGGTCATGGACAGGAACTCTCTGGGGGACCTCCTCAGCCATGGCCTTGGGGAGTTCCTTGCTGCCACCAACTTCTTACTGGTCAAAGGCAGCGCAGAGGCAGAGTTGTTGGAGAAAGTTGCCAACCTGGAGAGGGAGCTGGAGCAGAAAAAGAACTTGGACCTCCAACTCCAACAAGCTGCCAAGAGCGAGACTGCTCTAAACCAGGAGCTGGGCAGTCTCCGCCAATCTTAGAAGGAGGCCAAGAGACTCCTCTTCTCCAAAGGGCAAGAGGCCCTCCAGCTTGAAGCCAAGATTCTCCCCCTCCGCAACAAAGTCATTAAACTGGAAGAGCAGTTGGAGGGGGCTCAAACCAAAATGACCAAGCTGGAGGAAAGGGCCACCAGCCGAGAGGTTCAGCTGGGCAAGGTTGAGGAGGAACTTGCCCAAGAAACGGAGCTACTTAAGAAGACTGAGGCCGAGCTCACTGAAGATGCCGCCGACGCCTATGGGGAGGGGTTTAGCGATGCCCTTGCTCAGAATAACCCATAAGTAGCACGTTTAATTCTGTTGAATCGCTATGAGCAAGACTTTATGATAACTGCTCTGCTGGAAAGTACCTCACCACCTCGTCATCACCCACATGTCTTAGTCTCATGAGGACTTCAGCGCCGATCTGTATGCACATGACCCCTCCTTGCCCGAGGCAGAGGGGAATGCTAACGTATTTCGTCTGAACACTCATCACCCTTGGGCGAGGGTGGACGTCACTAGTGAACCCTTCTGTTCAAATTGGGAGTTCTTACTCGAAGAGGAGGTGTTCCATACGAACCTACCTTCCAACAGTCGAGGCCTCTAACCCAAATGACAGGTTTGGACTGACCTCACATCGCTCTTAGGCGAAGGAGGATTTCACTGGTGAACCTTTCTTTCAAGTTGGGAGTTCTCACTCGAAGAGGAGGTGCTCTTTATGAACCTACCTTCCCACTTACGAGACCTCTAACCCCAAATGACAGGCTCTAACTGACCTCACATCGGTCTTAGGCAAAGGAGGATTTCACTGGGTGAACCCTTCTGTTCACATTGGGAGTTCTCACTTGAAGGGGAGGTGTTCTCTACGAACCTACCTTCCCACTTACGAGACTTCTAATCCTAAGTGACAGGTTCTAACTGACCTCACATCGCTCATAGGCGAGGGAGGATTTAACTGGGTGAACCTTTCTATTCACATTGGGAGTTCTCACTCGAAGGGGAGGTGTTCTCTACAAACCTACCTTCCCACTTACGAGACTTCTAACCCCAAGTGACAGGTTCTAACTGCATTGTACAAACACATTTAGATATACATTTTAATTGAAAATTTTATTGGGTGACCTCATTAAAAACCCTTAAAAAGGGAAAAAAGAGTGTCCCCTAAACTGTGTACAATATTACATGGCTTTAACTAAAATAGAACTTCAGGTGAGTCGCATTTCATGTATGAGGAATCGGACCACCTTCTAAAGTCTCCAGCCTATATGCTCTATTCCCCAGGGCCTCTGTCACTCTAAAGGGACCAGTCCACTTAGGGGATAGCTTGTTCTCTATCTGGTATGGAGATGTCTTCCACATAACTAGGTCGACCACCTGGAACTGCCGAGCTCTCAACTTGGAACTGTGCTTGAGCTCAACTCTCCTCTTCAACGCTTCGGCCTTGATTCCTGCCTCTTCCCTAACTTCATCCAAGAGATCGAGATTCACCTTCCTTTCTTCGTTGGACTCCTCAGCCACGAAGTTCTGGAAACGTGGTGAGCTCTCCTGGATCTCTACAGGGATCATGGCATCTGAACCATACACCAAGCTGAAATGAGTCTCTTTGGTAGTGGACTGGGGAGTAGTATGGTAAGCCCATACAATCCTGGGAACCTCCTCAGCCCACGTCCCCTTTGCCTTCTCTAGCCTTCTCTTCAGTCCTCTGAGTAGGACTCGATTAGCCGACTCGACCTACCCATTAGTTTGTGGGTGCTCGACCGATGCGAACACCTGCTTGATCCCCAATTCTGTGCATAGCTTCCCCAACTGCTAACTTGCGAACTGGGTGCCATTATCAGACACCAAACGCTTGGGTACCCCGAAGCGGCATACTATATTCTTCCACACAAAGTGTTGGATCTTCTGGGTTGTGATCTGTGCTACTGGCTCGGCCTCGATCCACTTCATGAAATATTCAATGGCAACCACGAGGTACTTCATCTGCCGCACCGCCAAAGGAAAGGGCCCCAGGATGTCAATCCCCCAGGTGTGGAATGGCCAAGGGCTGTATATCGACCTGAGCTCTTCTGGTGGCGCCTTATACCAATCAGCATGCAATTGGCACTACTTGCACTGCTGCGCATACTTACTGCAATCCTCCCTCATAGTCGGCCAGCAGTGCCCTGCTCGAACAGCCTTAGACGCCAAAGCACGACCTCCGATGTGACTCCCACATATGCCTTCATGGAGCTCTGCCATTATCCTCACACACTGCTCGCCATGTACAGACACCAAGATGGGGTGGGTAAACCCATGCCTGTACAACTCGCCATCAATGAGTGTGTACTTGGCCGAGTTCTTCTTTATCTTCCTTGCTTCCATTGGCTCCATTGGAAGCATCCCATCGGCTATATAGTGCTTATAGGGCGTCATCCATGTCTCTCCACTCTGCAACAGGCAGACTTGCGATGGCCCCTCCTCTATTGGCATGCAGGCGTCGACCCGTGGCTTCTTCAGAGTTTCTTGGGTCAACGACCGATGACTCCTCTTCTTACCGTCTGATTGGCTGATCTGATGGACTCCCACCAAATTACCAGCTGTATAGGTGCGAGGCGCCTTCAGGGTCTCCTGGATGACCGTCCTCTGCCTGCCCCCCTTGCCTGAGCTGGCGAGTTTGGCCAACAAGTCAGCTTCGGCATTCTGCTCCCTGGGCACATGCACTAGCTCGAAGGTTTCAAAAGAACTCTTCAACTGCTGGACATACTACAAATAGGAGGCCATCTGGGGATCTTTGGCCTGGTACTCTCCCGCCACCTAACCTGTGACCAACAATGAGTCACTCTTTGCCATAAGACTCTGCGCTCCCATCTCCTTGGCCAACAGCATTCCAGCAATCAAGGCTTCATATTCTGCTTGGTTATTGCTGGCTTTGAAGGCGAACCGCAGGGCCTGCTCTATCAATAATCCCTTGGGCCTTTCAAGGATCACCCTCGCTCCACTACCTTGCTGATTTGAAGACCCATCTACTGACAACACCTATTTGAAACTAGGTCCTTCCTGCTGGGACTCAGTCGAGGACATCTCGGCCACAAAGTCAGCGTAGACCTGTCCCTTGATCGGACCTCTAGGCTCATACTGTATGTCGAATTCTGACAACTCGACTGCCCATCGCACCATTCTTCCTGCCACGTCTGGTTTTTGCAAGACCTTACGTATTGGCAGATCTGTCCTCACCACCACTGTGAAACTCTGAAAGTAGTGACGAAGTCTACGCGCTGAGAACACAACTGCCAAGGCCGCCTTTTCTATGGCCTAGTATCTTGCCTCTGGCCCCTGTAACACTTTGCTAACAAAGTAGATGGGCTTTTGGCTTTGCTTCTGTTCCTGGACCAAGACAGAACTCACCGCCTTCTCTGTGACTGCGAAGTACAGTCGTAGCGGGGTGTCGAGTTGGGGTTTACACAATACTGGCGGGCTGGCCAGGTAGTCCTTGAGTTTAAGGAACACCTGTTCACACTCTGATGTCCATGAGAATCTGTTGTTTCTCCTCAAACATTGGAAATAGGGGTGGCCCTTGTCTCCTCCTGCTGACACAAACCTGGAGAGGGCAGCCATCCGACCCGTCAATTGCTGAACTTCCTTGATCGACGTTGGGCTCCTCATGGCTATGATCGTCGCGCACTTGTCTGGGTTGGCCTCAATCCCTCACTCCGTAAGTAGGAAGCTAAGGAACTTGCCTGCCTTTACCCCAAAGACGCATTTCTCTGGATTTAGCTTCAACCTGTACTTAGCTATTGTATTAAATAGCTCCTCCAAATCAGTGACATGCTGATCTCGCAACTGGGACGTCACCACCATGTCATCCACATAGGTTTTTACATTGCGCCCCAACATAGGTGCAAGGACTTTGTCCATCAGCCTCTGATACGTGGCGCCTGCGTTCTTCAGCCCAAATGGCATGACTGTCTAACAATAGCAGGACAGCTCAGTCATGACTTTCATCCCTCGGGTGCATCTTTATCTGATTGTACCCAGAGAAGGCATCCAAGAAACTGAGCAACTTGCACCCCGAGGCACTATCTACCAACGCGTCAATGTTGGGTAAGGGGTAGGAGTCTTTCGGGCATGCCTTGTTGAGGTTAGTGAAATCTACGCACATCCTCCATTTTCCATTGGCCTTTTTCACCAACACGACATTCGCTAACTGCTCAGGATATTGAATTTCACGTATGTTGCCTGCGTCGAGCAGCTTCTGCGTCTCCTCCCTGACCACCTGCCTCCTTTCATCGTTAAACTTACGCCTCCGCTGTCTCACAGGTCTGGCCTGGGGATCCAACGCAAGGCGATGACATAGGAAGTCTGGATCAATACCTGGCATGTTTGAGGCGGACCAAGCGAAAGCGTCCATGTGTCGCTCTATGACTCCCGCTACTTGGTCCTGCGTCTCCTAGGGTAGGGATTTGCCAAGTCTGAAAACCTTGCCCCCGATCTTCCTCTCTACCACCTCCTCTACTGGTTCAAGTCGCCTCACCCGGGCGATCTCTGCTCGTATGACCCCGACGTCTCCTCGGGGTAGGTCAGTGGCATTGCACCTCCCCCCTAGAGGTTGGGTGGTTACTATGCATACTCCCCTTCTTGTCTTGAGGCTGTTTTCATAGCACTTCTTAGCCTCCTTTTGATCTGATTTGATGGTGATCACTATCCCTTCCATCGAGGGCAACTTCACCTTCATATGCCTTGTGGACGCCACTGCCCCCAACCTGTTCAAGGCCGGTCTGTCCAACAGCATGTTATAGGCAAACAGGGTGTTCACCACCAGATACTTAATGCTCTCGGTGCGGGAGGCCACTCCATCAGTGAAAGTGGTCCTTAACTCAATGTACCCCCGCACTTCTACCTGGTCGCCCGCGAATCCATACAGACAACCTACGTAAGGCCTCAACTGATCAGGAGACAGCTGCAGCTTGTTGAAGGTCGACCAAAACATCACATCGGCCGAACTTCCTTGATCCACCAGGACTCGATGCACCCTGCGTCCTGCAGTGACCACTGATATCACCACTGGATCATTATCATGGGGGACAACGTCCCGGCGATCAGCCTTTGTGAAGACAAGGTCGATGTCTGGGAAGTGGTCCTCCTCACATGTTTCCACTGCCATCACTGAACGTGCATACTTCTTGCGCTGCGACGAGGTGCACCCTCCTCCTGAGAATCCACCTGCTATACTTCAGCCCTCGGGGCTACCACCACCTTGCCCCCTTGTGTCTCCCTCAGGTAATCACTCAAGAACCCACTCTTGACCAATTCGTCCAACTGGTGGCCTAAGGCTAGACAGTTGCGAATGGGGTGGCCAAAAGCCTGATGGAACTCGCACCAGGCGTTCTTGTTGGGTCCCAGCCTCTTGTCCGTCTTTGGGGGCATCTTCAACCTTTCTACCACATTAGGAATGGCAATCAGCTCCTTCAGCTCCACCAAGAAATCATGTCTAGGGGGCACATCCTCCTTAGCGCGTGCCCTAGTTTGGGGCTTTCTGGCCTCATAGGGCTTCTGCGTTCCTTAAGCCCTCTTTTTTGTTGTCGCCTCATGCACCCGCAAGGGTTAAGGTCGACTAGGCACTCGCGGCCTTGAAGAGACTACGCTCTCTCGCTTCTCATTGAGCTTTCCCTCTACGACAATGTGAGCAACAACACGTCATTTAATGTCACCAAAGGTCTTGGGGCGATTTCGAATTAGGGACTCGCTAAAAGGCCCTGGCAATATTCCCTTCCTGAAGGCATACACCACCATATCTTCATCCTTGGTGTGCAACCTCACCACCATTGCCCCAAATCTGTTGAGGTAATCTTTAAGGGACTCCCTCTGATCCTGCCTTACGTCGAAGAGATCATAAGACACTGGTGGAGGGGCCCTGTTGACAATGTATTGTTCTATGAACAGCGTGGAGAATTGCGCGAAAGACGTGATATGTCCCTCGGGCAAGCTAACGAACCACTCCAGCGCTGTCCCTGTCAACATGGTCATGAAGAGCTTTCAATGCACTGCATCAGACCCACCTGACAGCATCATCTGCGTGTGGAACGCTGTGAGATGCTCTTCAGGATCTTCTACCTCGGTGAACACAGTTTTAGGCCCCACGAAGGTGGCTGGGACCACCGTGTCCATGATCGCTTGGGAGAAGGGCATGGGGAAAGCCCTTGGCGGCATGGGTGGAGCCCGATCGTCTCCCACACGATCCCCAGCTTGTTGCATATGGTGCAGGTTCAAGCGTAGCTCCTCATTCGCCCTGTGTAATTCCTCATTCCTGGCCTGTGATGCGGCCAAGTCCGCCTGCATACGCGCCTGATGCTCTCTAGACTCCGCCACCATCTCCTGGAGAGTGCGCATCGTTTCCATGAGTTGTTGCATGGTAACGCTTTCACCCCCATTTGGTGGAATGGATCCTTGTCTAGTATTCCTCATCTCTATGGTTTCTACTCTTACTCTCGTGTATGAGACCTTGTTTTATTTCGGCCCCACGGTGGGCGCCAAATGTTCTCGCCGGTTGACCCACCTGTCGTTTGACTCTGCGACACTCACACGTCTCCTTCCTCACGTTGATATGTGCTTGGTTCTTTCGAAGCAATCTGCACCTGCAAAAGAGAAAGGGGACGCCCTAGAGGCCATTTGCACTCCGACGCTCAAGTCAAGATTGGGCAAGAAACACCAAGTCTTTGAGTAATTGTGTTTAGGGTTTGTAACTGCGTACCTTTGTGAAGTATTTTACTGTCCCTTATATAGTCTAGGTTTTGCTGCGCCGCTAGCCCTAATTAGGGTTCACTGCGCTGCTAGCCATATTCAGGGTTTACTGGAATACCCTTGCGCCGCTATGACCCAGTCTTAGGATAATCTAGCACATAAGGTTTCCTTATCTGGAGTGCAAACTCTAACAGGGTGACCACCTGGGTGCCTCCTCGTGCACCTAGTCTCTGGGGCCACCTGTTCTGGGAGTGCCTTCACTGTTCACGCGCCATGCATGTAACTTTACTGGGAAACCCTAGTTCTGATGAGTACTCGACCCCTCAGGACTCTGCACCTAACTGTGCTTTCCCTGCTACACGCATAAGCTCTTCGTGATTTGGGCCTCACCTTATCTCTAGGTTTTCCCTTCACATTGGCCCACTCTGGGAACCAATCTTAACTGTTCTGGTCATGTCGTTCAAATCACCTAGCACTGATGTCACCTCGTCACACTCTGTTGCCGAGGACTCATCACCCTGTGCTATGACGAGGACCCATCAGCCTACCCTGGTGATCGACATCACTGATTACTCATCGACCCACTATTCCATGCTGCTTGTGGGACCCTGCATACATGGTTGTAGGGCCCAACTGACGTGGCTTGCTGTCGTCAGCAGGTTTCCACGTCCGAGGACTAGTCGGTACAGTAGTCATTACTAATATAGATTTCCACAATGTTTGTAGGAAAACACTATCTTGGTGATGTAGGTTTTATGTTAAAACCAAATATAATTACACCTTATAAGAAGGTTAGATACCATTTGAAAGAATATTCAAGAACAGGTCCACAAAATGCTAAAGAGTTGTTCAATCATCGACATTAGTCACTTATAAATGTAATTGAGAGGACTTTTGAGGTAATGAAAAAGCGTTTCCCAATTATAGGCAGTGGGATTGAGCCACATTACAATGTCGATACTATGACAAAAATTGTTTTAGATTTTTCTTCGCACGGTCGACAATGATGAGTCTTTGATTGAAGAGGTAGATCATGAATTACTACAAGAAGATATACAACCAACTGCTTCTCATTCTCGTGAGGATTACTATAGGCTAGGTTCACATATTAGGACACTATAGCGAACAAAATGTGGCAAGATTATGTAAAGAATTAATATGATGTAATAAAATTTGCTTTCCTTTTTGTTGCAATGTTTCTCCTCCTAACTTTATTTAATTTAGATGGATCATGGCAAGAATGTTGTTCCAGATTCATCAGGCGGTTATAGAGAGTTTACTAAGTGGACAAAAGAGGACTTAATTCTTCTAAGTGCCATGGTTGAAGAGGCACGACAAGGTTCCAGAATTGACGATAGCTGGATGACTCAAGGGTATACTAGCATTGTAATGGCTCTACACGAGACCGAACTATCTACTTTTAAAAAAATCATGTCAAAAACTGTCAAAAAAGCCTCAAGGACAGGTAGAGGGAGGTACATGATTTGTTTAGAGGACTGAGTGGTTTCGCATGGAACCGTACCACTAAATGTTTTGAAATGAAGGATGAAGTTTGGAATGACTAGATAAAGGTACCATAATAAGTATTTTTCATAAGAAATACATTTTAATGCAGCTGGTATTGTATTAATATATGACATCTTTGTAGCTGAAGCCATCTGTTGTTAAATGGCATGTGAAGCCCACCGCCATTATAATCTAATGGAGGACTTGTGGTGTAATGACAAAGTCCTCGGAAGTCGGGTGAGGACAACCCACAAGATGAATTCACCTCCACACATGACTAATTTCAGTGTCAACCTAAAGGGTAATAATATGGATTAAATCCTTGAGCAACCAGACTTTGAAGGTGCTTGAAATCTCTTGATCACCTGCCCCTCATGTTGAATCAGGTGACACTCCATCAAAAACTCCGTCTGTGTCTTCTAGGGCCTCTACTGGCACATCTTCGTCTCGAGATCAAAAAGAAAAGGTCCCACCATAGACGTAATTGATGAACATTTTGCTTTGTTGAATACAAATATTCAAGAATGTGTATCCTCCATTAAGCATGGAAATCAGACGACCTTAGAATTGTTTGACATTGCTCGTATACAAGCAACTACAGCACAAGATGTAGATGGGGAAATTAGACGAATAATCAACTTATATGGTCAACATGTACACCATCAACATTGCCATAAGCAACTATTTGGGATGCCATATGAGCGTCGCATGACAAAGTTGTTTGTGTTTACGACTCGACATTGATTTCATGTCTTTGACTCGACGTTCATTTCATGTCTTTGACTTCTATTTTGTGCTTCTATTTGATTCAAGTTTTTGTCTTATTTGTCTATGTATGTTTGTTATTGGGCATGTTGATAACACGGATCATGCAGGCGTATGGGTTGGACTTTTCAAATGATGCAACAATAATGCTAGGATGGAATCATTACTTTGGGAAGAAAACTATAAGGAAATTAAATATATTCTAGGTAAATGGTGTTTGGCAACTTGGTAGGCCTAAGAAAACAATGACTTCTATTACTGATAAAAAAAAAAAAAAAGGTAAATGGTGTTTGGCAACTTGGTAGGCCTGACTAGGCATACAAAGAAGATGATGAAGGCCTACCATTGCCACAAGAACATGTTCAAGGTGGTCAAACTCAACCCGCAATCCCTCATGGAGCCAAAATGTTAACCTAAATTTGGGGTGGGATACAAAACATGAGGTTGGACATAAATACACATTTGGACATGTTCAACATACGTTTTGAATGGGTTGATGAAAGGATGGAGTGATTGAACGATCAAATAAATGAGATTGAACGTCATCAACACTAATGATTGTATTATGATTATGTTATTGTTATTGTTATTTTTCATGTTGAACATTGTTGAAATTGTTACTTAATATTTAGGTTTTCATGCAGCTCATAATGATTTAATATTCCTTTGAATGCATGTTCTGCAACATTTTCTTTACATTATCCATGACGCAAAATTAGGCTCCATTACCTTTTTTGGAGAACCGAGACCATTGCTTCAGTGGCCTTCAATGTCTGCATATCACTCGTCATCATCGTCTAGTTGTACCAGTTGTGGTGTGCAAAAACGTTGTACTTTTACCCATGGTGGTGGGAGCACGAGTGCCTTTGTTGCACCTATTTGTGATTATGGAGAATTTGTTGTTTTTGAGAACAACAACAACTGAAAAAAAAATTGTGGAAAGCAATTTTGGAGTTGTCCTAAGTACAAGGTAACATTTATTCGATTAGGTTTGATAGAAACTTAAGAATGCTATTTTAAATTTATTATTGAAATATTTATGGTTTTCTTCAAAATAAATTAGAAGTGGCATGATCCTAGGCTGTAATTTTTTCAAATGGTGCATTGAAGACGTTGGCGATGAAAGAGATGCAATTGTTGTCAGACAAAGGTATAAGATATGTCTTTTAGAAAAACGTTTGAAGGTCTCCACAAAAAGGATTCAGATGTTGTTAATGGGGTGAGTTTTCCTTTTCTAATTAACATTATTATGTTCTTAATTTTTGTCCTAATTTTGTTAAAATTTCCATGACATGAAAATCTCTCTCCAGATTAAATGTAATGACTTTATATATTTTTGCTTTCAATGAATGACTATTTCATGTTCATCCTATGTTTTGTTCCAGTACAATTAGTGTGCATTAATTATAACTATATATTTTATTAGTTTTTTATAATGTATGTAAAATTAATGAATGATATTAATCATTGAAACAGTTTTCACTACACCACAACCTTCTTCGTATAATAAACATCTGCTATTTTATTTATTTGTTTTATTATTTTATACCTTGCAAATTCAAATAAAGAATGATAAATGAAATATAAAATATCATTTTTTTTAATGTTATTAATCCATATATCATAATATTTTCAAATTTTAAACATACACAAAAAAAATTTCTTACCCCTTTTAAATACTCATTTACTTTTTAAAATATATTAACTTTGTCATAATAATAATAATAATAACAGTCATCATTAATATTAATATTCTTATATAAATAAAATATACATATACTTAATTAATATTATTCTCGTTAGCTGACCTGGATTGGACCTTGGTGGTGGACTTTGGGCTGATTTTTCTTTTTTGCTGTTGCTGCTTTGGAATGTTAATAATTCACAATGAGGGGAGCTCCACCTGTTAACAATGCTCCGACGATCAAGTCAGTGAGAGCATATAACTATGGGTATCTGAATATAAAGTATCTGTATGGGTGTAGTATCACCAGATTGAAAACTTACCTTTGTTCAGGGCGTTGAGACCCTTTTATATCATTTGTAGACCTCCCTTCAGGGGTTAACAAACACAAAAATCTTTTGTTAATATATCCCCTTTATTTTATGGGTGCAGGTAAAACATTATCTCTAACTGTTTATTTTTATTGAATCTCAGAGTAATATCTATGCTTAACTAATTCAGTTATTCCTTTTGTTATGTTTACTTTAATTATCTTCTTAATATGGGCTGCCAGTTGTTTGGATTGACTTCTTAATGTATGATTAGGCTTACCATTCATCTTGGGCCAAGCTAAATATTTTCCCTCCTTAATGACCTGACCAGCCAGGATGACACACTTAAGTGCTTGGGTCGGGCTCCGACCACATCGACAAATACACAGTCCCCCAGCCTCGAGCTAAGCATGACGAGGCGAAGAGGTTTACCTGTACCGGTGGTTGATAAGACGTTTTGCCACAGAGGACAGCTGTAGACGATTTTCGAAACATCTTTTGAAAGGACGTCTTACCATACTAATTATGGTGCATACACATGGCACGCCATCAACGGTGGGGAAACCTTGTCGTTTTGTCTTCCCTTTTTTCGAAAATAACAACCCTTTCCTCTTCGATCTCACTATTCTCATTCTCTCACACTTGTGCAGAATTCTCAAGGAAAACAAACCTTTCCTCTCCTTCGCCGCCCTACCTTACACCGGCACGGTTTACCGAAAAATCAGGTATATTTTCATCGTACAAAACTCTATTAAGTGGTGGTCATTATTGTTTGTTATTGATTTCAACTAAAGCAATGCTCCTTGCTATACTTTAGCTTATTCTATATATGTTTTTCCTGAATTGTGCTTCGTATTTTATCTATGTTTATGTCTTAGTTGCTTTCAAAAATGGATTATAGCTTTGCTTATCCTTGGGCTAAAAAGGAACTGCTCAAAGAAACTTCAACATCTATTTTTACCACTCGTTTGAAAATTAGGGAGCTAAGGGAATCGAGGGCCTTAAGTAAGAAAGATGAAAACTTGGTAAAAGTTGTAGCATGAAGGGAGGGTGAGCCTATATGTAGTGATGAGTCGTTGGACCCTGACAAGCTATTATGCTTTTTCTATGCTACCTTTTTCAGTAAATTCTTACTACGTCTGCCCCTATCGATCTTTGAAAAAGAATTGTTAACCGAGTTAAATGTGGCTCCCGCCCAACTGCATCCGAAAAATTGGGCGTTCATCCAAGGATTTATTAGTTTTTGTTCCTAGCTCGACATTTCGCCAACTGTGGAAGTTTTCTTTGGACATGGGGACTGGGTTTGGCCTCACTTGAGGAAGGATCGCTTTCCTACTCAAAGGAAATACAAACTTCTGCCCCGTGGTGATGGTCCCTTTCAGATCATTAAAAGGATCAATGATAATGCTTATGAGTTAGATTTATCTAACACATACTTAGGGAGTAACTCTTTTAATGGTAGTGATCTAACTCCTTTCCCTGCAAGTGTATCATATTCATGGACGAATTCTCTCCAACGCGGAGAGCATGATGGAACCCTGAGAGATAGAGCAAACACTAAACTAGCCCAACCCTCTAGAAGGATGACCAAGAGCATAACACAGGACCCGGGGCTAGGTCAAGATCAGTGCATCAGAGCCATCATCCCTCAGAAGATTATCAGGAACAAAGTCCACATGATTGGAGTTGAGCACCAACTATTTAGTCTTTTTAATATATTTATTATTTTATTTTATTTAGTTTTGTTTAGTGTATTTATTTTAGTTAGTTTTAGTGTTTTTTTTATTTAGTGTATTTATTTTATTTTATTTTAGTTTTTATTGTTAGTTTACGTACTTACTTTTAATTTATTTTAGTTAATTTTTTATAATTATAAGTTTTTGTTTTAGTTTTCTAGTTAATTAGTTACAATTATAATTTTTTGTTTTATTTTTTTTAGTTTTATTTTATTCTTAGTATTTATTTAGTTTTTTTGTTTTTAGTACTTTTTATTTAGTATTTTATAAGTTTTTATTTTTGAAAATTTATTTTTATTTTTCTTATTTTGTTTTTATTTTTTATTTTATTTTATTCTTAGTTTTTATTTTATGTAATTTTTTTATATTTATATTTCTTATTTTTCTGAATATTTTTCTTATTTTTTATTTTTCTTATAGTCTTTTCTGTTTTTTTTAAGTTTTAATTTGTAGTTTAGGTAGTTATTTATTTTATTTTTGTTTGTTATTTAAGTTTCAGTTTCGGTTTTATTTTTATTTTGAATTTTTTAGTTTATATATATATATATATATTTTTATTTTTTTTTAATTTTTCTTATTTTGATAAAAAAAATTTAGTTTTATTATTTAGTTTTACTTTATTTGTAGTTTTTTTTAATGTTTTTTTTTCTTTTATATATTTTTTATACGCTTATTGTTTGGTTTTTCTTTTATTTATTTATTTTCTTTATTTTAAATTTTCTGTTTCTCTTTATTTTTTATTTTTTATTTAAAAAAAATTGGTTTTTCTTTTATAATATATATATATATATATAATTTTTTTTGTGCTAATTCTTACTTGAGTTGTCTTATGATATTAAGAAAATAGGTTTCTATATATAAATTGCATTTAAATTGAGAAATTAAGAAGACAACTCACAAGAATAGAAGTTAGAAAAGAAAAGAAAAGCAAGGAGAAGTTAGAAAAGAATCTTCAACTACGTCTACCCCTCACATTGAGATAATTCAAGAAGAAAGTAACATGGCTGAGGAAGGACAACACCACCTAGAAGAACACCTGTTAAATCCTATGGAGTAGTGGAGTTGGAGGACCCAGTGTCACACAAAAGCGAGTAGTCAATGATAAAAGGCTGAAGCCTTATTTAGTTGGTGAAATTGAAAGGCAACCTAGTATTTTAATAATTATGTTTTATTTTTGTGTGTTTTCTTTAAGTTGTGTGTTATGTGGTGAAACCAGGTTTGATGACCCCATAAACCATTCGGATCATATGTTGCATGACCTGGGGACAGGTATTATTTGTTTGGAGGGGCAAGTCTAGCAGATGAAGCAAGACCATCTATAACTATAGATGAGGATTTTGACAGAAAGTTGGATGAGTTGCTAAGAAGAGATGATTGAGCACAAAACATGGTTTTATCTTTCTAATTATTTCTTTTCAGTTGTTTCAATTGCTTATATTTTTTAGTTAATTAGTTTGCCTATTTCTTTCTTTTCAGTCATTTAATTTACTTATACTTTTATTGTTGAGTTGTTTTCAGTTTTAATTTAATTGTGGAGTTGTTTTCTAGTTTTATTTTTTTAAAATAATATCACAAGAACTGAAATATTAATTTAAATTGTGGAAAGAAGTATTAATCAGACTTTGTGTTTGAATATTAAATAGTGAAATAAATTAGACACAGGTTGGAAAAGAAAATATGATTGAATCCATATTCAAATGTAGTTCAAATTGTGATACATGAAAAATTTAACATGATGATTGATTAGAACAGAGAATGAAAAAACAATATGGAATGAGACTAATTAAACCAAGTGAGTGTGTGAACCTTAAACAGTTTGGGAGTTTTACTGATGAATTGATAGTTGTGGTTGCTTATTTTTATTTTGTTACATCATAAAAGAGCATGAAGATGATTAAGGCATTGGTGTTAATTAGGAACCCATGACCAAATAGTCAACCTTTATGTAAATATAATTCATTTTTTTATAACCCTTTTGAGCCAAGAATTTTTGTTATTATTACACCTTAAACCTTTAATGATATATTTTCCTATGCATGGGCATGTTTAAGGAAGGAGAACATATGCAATGTACAATATACATAAAAGGGAATGGTTTGTTCTAGCTGATTTAGAGTTTAAATAATTCAATTGTTGGAAATAAGAATAACCTATTCCTATTATTGAAAAAAAAAAAAAAAATTCATGTTGAAATCATGAATAAGTAAAAAGAAAATGCGAAAAAGCGTGAATTCAAAGAAAATGGTGATTAGATAACACATATGTGCATCTGAAGTACTCAACTCTAACAAACCTTTCTTCTGAGTACCTTGTCTATCATGTTTGGCTTGTGATAAGTGTCATATTTAAGTAATATTTCATATTAAAATACAAGCACTTATGAATATGTATTGATAAAATAACTATAATTTAACCCCTAATTTATGAATTTAACCTCAATCTCAATTTTCCAAATTGAACCAACAAACTCTTTAACTTGCTTTCTTTATAATTCTTGCAACCACTTTAACAAACTCCCAACAAACTTTATTATTTTGTTTTCTATTTAGTGAATCTTATACTTGATAATTCAATTGTTCCTTGTGGGTTCGATATCCATCCTTAGGGACAAATTATTACTTCTGATGTGGTACACTTGTCGTAAAAAAATTCATCACTTATCATATACCCACACCAGAATCATCACAGTCTAACTCGAAAGTTTTAGAAAAATCAGGAAGAGCCAAAATGGGTGCATGTGATAACTTATCTTTTAAAGTTTCAAAGACTTTTTCTTATTTTTCACCCAAGAAAAAACTACATCCTTCTTAACTAAATCATTAAGAGGAGTTGTTATAGTAGAGAAGTTTTGAACAAAACGTCTATAAAACCCGACTAACCCATAGAAGCTGCAAACATCACCTACATTTGTAGGGGTGGGCCATTCTTGGATAGATTTTCTTTTCTTAGGATCAACACGAACAACATCTTTCGCAACCATGAATCCTAAGAAAACAACATTTTCTTGACAAAATGCACATTTTTCAAGATTGGCAAAGAGATGATGTTTCCTGAGAATAATTAAGACTTGTTGAAGATGGCCTAAGTCCTCATCTAGATTCTTACTATAAATTGAAATGTCATCAAAGTAAACAACCACAAAATGGCCTATGCAATCCCTTAGTACAAGATTCATTAATCTCATAAAAGTGCTAGGGGCATTGGTTATACCAAAAGGCATGATTAACCACTCATATAATCCAAACTTGGTCTTAAAAACAGATTTCCATTTGTCTCATTCTTTAATTCTAATTTGATGATAACCAATTTTAATATCAATTTTAGAAAATAAAGTTGACCCATGAAATTCATCTAACATATCATCTAACCTTGTGATTGAGTGTCTATATTTGACAGTTATATTGTTGATAGCCCTAGAATCAGTACACATTCTCCAAGACCCATCTTTCTTGGGGACCAACTACATAGGCACAACACAAAGACTGAGACTCTTTTAAACCCAACCCTTATTTAGAAAGACAGTGATTTATTTCTCTATTTCTTTTGTTTCTTGGGCATTTGTTCTATAAGCTGATCTATTGGGTTGACTGGCTCCAAGAACAAAATCAATTTGGTGTTCAATTCCCCATAAAGATTGAAGTCCACAAGGAACCTCCTTAGGAAAAAGATCATCAAAATCTTTTTGAAGTTTTTTTACCCCACTTGGTAGAGATTCAAGTTCCTGACATGTGGTAGCAACTACCTCAAAAGGCTATGCTACCTAGGAAATGAGTATTGCCAGCAATCAAGGATGTTGCGTATAGAAGAAGATCATTCAAAGTTGTATGGAGTGGATTTAATGAAATGTCCATATTCAATCTCATTAGACGCAAAAAGGATTTTTAAGTTAAAGTTGCTTAACGGCCAAAAACAGTCTCTCAACGGCTACATTCTTCAGCACATAAAGTCAAGTTTCAAGAAGAGGAAAAGAGAGATCTGAATGCATTGAGCATAAACTCTGCCAAATCTTTGGATTATAAAGAGCTTCAAAAAGAACATTATGAGTGTTCATGTAGCAAACTAGGAAAGAGTGCTTAAGCCTTGTACATATTTAAAAGATGTAATTACTCCCTAGTAGGCAAAACTCATGATCTGATGATTATACCCTCAAACAAACTTCTTATCTTAGTCAGGAGTGATTGTTGGGATATAATACTCATTAAGCAAGGAGTGGATTTTAAAAGAATACTTGATCAACCTAGGAGTGCCTTGTACAAGAATACTTAGTTGAGCTAGGAGTGACTTGTGAAAGAATATTTGGTTAACCCATAAGTGGCTTGTGAAAGAACACTTTAACACATGCTTAAATCCTTCCTGGGGTTTCAACAACTCACATATAAGAGTTTTCCAAGTGTTCAAAACTGATAGAAATCATCTAATCACAAAATCCATGACTAATAGGATACAAAAAGATAAAACCTCAAAGAAAAGACTCTCATAATTTTGAAGGGTAGAACATTAGGATTTTCTTCTTTCTTTTTATTGTTGTACAAATTGTATATGTGTACATTCTTCTTTGTATTTTGTAGGATTTTATAGAGACATGAGTGGGCTTCCATTATGCCTTAATTGGGCCTTGAATTAAGCTTGAAAATTTTCCCAAAGAACATTATAGAATTCGACCAAGGCATGGAGAAACTTGGAAGAAGAAGCTTGAAGCATGGAAGTCCCACATCACCTAGAAGATGGTAATTTTTAGTGCAATTTTGGGCACTACTTTCCTTGGCTTGGACGACCTAAATTTTCTCTCTTAGACCCACATTTTTTTTCATGAAGTGGTAAGAAGCTAGGCATATATAAATAAGACCCCTTGGTCCATTTACAACTTACCTTGATTGAATGAGAATTAATTTGCTTAAATTCTTGTCTTTTTGTTCTTGAGGTCACATATGGGATTCATCTTCTTGTAAGTTTTTCTTCATGGAACATTCCTTGAAAGATAAAATATCTTAGTTTCTTTAAGAAACTCATAAGTTTAAAATTTTTTCAATCTCCCTCTGAGTCTTCTGTTACAAGGAGAAAAGAGGCTCCATCATTTTGGTATTAAACTAGGCTAGAGTTCTTCAAGAGATAAGTCATCTTTCTTTTTTTCTTATCTTACTTTTTTGTCTCATGCTTTGTTCCTTTGATTTCTTTAAGTTTAGTTTAGTTTCCTTATATGTTATATGCCTTTTTTTTTTGTTAATGGATTCATTCTCTTTTTCTAATTTATTCTTCAATGAATCTTCCTTGAAAGAGGATCCAACTAAGTTTCTTTAGAAAGTTCATAAGTTTAAGAATTTTAATCTTTCTCTACTAAGGGGAGAAGAGAGGCTCCATCAAGAACCCTTTACACACCACCTTTTATGTGAATGATATAACTTTTCACTTTCCCTGAGCACTTCATTTAATGCCTACATCCCTGCCATGGAGAACATTCCAGAACATTTTTTTCTCCCGTCATTTCTCATCTACAAATAGCTAACCAAAACAACCTCTTTGCGTCATCAACTTGAGACTAAGGGATTGTAGTCTGATAAGTGTCAAATGTTCCTAAATTTATATCAAATTAGGCATGAATAATGGATGAATTGCATGAAAAATATCATGAAAATAATGTTTTTATCCCTCAATTTGTGTTTGACCCAAAAGGAGATGAAGAAATACAGATATTAGTGGAAACTTGCAGAAAAAGAATAAAAACAACAACAAAATAGAGGATAAACAAAAATAACCAATTCGCTCAACGCATTTACTTAAGGCTAAGCAGATTGGCACCAGAAAGCAATGACAAGAAAACCTCAAAAGCGTTGAGCACTAAGGAATGCATTGAGCAAATCAAAACCAAAGATGGATCATATTTACAAAAATTGGATGATAAGTGAATTAGGAGGCTGTGTGCGAAAAGAGTAATTCATAATGAAGAAAGCTCAAATTTACTTGGATTAGGCTTGGAGCTGATGCAGAGCCAAAAAGGTTTCTTCAAGGTTAGGAGAGCCCAATTTGGCTTGGGCTTGGCTTGGAGCAGATTCCAAGCCAAAGGAATTCTTGATGCTTAAGAGAGATTTGCTGGGTCAGACTTGGAGCAAAGCCAAAAAAGGAAACTTCTGTAAGAATTAATGTCTTAAACAAGAGGGGGGGTGAGATGTTTAATGAAAGATTTTCGCAAAAGATGATTAAGAATGAAGTTCTTTAAAGAATCCCAGAAAGAGAAATCAAGGAGACCAAGAAAACAAAGCTTTTAAAACAGATAACAGAATATCAACCGATTGAAATTTCGTTTTAACCGGTTGTTTATAGCAGTAGAGACAATATCAAATAGTTTGTAAATGAGTGAGAGAGAGATCACACAAACAATTTATACTGGTTCACTCAATCCTGAGCTACATCTAGTCCCCAGAACAACCCCTAGGTATTCCACTATGTAATCAAAATCAGATTACAACACAAACACCACCACAAAGAGGTGATCCTTTCACACAAGATCACTCACCCTTTTTGCCTTACAACACACACAAAAAGAACAACCCTTTGCCGAGTAGATTTACTATTTTACAGAATATTCAAAGCGAAAAAAATTACAAGAAAAGTAGGAACATATTACACCTAACTTTCAGGAAATCACAGGGCTCCTAGAATCACTTCTTGAACACTTGCACAACCTTAAGCAATCTTGGAAACTCTTTGAAAAAACTCTATCTCAAATTAGATTCTAATTCTCTTTTTACGTCCTTTGGAATGAGGAGGGTGATCCCTTTTTATAGCTCTTAGATTAGACTGTTTTAGGCAGTTGATCACGAGCTAAAAATAGTTTTGGAACCAACTGAAATCAGGTTTAACAAGTTTTTGAAAAGCTGTTAGAAATTCAAAAATCAACCGGTTGAAAATACGAAATAATCGGTTGAGTTGGTTATGGTTGTTAGTTAACCAAGTAAAAATTAGTTGGAAAACCCTTCAAACAGGCTATGTGTAAAACAACCGATTAAACCGAGAAATCAATCGGTTGTTTATCACTTAACTTTGAAAAACACTTTTCCTTTTTCAAAACAAGATTGCTTTAGCTATCCTATGGTTTAAGACTGATTCTTACAAATTCTAAACACAGTAAAACTAATCCCTAACACCAGCAACACAGGCTCCAAGCTTTCTTCACATATTTGGGGTCATTAAAGCCTCATGTTCAACAACTTCAAGCTTAAGAAACCTATGATTTCACTAACTCGGAAAAGGACTTAATGCAAAAGGTTCCTTCATGGTGAAGAAAGTTAATCCGCTGAGTGGATTAGCATGGCATTGCACGAATGCCAATTTGAAGGAGCTCCTCACTAAACTCTATAAACAGAGAGGTCCTGGTACTTCAAATGGAGGTTAAAATGGAGGTACATCAAAGGCAGAAGAATACAACTTCAGCTAGCATACAACATTCAAGGATCCATATTTGTTGTTGTTAGCCACTCATCTTTGAGCTTCTTTGTAAGATCTATCATAAGTAGCTTAATCTATCTTATTGGGATTGGAGAACAATGTAATATTTCGTAAGTTTTTGTTATTTATGAATGCTTGTTCTTAAAATTCAGTTTATTGATTTGATTGAATGCGTAATGCTTGATATATAAGGAGTCATCATTCATGCCTTTAAAACATGATGTCGAGAAACACGTTCGTTTTCTGAACTCTTTCAAATCAACCAAGTATGTCAATGTTTGGGAACAAAATTGAGTACTTGACTTGAAATGTTCCATATTAATGCATAAGCAAGCTATTGTAAGCCAAGGAATTGATTATAATAGTATGTTATTCTAAAAATAATGAAGGGATTGACCATTTGGCCACAAGGAATAATGAACTTGAATAACAAAGCATTTGTAAATAACAACAACAACAAATTTACAAAGTTACTTCAATCCCAACACTTGTTCTAAATTGTTAACCTTCTACTTTATTTTGTATCAAGTTTTCAATCTCATTAAATATATTACTTACTATGAATTTATCATATTTATTCTACACCATATATGTACTTGATCGCTATTGTGTTTCACTTTATGTTGAATGATATTACTATACTGGTTATCTTTAGTCCTCGTAGATACGACAATTCCCCAACTAAAGTCCAACTTATCAAGTCAAAACACATCATTTTTTATTATACACTTTTTCCCTTATTGACACGAAACTATGGGTTGTGTCCCTTCAATTAAAGTATAACTCTATAGGTCAACATATATCAACCTGTGATGAATGAATATATTGACCTCACCAACTAACTTGTGTTTTACAAAATGACCACAAATGAAAATGCCACTAGAAACAAAACCCTAATATATCAAAATGAGCTTCTCCTCATGAATCGAGGCACCATGATGGTGTCCTAGATAACTTGGGAAACGAATACTTGACTTTGTTTAAAACCAAGCATATAAAACATGAGTTTCATTATCTAGAGAAAATGTTAAGTACCTTAATAAATTCACATCTTTATATTATAAATAAACTCATATTCAATTTACAAAATAGTAATAGATGTATGATTTTTATAAAATAGTAGTAGATGTATGATTCTTATGTTATGTTTTGGTATGCTCTATAACTCCATATCACTTAGGAATTGAGGTTAAGGGCAATTTAAACACATGTTCCTCTCTTAACCTTTTGAAACACCTTTTAAGGACAAAAGCATGATGACTCAAGCTCCAAAGTGGACATTTCGGATGCGATGATTGACCCTAATGATGTTATCTCAACGGACTTGAGGCCAAAACATTAACGTTGTTTGTGGGAATGGAAAAATGGTTCCAAACACCTCGTTCCCTTACCCCTTATCAAGGAGAATGGAAAAGTAATTCCAAATACAAACTCTCGTTTCCCTTAAACCTCGACCAAGGGTCTTGTTCCAATATGTTCAATAGTCTATATCGTTTATGAGTCAAGACCAAGGACAATTTAGATACACATTCTTCCTTAATCCTCCAAGATACCTTTTAAGAACAAAATTGTGATGCAGTTCAAGTTTTAAAGCAGACAATATCTCAAATACAATGATTAATGACCAAATTGAAAATTCAATAATAAATTTCACAAAATGTAAAATAATAAAATACGTAATTTAAAATATCATACATAATTTACGTAATTTAAATATTATACATATTTTATTTAGTGTTGGAACCCATATTTACCCATTTCATCATTACATCTTCATTGTTAGTAATTTGACAATAAATTAATGAAAATGAAAAATATGTATAATTTTAAATTTAATACTGCAAAAGTTGTGAAATTAAAAATTTAGTGAGAAAATTGAAAAAGAATAAAAGTTTAATGATACAAAATATGTGAAATTTTCAATTTTAGAATTTCTTGGCTTAACACTACTCATAATAAAAAAATGAAAAACATATTTTGAAAAGTGGAGTGTGAACGTATAACTTCTGAAAGACGAAAAGATAATTTAGGCTTTGAAATGAGACTAAAAGAAAAATAAAGTTGCATTTTTATTCTTGCTTAATATTTACCAACGAAAAAGATGCTTTGACACTACTCTTTTGATCTGAGAATATTAATTATCGGCTATAAATAACATGTTGTAGCTGATAAAAGATGTCCCATGCCCTGTGACTTCTGCCCCCGACATCCCAGTAAGCTTGTGACAAGTTAAAGAGAAGTATAAGCCGTAAAAGAAATGGGTCTAATTCCTTCAGATACCACACCTTCCCACGTTCTTCTTTTCCCGTTCATGTCTAAAGGCCACACCATACCCCTTCTCCACTTCGCCCATCTCCTCCACCGTCGTTCCATATCCGTCACCGTCGTCACCACCCCCGCCAACCACCCTTTCATCACGGATTCTCTAAAGGGAACCGCCGCCTCCGTGGTCACGCTTTCCTTCCCCACCATCCCAAACATCCCCGTTGGAGTTGAGAGCACGGACAAGCTTCCCTCCATCTCCCTCTTCCACGAGTTCGCCATTGCCACGTCAGCGATGCAACCGCAGTTCGAACAACTCCTCCAGACCCTTCCACGCGTAACCTTCATGGTCACCGACGGCTTCCTCTGGTGGACCCTTGACTCGGCCACTGCGTTTGGAATCCCCAGGTTTGTCTACTTCGGCATGAACTGCTACAGTAAAGCCGTTTGCATTGAAGCAATGAGGAATGGGATTCTTAAGGGCTCCCAACCCGACAACGAGTTAGTCGATTTGACTCGGTTCCCGTGGATCAAACTCTGCAAAGAAGACCTTGACCCCTCCTTCAGAAACCCTCACCCCAGTAGTGTTGAATACACGTTCAACATGAATTCGATATCATCCTCACAACGCAGTCATGGCATGTTGGTTAATAGCTTCTACGAGCTTGAGTCTACCTTTGTTGATTACGTGAACGCGGATTCCTCTCCTAAAAGTTGGTGCATTGGCCCTCTCTGTTTGGTTCAATGGACACCGAAGGTTTACTCTGATGAAGGTCTGAAACCCAGGTGGGTGACGTGGTTGGACCACAAGCTTGAAGAGAAGTGTCGTGTTCTGTACGTGGCGTTTGGGTCGCAAGCTGAGATTTCATCTGAGCAACTGGAAGAGATAGCATTAGGGTTGGAAGAATCGGAGGTGAGTTTCCTGTGGGTGATAAGAAAGGAGGAGTGGGGTGTTCCTGATGGGTTTGAAGAAAGAGTGAAGGGGAGAGGGATGGTGGTGAGAGAGTGGGTGGATCAGATAGAGATTCTGATGCATGGGAGTGTGGAAGGGTTTGTGAGCCACTGTGGGTGGAACTCGGTGCTGGAGAGCGTGTGCGCTGGGGTTCCTATTCTGGCATGGCCAATGATGGCAGAGCAGTATTTAAATGCGAGAATGGTGGAAGAGGAGGTGAAGGTGGGGTTGAGGGTGGAAACATGTGATGGTTCAGTGAAAGGGTACGTTAAAAGGGAAGGGATGAAGAAAGCGGTGATGGAGATAATGGAAGGGGACAAGGGGAGAAAAGCAAGGGAGAAAGTGAGGGAATTGGCAGAGATGGCCAAATTGGCTACGCAAGAGGGTGGTTCATCGTGGTCCACGTTAGAGTCCCTTCTTAATGAGACATGTGCTTGTCATAAAGACTGACTTAAAAATATTATTATAAATAGTTGTTAAAGGTATGTTTTTTACTTTTCACGGTGTAAAATAAAAATTTCTCTCTTATGTTTTGTTTAATATGGGAGTGAAATCGTGAAGATTTAGGAAGAAAGTTTGATGTGTTTGGATTCAGTTATATTAAAGTAAATATTATTAAATGTGAGAAAAATTTATTGAAATATTTGAATGATGTAATGATTCTGAAAATATTTTAAATTATTTTAAATCATATTTTTGACTTTCATATTTATTGGGTTTTTGTAATTCTTGTTGTTTTATAGGATTCACTAGTGCAAAATGATGAAAGGAATACATCTTATTAAGTGCGGCTTTGCGCTCAAACATATTTGTAAAAAACGCGATGACATTTTTTAAATTAATTTGATTTACAAATGCGGTTAATTGTAAAAATACATTTGTAAATCAAGTACATTGATTTACAAATGCAGCTAATTGTAAACACGCATTTGTAAATCAAAGCGCTTGATTTACAAATGCGGCTTTTTACTATGGCTGCATTTGTAAATCAAGCACATTGATTTACAAATGCGTTTTTACAATTAGCCGCATTTGTAAATTATTTTTACCCTAAAATCTGAAGCGCGCCACTACACTTTCATACTTTCTTCTCCATTTTGCCTTTTCTTTTCACTGTTCTTGCGCTCGCGTACTCTCTGAGTTCATCTCTTATCTGCATCTTTATTCCTTTGTGCCATTGTGAGTTTCTTGAATCGTTTTCTTCCTCTGCATCTTCACTACGTATAAAGTTTTTTTGCTTTTCTTATATTTGCTTTTTCTCCTTGCATTGGTGGTGGAGGGTACTATTCCATTGGTGTTCTCATTTCCATCGCTGCTCCGTTGCTGTCCCGCCACGCTTTCGCTGGCGCTTCTCTGCCACTTCGATCACCACCTACATTGGTTCACACACAAGGTTGGTTTTGTTTTAGATTTTTAAAATTTTTCTTGGTGTATTTTGTAACGCCCCTCAAAATGTTGTTCATTTTTATATAATAAAATAAAGGTGAAACAATAATATCAAAATTTAACATAGATACATACATAATATAATTCATCCATTAATACAAATGTGCCTCAAAATAATATCCCTTTTCGAGGAAGTTTTAATACATCTCCATACAGGAGTTTTCAAAATAAAACAAAACAACAGCATTCAAAAACCGGCGATCTCCTCCTCCAGAAATGCTCACTGAGGAGCTCTACTACCTGCAACCTCATTTGCTCCCGTGCAAATATACACGATCATCACAGGTTTAAGAAAAACAACCACGATACAAAACAAAAGGGTAAGCTAGATATTTTTAAAACTTTAAATATGAAACTTTATATCAAAAGAAAGCATAAATCTTCACACCATTCATAATCTATAACAATTTCAGCCATCAATATCCCCATATTCCACAAAACTCGTCAAATGTCTATTCAATACATTCAATACTCATGGTTCACACGTCAGACTTTCCACTGACTCATAACATATAGACACATGACTCTACTTCCGGAAGACTCGTGCGTTGAACTTAGCATCCAGAGGCCTACACCTGTCATACGAAATTGCTGTAAAGTTCCCACAGCTATGTGCATAAACATAATCTCGATCTCAATCTCAATATCCTCACTCTCTCAGTATGACAGGGTTAATCCATATAACCGGTCAAGTCAGTTATCTTTCAAACGACTTACCCATACATATGGACCTCCTTCGACTCTCACCAACTGAATGACTTCATCTATGTGATTCCATCATATCAGCAGAGTCAGGATCGCCTCATTCACAGGATACTCACAGATCAATACACCCTCATAAAATCTCCACACGGTATTTTCTTTCCTGAAAATACTATGCTTCGATCACTCTTTCACATTCATCCAGTACATCATACCACACGTAAAAGCACAATTCCATCATATAATATTTTGAATCTTTTCTTAAACAATCCCAATCACAGAAACAATCATACCAAAGTTCAGATTTTCGAATATCATGTGCATTTCACCTTTCAATCTCAAACAATTTCAAAACGACACTAAAACAGGAGATTTCTAAATTTGCATTAAAACCGGCGATCACGTCGCTCCACACATAAAAACAGAGCATCGTGAAAATAGAATATGAAACTGGCGACCACGTCGCCCTCACTTCAGAACCTACTCGCCTAAAGTTTTTATAAACGAAAATGCTAGCTTCCCTTACCTGAACTTGCGCAAAATCACTAAGAGCTCCAAAACCCACCGAAGCTTAAAGATGTCCTAACTCTGTTCTAGCGTCCTGACGGGAGAACTTGTAGAGACTTCCCAGAAGGACAAAGGCAGTCGCCGATCGTAGCACTGGTACGTGAGGATAGCTGCGTCTTCGAGTGGAGGAGAAAGGAGAAAGGGAAACTAAATGAGCTGATTCCCTCAGCTCTTAAGGTCGAACGACTCTTTAGCCTTCACTGCCATTACCCACTCT
Organism: Phaseolus lunatus; assembly: GCA_013389735.1. Classification (NCBI taxonomy): domain Eukaryota; kingdom Viridiplantae; phylum Streptophyta; class Magnoliopsida; order Fabales; family Fabaceae; genus Phaseolus; species Phaseolus lunatus. The sequence goes on along the minus strand of CM023864.1, from coordinate 38,569,289 downwards.
CTGAGCAACCTTGCGTGCACACTTCCTTGAACAGTATGACCACGTGGGTTTCTGTGCATACCAACTATCTGATGCTAACTATTCTGAAACACCCTTTTTGTCTACGTGTCGCGCATGCAGGACGTCTCATGCTGGGGGCCTGGGCCCTACCTCATCTGTGTGGAACACGACCTCGCGCGATGACCATCCACCGATGTCTCATCCTGGCGTACGACCGATGTCTCTCCCTGGAAGACGACCGATGCGTCCCTCATCCTGGCGATGACCGTCTGTCTCTCGCCCTGGCGATGCCCGCGTGTCTCTCGCCCTGGCGATGCCCGCGTGTCTCTCGTCTTGGCGATGCCCGCGTGTCTCTTGCCCTGGCGATGCCCGCGTGTCTCTCGCCCTGGCGATGCCCGCGTGCCTCTCGTCCTGTTGGTGATCTCTTATCGCCCTTGTGTGTGACGAGGACACATCGTTCCACTCTGGTCACCGATGTCACATCGTCACACCTTGCTGAAGGTTCATCCTCCCATTCCTCTAAGTCTGTGTTATTACGGTTCACACTACTCATGGTGGCAGACATGCCACATATCTTCTATATCACTCATCTTCTGTATTTAGACCACATACTAAGCGCTTACCAAGTCTTCTCGAATACACGGCGATGTGCTCTTTTCGGCGATCATGTACACCATAGGCGATTGGCGATTTCATACCGGGGAAGTCGGAGGCCGCCGCCTTCTTCAAAAACGGCGATCTCCTTGACTTCTAAGCTACACCTTCCTTGCTTTTAGCCTTCTTGATTCATGTGCCTCCCCCCTTTCAAGCACGCCCACGTGATTACCTCACGATGAAGTCATCGCACCTGACTACTTGGTTAGTACTATGGTCAACCGACCGACCTCTACCAGCTGACCCCAGACCTTGGGCGACGTCCGAGGTCTGACCACTATGGTATTTTCTATTTTCATGTCCTTTTTATTTTAAATAATAACATACCCAGAAATTATTTAAAATCTATCACTTCTATTCCAAATAATTTATAGGTCCTTACATATTTTGAATATACTTTTTTATGTATTATAATTTGTATATTATTTAATTTATATAATTTGTATTATATAATTTATATTTTCTAAAATTTATATTATTTAGTAGTTAGTTGTTATGTTAATTGTTAGTTTATAATAGAATTTATGTTATGTTAGTTGTTACTTTAGAATGGAATTATCGTGTTTGTATTGAGTTCGAGGGTCTTCGACCTTTGACAATAATACATGCTGGTATTGAGTCCGGGGGTGTTCGACCCTCGACAAATACATGAGATAGAACATTGATTAAAAAATCCTAGCTAACTATATTCCAGAATATATAATGGATCGAAGTTGGATTAATTCTGTTCGTATAAGTATGAGTATGAAAGAGGAGTAGAAGAATTTATACAATTTGCGCAGCGTAACGCGATTAATAGTGGTCATGATGGAGCAAAGATCAGGTGTCTGTGCGTTAACTAATTGAATGGAAGGATACTGGATGTTAATATCATGAGGGAACACCTGGTTTGTGATGGGTTTCTTCGATCTTATACAACTTGGATATGGCATGGTGAATTATTAAATTTACCACGTGTTTCCATAACTGAAGAATATGTCGGGTCCACCATGGATGAAGCAGTACACGATGATGGAGATGATGATCGATTGGAGGACATGATTCGTGATGTGGGAGCTGAGTCTTTTGCAAAGGCGCATGGATATGGAAGTATGTCAAGCGATGCAGAGACTCCATTGTATCCTGGATCACCTAACTTCACACGGTTGTCGGCGGTGTTAAGATTGATGAATTTGAAGGCAATAAATGGATGGACAGATAAAAGCTTCACGAAATTGCTACAATTGTTGAAGGATATGCTTCCAGAGGGAAATACTCTACCTAATCGTAATTACGAGGCCAAAAAGATTCTTTGTCCAATGGGTATGGAGTATAAAAAGATACATGCATGTCCTAATGATTGTATATTATACTGGAAAGATTTTGAATTGTTGAAAAGTTGTCCGAGATGTGGGTTATCACGTTATAAATTGAAACAAACAGATGATGATACTATTGAAGAGATGGAAAAGCATGGACCCCCAATGGAGGTTATGTGGTATCTTCCCATCATTCCAAGGATGAAGCGTTTGTTTGCAAACCCAGACGATGCTAAGAATCTTAGATGACATGCAGATAAGAGGAAATGCAATGGCATGTACCGACATCCAACTGATTCTATTTAGTGGAAGAAATTCGATGATGAGTTTCCAGAGTTTGGTAAAGAATCAAGAAATATCTGACTTGATTTAGCTACAGATGGAATGAATTCGTTTGGTAATATGAGTACAATTCACAGTTCATGGCTTGTTTTACTAGTTATTTACAACTTACCTCTTGGATTGTGCATAAAATGAAAATACATGATGTTGTGTATGATGATATCCGGTCCGAAACAGCCATGGAATGACATAGATATTTATCTAAGTCCCCTAATCGAAGATTTGAAGTTAATGTGGGATGAGGGTGTTGAAGTATTTGACGGATTTGCTAATGAAACTTTCAAGTTGCATGCCATGTTATTTTGCACCATCAATGACTTTCCGACATATGGTAACTTATCAGGTTATAGTGTTAAGGGTCATAAAGCATGTCCAATATGCGAAGAAGACACTGCTTCTCAACAATTGAAACATGGAAGGAAGACAATATATCTTCGGCATCGGAGGTTTCTTAGAAGTCATCATCCTTACCAGAGGTTGAAAAAAGCCTTTAATGGACACCAAGAGACTAGTGGTCCACCAACTCCATTAACTGCTGCTGAGGTTTACGAAAAGGTAAATAACATAGACCACACCTTCGGTAAGTAAAAAAAAAAAGTCATCTGTGACAAACATTTGGAAGAAAAAATCAATCTTCTTTGATCTTCCGTACTTGTCAAGGTGAGAAGTCAGACACTGTATAGATGTAATGCATGTTGAGAAGAATGTGTGTGATAACTTAATTGGTACACTTCTTAACATTAACGGGAAGATGAAGGATGGTCTAAATGCTCGTTTAGATTTGATTGAGATGAACATATGAGGCGAGTTGGCACCGATACAAATGGGTAAGTGTACATATTTGCCCCCAGCCTATTACACCATGTCAAAAGATGAAAAAGTAAGTTTCTATCAATGTCTAAAGGGTGTAAAAGTGCCACAAGGACATTCCTCAAATGTGAAGAGCCTAGTGTCAATGCAAGATTTGAAGTTAATTTGGTTGAAGTCTCATGATTGCCACATCTTGATGCAACAACTTCTGCCTGTAGCTATTCATGGGATCTTACCAAAAAATGTTTGACATACCATAACCTGTTTGTGCTCATTCTTCTCTTCCATCTGTTGTAAAGTCATTGATCCATTAAAACTAGATGAACTTCGAGATGAAATTATTGTTATCTTATGTGAATTGGAGATGTTTTTTCCTCCATCTTTTTTTGACATCATGGTTCATCTAGTTGTGCATCTGGTTAGAGAGGTTAGATTGTGTGGACCAGTGTACTTAAGATGGATGTATCCTGTTGAGCGGTATATGAAAATTTTGAAAGGTGATGTGAAAAATCATTATCATCCAAAAGCTTCAATGATTGAAAGGTACATAGCTGAAGAAAGTATTGAATTTTGTTTACAGTACATGTCAAAAGCAAATCCAATAGGTCTTCTAGCTAATTCATGGCACCATAGGCGTTCTACAAGTAAATGTTTACGCGGTGTGAATATTGTAAGCAAATCTCGATCAGAAGTCTTGCAAGCACATTTGTATATATTGAATAACACATATGAAGTTATACCTTACATAGAAGCGCATAAAGCCATTGTGAAGGCAAATAATCCAAGACAAGCAGAGAAATGGGTCTTGATGGAACATAATAGAACATTCATGCCTTGGTTTAAAGAGGAGGTGTTAAAGGATTCAACAGCATCGGAGACCTTGACCTGGTTGGCTGCTGGATTGAAGTTTGATGTCTTTTCTTGTAAAGCATACGAAGTGAATAATAATTGTATATTTTACACGAAGTCTATGGATAAAAAGAGTACATTTCAAAATTCTAGTGTTACTCTTGAAGTCAAGTCAATGCAGTTTTCCACTTCGAAAGATACAAATCCTGTACTTGGGTCAATGGCATACTATGGATTTATAGAAGAGATATGGGAGCTTGACTATACTAAGTTTTCAGTTCCAGTTTTCAAGTGTAAATGGGTTGACAATAAAAGTGGGATTAAAAGTGATGAATCAAGATTCACATTAGTGGACTTTCAAAAGATTGGGTATCGAGATGAGCCATTTATAATGGTTCAACAAGCATCTCAAGTTTTCTACGTGAAAAATCCTACATCAGAACATTGGTATGTCATTGTACACGGGAAAAAACAAGGGGAGGCCATAAATGATATTGAAAATGGTGACCCCCGTTCATTCACATCAATGATAATTAATAAAGATGACGATGTACTTGATCATGTACATGCAACCCGTAAAGACCACAGTGAAGGAATTTACATATGAACATTCAACCCATTATGGTAATAAATTTAGAAATATTTTTTGATAATATGCATTTAGAATATTATGTTTTTGTTTTATATGATTTTCTTTCGATGCAGATTAACTAACGTTTGTTAACTAATTTTTTTAACAGAGATATGAGTGACAATCAAAGTCCAAAGAAACCCTAATCCAAATGAGGCAGCAGAGGACCTACCAGAATGAAGCATCTCGTGAAGAAATGTGCCGCTGGTGAGAAGACAGCTGTTGACATTGATGTCAACACTGGAATGGCTTATGGTCCTAATGCAAATGACTTTAATAGCTATCTTGGAGTTCTTTCTCGTGAGAGGCTCTCCATTTTGATTAATTCATCGGATCAGGTGTTAGAGGTCGATCGAAACATGTTGTGGGAGGATGTTCTGGTAAGCTTTACATTATTATTGTTATCATATAAAGCTTTTTAATATTCATTTATTAATTTTAATTTGGTGATGTTATTTTGCAGGCAAATTTTGAAATTCCTAATGTGGAACCGCTTCGATCAAGGATTATATCCAATATAGGACTTAAGTTCCACACCTTTAAGTCAAGACTGACTACGAGATATATTTTTGGTGAGCTTAAGGATGAAAGTCCTTGTCAAAGTTACAATTTTATTGATGAAGAGACATGACATATTTTTAAAGAAAGCCGTCTAAGTGAAGATTGGATGGTAAGTGAAGTTACTTAACTATTTTTATTTATCTAACATTAATAAGTTAATATTATTTTATTCACTTTTTTTTATTTCAATTATGACAGCGTCGGCGGAAGAAAGCTCAAGAGATAACTTTAAAGAATGTTACCCCGCACGTAATGTCTCGTTCGGATATCGAAAGCTTGAGCAAGCACTGATGGTTGAAAAGGAGCAATCTAGACAGGGGACCGGGTCTGAGAATATGGATACAGGGGTCACTTCTTCTCCATCACCACCTATGTGCCACGAGAAATGGAAGAGGGCCTGAATTAAGAAGTCGAGTGCACCAAGTTCTGAGCAATCAGGGGTTATCATTGAAAAAATTGTAAGTTATTTAAGCCTTTTTTTCATTTATTATGCTGCATTATATTAAAAGCTGATATGATTTTTGTATCTTGCAGGATGCCTTGGACTCCCAAGGTAATTTTGTTCCTGAAGGTCGTAACGATATCCTTATTGAAGCAATTAGATGACCTAAGGACCGTGGTCGTGTTCGTGCAACTAGACAAGGAGTTGGGATTAAACTATATTTTGGAGCTGCACCACGAAACTTATCCTCCTCCCCTAAAGAGAGCAAAAAAGAAATGGAGAATAGGCTACGTAAAGAATTAATGGATGAGATGAAAAGGGAGACGGAAAAGATGAGGCTAGAGTTGCGACAGGAGATATCGCAACAACTTTGTGCTGACCAGCCAATTCCGACGCTTCTTAGTCCCGCTCCCAAGAGCACAAAGGGGACTTGTGCAACTCCTACAACATCAGGGGAGGATATCATTGGCAAGACGAGGCAATGTGAGCTATTGGTAGATGGTGCCATGATTCCTCAAGTGGTGGCCATTGGAAAAGTCTATGAAGAGGCCACCACCTTACATAACATTCCTCTCTACCTTAATGCGGCAAAGGTATTAGTTGAAAGAGTACGAGTACCTGATGCTCGTCTTCCACTACCTTTAGAAGAGGTAACAACTGTATCCGAAGCATTTCAGTCATTCGTAGCCTGGCCCAGACACCTCATTCGAATTATGCCAGAACAACCGGTAATAATTTCATTTCATATGGTAATTTATATTTATATATTACATTAATTTATAACAATTTTATTTTTGTAGAAACCTCGTCGGAAACCAAGTCCGACAAAGAAGCATGAGGTTCCGGTTGACGATCCTATAGCTTCCTTAGCTATAGTTGCTAGAGAAATTGGACGAGACCCTCTAGAAGTTCCAGGGGATGATATGTTTTTTGAAACAAACCCTGAGCTGCCATTGTACATATACATGTCAGATCTGTTAGAATTTGTAGCTGGGGATCAGGAGCTGAATATAATATCATTCAATTTTTTATAATGTAAGTATCGTTACCTACATTTCATTTTTATTTATGTTAAATTAGCATTCATTATGATTTAACTAATTACTTGTAGGTTTTTGAATGGTGTCTCTATCACTGAGGGGAAGGAAAATGTGTATGGATTCTTAGATCCCACATATACTAATCCCACTGGAGCAAAGGCAAATGAGACCCAATCATACATCACTAACACCCTGGAAAAATAGGGAAAAGAGGTTTATTTATGCCCTTATATTAACAAGTAAGTTTAAATATATATATATATATATATATATATATATATATATATATATATATATATATATATATGTGTGTGTGTGTGTGTGTGTGTGTGTGTGTGTGTGTGTGTGTGTGTGTGTGGTGTGTGTGTGTGTGTGTGTGTGTGTGTGTGTGTTAAAAGTTCATTATATTCATGTTTTATAAATTTACTCAACTCTTTTCATGGATGATATAGGGGTCATTGGCAATTACTTGTCTTATCACTGAATGATAGGACGACTTTGTGGTTCTGTTCCCTACACAAGAAGATGTCCACAAGTTTTAAGAATATCATTGATAGGTAAGTACACTATAAACTTCACTCTGGTTGACACTATAATTAATCTACTAACAAGGTTTTTTGTATCAACCAGTTCATGTCGTGGATATAAGATCCTAAAAGGTCGATAGAATTCAAATTTTCAAAATTTGAACTGGATAAGAATAAAGGTTTTTAATTTTTTTCTTTCTCTTTTCATTGTTTATCAATACTAACTTTTACAATTTATTGAATTATAGTGTAATAAACAACCAGGAAGCTACGGGTGTGGCTATTACGTTATGCAATGGATGAGTACCAATGTAAGACTAGGCCTTACAAGTAATTGGCAAGAGGTAACATTTGTTAAATTATTTTTATAACTTCAACATATATATGTATGTTAAAACTAATTTATGTGTAACCCATTTTGAAATGCAGTTCTTCACGGATGAGGAACCCATGACTTCGGAAGCCATAACATATGTGAGACAATCTTGATCCACATATTTCATAAATTTTTATAACTCTAGGATTTGATCAATAGTGTAGGAAGATAGATAAAGACATGTTAATAGTGTTTTTGTATACATTTTGATCAATAACTATAAATTCACTTTTAGTTTATTTGAATTTGTTTATCTGTCTGTCTGGTTGGGTATAATTAAACTGCACAAGTTAATTTATATGGGATAAACAACTAAATAGGCTGCTCTAAAAAAAAACATCTATTTACAAATGCGGCTATTTACTTTAGCCGCATCTGCAAATCACTTCAAATCATTCCATTTGAAAGAAGGGCACCACTCTGGAGCATTTACAGATGCGGCTCCAACAAAAAGCCGCATTTGTAAATGGTATTTATATATGCAGCTATATAGCCGCATTTGTAAATCTCTGATTTACAAGTGCGTGTTGATCAAATGCGGCTGTATAGCCGCATTTATAAATTTAAATTAGCCGCATTTGTTCTGTGATTCTGCACCAGTGATTCCTTGTAACAAATATCCAACAGTTAGATTTGTCTCAAAATTATAATCTTTTGATGTTTTAGAGATTCTCTACGTATGGGAACGTCTTCCTGTTTCTTCATCACATCCTTCACCTACAATTCAAATTTGAATTAAACAATAACAAATTAGGGAAAAATAAATGCAGATGCAAATGAATAGAAAAAGAACCTTGAAGATGAGGTTCTTCCCGATCTTGTCGGCGGGATGGTTCGCGGTATACTCCTCCTTGGTGAAATTCCTCGCCTCCATGAACGCGATGGTCATGGTGTCTCCAAAAACCATCTGAATGGCGGTGGATGTGATCGGCGCAAGGTTGAACGGTGGAAGACTTTAGCCTCAACCTCTTATGTGCCACGTGTGTAGACTAATATGACTGTGTGTGTCACATTATCAATAGTTAATGTCGTTGGTGGAAACTTAACGGAAGGAACCAAATTGAACCTTTTTAATAATTTTTGGGACCAAATTAATTTTTTAAAAACCACTATATTAAATTGAATATTAATCCTAAATATAGGGACCAAAAAGGTAATTATATCTTATTTTTAAAGATATAAAATGCAAGTTTAAAAATCTATCATTATATTTAAAATTATTTAAATAATAAAATATAAAATTATTTAAAAAAGTACAAATTTCTTGTCATTTTTGCAAATTTATTCTTATATTTTTAAAAAAATAATTATTTTAATTTTTCTAATTAATAATAATATTATTATGTAAATTTATTTATTTTATATAAACAAGCAAAAACACAAAGCTCATTCGTTCGCATTTTTTATTTTTATCATTAACATTTCCAAAATCATAATATTACTACAACAATAAATAAAAACACGATTCAATATTTTATATTTATTAATAATTCTCAATTTAATGGAACGAATAACTAAAAGGAAATGAAATGATTGTCAATTTGATAAAGAGAATAAAAGGCAAACTTGTCAAGAAGAGAGTGTGAGCACCGCCCCCTGTAACGCCCCTCCAATTCTTTTCATATTTATATAATAGAATAACGTAAAACAATAATATCAAAATTAACATTCATATATATATATATATATATATATATATATATATATATATATATATAAAAGTACATCCGTTCCATACAATGTATTCTTCAAAAGGAACATCCCTCCTCGCAGGGAGTTAAATTTATACATCAAAAGTTTTCCAAAATAAAACATTCAAATATAAAACGATCTTTTTCTCCATCTGCTCACTGAGGAGCTCCACCACCTGCAACATCAGCTGCTCCCGTGTAAATTAACACGATCATCACAGGTTTAAGAAAAACCAAACACAAAACAAAACACAGGGGGTAAGCTAGACATTTTTAAAACTTTAAAACATGAAACTTGATATTAACGTAAACCATCAAATATTCACACATTTCACAATTCCCTCAAGTATCAATCATTCCACAAAACCCATAAAGTGTCTATCACATTTCAATATTTCTCTTTCTCACGTCAGACTTTCATTGACCCATCACACATAGACACTTGACACTACTTCCGGAAGACTCATGCGTTGAACTTAGCATCCAGAGACCTGCACTTGTCATACCACACCACTGTGAAATCCACACAGGGTAGCTGTGAAATCCACACAGCCATGCGCATACATAATCTCAATATCATCACTCTCCCGGTATGACAGGGTTAATTCATATAACAGGTCAAGTTAGTTATCTTTCAAACAACTTACCCATACATATGAACCTCCTTCGACTCTCAACAACTGAATAACTTCATCTATGTGATTCCATTATATCAATAGAGTCAGGATCGTCTCATTCACAGGATACTCATAGATCAATACACCTCATAACCAATCTCAACACGGTATTTCCTTTCCTGAAAATACTATGTCTTGATCACCTTTTCACATTCATCCAGTACATCATACCACACGTAAAGAACAATTCCATCATATAATATTTTGAATCTTTTCTTAAACAATCCCAATCACAGAAACAATCATACCAAAGTTCAGATTTTCGAATATCATATGCATTTCAATCTCAAACAAGTTCAAAGCGACACTAAAACAGGGGAGTTTGAAATTTGCATTAAAATCGGCGATCACGTCACCACAATTTTCAGAATCTTCTAGCCTAAGATTTTTATTGGAAATAAAGCTAGCTTCCCTTACCTGGACTAGCGTAAAATCTCACTACGAGCTCTAACCCACCGAACTTAAGGATACCCGAACTCTGTTTTAGCGTTCTGATCAGAAAACTTGCAGAGAACTTCCTAGAAGGACAATGGCAGTCGCCGATCGTAGCACTGGTACGTGAGGATAGCCGCGTCTTCGAGTGGAGGAGAAAGGAGAAAGGGGAACTAAATGAGCTGATTCCCTCAGCTCTTAAGGTCGAACGGCTCTTTAGCCTTCACTGCCATTACCCACTCTCTGAGCAACCTTTTGTGTGGGTTTCCTCTAACAGTATGGCCACGTGGGTCTCTGCGCACACCAACTCTGGGTCACTTTCCATACCAACTCTCTGGAGCCACTGTTCTGAAGCACTCTCACTGACTACGTGTCACGCATGCAAGACGCTCATGCTGGGAGCCTGGGTCCTACCTTATCTGTGTGAAACACGACATCGCGCGATGACCATCCATCGACGACTGATGTGCCTCTCATTCCGGCGATGACTGATGTGCCTCTCATCCCGGCGATGACTGATGTGCCTCTCATCTCGGCGATGACTATGTGCCTCTCATCCCGGCGATGACTATGTGCCTCTCATCCCGGTGATGACTGATATGCCTCTCATCCCGGCGATGACTGATGTGCCTCTCATCCCGGCGATGACTATGTGCCTCTCATCCCGGCGATGACTGATATGCCTCTCATCCCGGCGATGACTGATGTCACACCGCCACACCTTGCTGAAGGTTCATTAATCCACTATGCTACGTCCAAGGACACCAAAGACTTCCACCTTCAATTCCTCAAAGAGGCCTGAAAGAACAGCATGGCGCCTCTGCGGCCGGTGTAGCTCCTGCGACTAAGTTATCCACACAGGGAGTTGCTTAATGCACAGGCTACTCTGGGCACAACATTAACATGGTGTGCTGGACAACTCTGGGTATCACGACTCACACTACTCATGGTGGCAGATATGCCACCTATCTTCTATATCACTCATCTTCTGTATTTAGACCACATACTAAGTGCTTACCAAGTCTTCTCGAATACTCGGCGATGTGCTCTTTTCAGCGATCATGTACACCATAGGCGATTGGCGATCATGTGAAATCTTTGCACAAGGCGATCATGCGCAAAATAGGCGATTACTGATTTCATACAGGGGAAGTCGGAGGCCGCCGCCTTCTTCAACAAACGGCGATCTCATCGACTTCTAAGCTACACCTTCTTTTCTCTTACCCTTCTTGATTCACGTGATTACCTCACGATAAAGTCATCGTACCTGACTACTTGGTTAGTACTATGGTCAACCGACCTCCCTCTACCAGCTGACCCCAGACCTTGGACGACGTCCGAGGTCTGACCACTATGATATTTTCTATTTTTATGTCCTTTTTATTTTAAATAATAACATACTCAGAAATTATTTAAAACCTATCACTTCTATTCCAAATAATTTATAGGTCCTTACATTCTCCCCAACAAGAAAAATTTTCGTCCTCGAAAATTGAATTACTAAGGAAAGAGGTAGGGATAGGCTTCTCTCATGGTTTCTTCTAATTCCCAAGTTGAATCACCCGATCTGTCATCCCACACCACTTTCACCATGTTGATGGTCTTGCCTCTGAGCTGTTTACTCTGCCGATCGTCAATCCTAACTGGTTTTGCTTCAAAAGACAAGTCATTCTTGATCTGCACATTGTCCACTTCCAGCACGTGACTAGGGTTTGCCATGTACTTCCTCAGCTGTGATACATGAAAGACATTATGCAGGTTTGCTAATTGGGGAGGTAGGGCGATCTCATAAGCCACTGGACCGATCCTCCTTAGGATCTGATATGGCCCAACAAACTTAGGGGACAGCTTCTTTGATCTCATAGCTCGTCCTACACCCTTGGTCGGGGTCACTTTCATAAACACATGATCTCCAGCTGCAAACTCCAAAGGTTTTCTCCTCTGATCTGCATAAGATTTCTGCCTACTCTGAGAAGCTTTCATTCTGTCTTTTATCTGTTTCACTTTCTCGGTCGTCTGCTGAATTAACTCTGGCCCGACCAAGACTGCTTCGCCCTCTTGGTACCAACATAAAGGAGTTCTGCATTTCCTCCCATACAAGGCTTCATATGGTGCCATCCCAATACTGGCGTGGTAACTATTATTATAAGTAAACTCCACCAGTGGCAACATCTCATCCCAGCTTCCCAATTGATCCAAAACACACGTCCTCAACAGATCTTCTAAGGACTGGATCGTTCTCTCAGACTGTCCATCGGTTTGAGGATGATATGCAGAGCTCATCCTCAACTTAGTTCCCAAAGAATCTTGTAAAGTCTGCCAAAACCGAGAAGTGAATCTGGGATCTCTATCCGAAACAATGCTGGAAGGTACTCCATGCAACCTCACAATTTCTCTGATGTACAACTGAGCCAACTTGGCCATGGATATCCTCAAATTCACTGGAAGAAAGTGGGCACTCTTCGTCAGCCGATCAACTATGACCCAGATTGCATCATGACCCCTTACCGATCTAGGTAAATGAGTAACAAAATCCATTGCAATGCTGTCCCATTTCCACTCAGGAATATCCAATTGTTGCAACAACCCGCCAGGTCTTTGATGCTCTACCTTTGCCTTCTGACATGTCAAGCAGGTAGTAACATACTGGGCGATGTCTTTCTTCATGCCCGACCACCAAAATGACCCCTTTAAGTCCTGGTACATCTTATTCATACCTGGGTGTAAACTAAGATGACTCTTGTGGCCTTCCTCTGGGATCATCTTCTTCAACTCCTTATTCGCAGGTATGCAAATTCTGCCATTAAATCTCAAGATCCCATCCTCTCCCATCACAAAGTCTTTAGCCTGATCAGTGCCTAGTAACTCCACAGTACACTTCAGACTAGGATCCTCTAATTGCTTATCCTTTATCATTCCAATGAAATCATTAGTTATAGTTAACTTACTACAACTAATATGGTTAACATGAAGTTCCACTCCCAAGTTTAAATCTCTGAACTGCTCGATCAGCTTCTGCTCTTCAATCATCATGATTGATACTTGCATTGATTTTCTACTCAAAGCATCTGCCACTACATTGGCCTTCCCTGGATGATACATGAGTTGGAAATCATAGTCCTTTAGAAACTCCATCCATCTTCTTTGTCTCATATTTAATTCCTTCTGATCAAACAGATATTTCAGGCTTTTATGATCACTAAACACCTGAAACCGAGCTCCATACAAATAATGCCTCCAAATCTTCAAGGCAAACACCACAGCTGCCAACTCCAAGTCATGAGTAGGATAGTTCCTCTCATGAATTTTGAGTTGCCTTGAAGCATATGCAACTACTCTTTTCTCTTGCATCAAAACACATCCCAAGCCCTGATGTGAAGCATCACAGTAGACGTCCAAAGGTCTTCCTATATCCGGGATCACCAGCACCGGAGCACTAGTCAATCTTTCCTTTAATTCCATGAAACTCTTCTCACATCGGTCGGTCCAAGCAAAAGGTTGATCTTTGCGAGTCAACTGAGTCAAAGGAGCCACTACCTTGGAAAAATCCTCAATGAACCTCCAATAGTAGCCAGCTAGACCCACAAAACTCCTTATCTCTGTGACTATCTTAGGACGTTCCCACTGAAGCACTGCCTCTACCTTGGCTGGATCCACTGAGATCCCCCGAGCAGATATCACATGTCCTAAGAAGTTAACTTCCTTCAGCCAGAACTCACACTTGGAGAACTTAGGATATAATTGTTTCTCCCTCAGGATCTCCAACACTGTCTTCAGATGTTCCTCATGTTCTTCCTCGGTCCTTGAATAAATAAGTATGTCGTCTATAAAGACTACAACAAACTTATCCAAGAAAGGACGAAAAATTCTATTCATGTAGTCCATGAACAGAGCTGGAGCATTTGTCACTCCAAACGGCATCACCACATACTCATAATGTCCATAACGAGACCTAAATGCCGTCTTTTGAACATCTTCAGCCTTTACCAAAATTTGGTGGTATCCCGTTCTCAGATCAATCTTTGAGAACACTGAGGCTCCATGCAATTGATCCATCAAATCATCAATTCTAGGCAGAGGATACTTGTTCTTGATGGTCAACTTATTCAACTGGCGGTAATCTACACACAACCCAGACCCTCCATCCTTTTTCTTAACTAGAAGCACTGGAGCCCCCCATGGAGATACACTAGGCCTGATGAACTGTTTCTCCAACAATTCTTCCACTTGCTTCTTTAATTCTGTCAACTCAGCTGGAGCCATTCTGTAGGGTGCCATTGACACTGGTCCAGCTCCAGGTACCAAATCAATAGAGAATTCCACTTCTCTCTTAGGAGGTAGTCCAGGTATTTCTTCTGGAAATACATCCATGAAATCCTTCACCACATGTATACTGCCCATATCTTCTTCATTCTTCACTCCCCCTTGAGCTAGGACTACAAAGCACCTCGCCCCTTCTTTCAACTCCGACCACACATGCTGAGCAGACATCACATCTGACACTTCGAGATCTGGAAACACCACTTTCTGCCTACCGCTATCTATGAGAATGTGATTGGCAGATAGCCAATCCATTCCTAGGATAACATCCAGATCCTGAAGAGGTAGATAGATCAAATTTACTTTGAACCTGCGTCCTTCTACTATCACTGGACATTCAGAGCAAACTGTGGAGGTCATAACCTGTCCTGATGCAGGTGTAGAGACCAACAGTTCAAACGGTAGCTCCTTCACTAGAAGGCCCAACTTGGCTACACACAGACTTGACACAAAAGAGTGTGTCGCTCCAGAATCAAACAAGGCTTTTACACTTCTACCAGCTATAAAACAAACACCTTGCACCAAGTTACCTGACTGAGATGCCTCAGCTCCTGATATAGCAAACACTCTCCCTGCTACCTGAGGTCTGTTGCCTTCATTCCTCAACTGTTGAGAACCGCTGGATTGAGTCATCCTATTCCTGTTAGGACAATCTCTAGAAACATGTCCTTTCTTTTGGCAGGTGAAGCATCTTCACTCTGAATTCCCCTTGGGGCATACATTGGACGTGTGTGGTCCACCACAATGGAAACATTTAGGCTTCCATGGTTATTGCTGCTGAAACTGGGGCGGTGCTGCTCCTGCCCTATGCTGTGGAGGTCTCGCATAAGGCTTATTCTGCTACTGCTGCACCTTTGCCTTCCCACTGGAGGAACCCCCTGGGTGGGACCTGATCACCCGAGAATCACTCTTTTCCAGAGTCTCCACCATCTTCGCCTTCTCCACTAAGGCGTGAAACTCCCTGATGCACATAGGGGCTATGGTCCTCTTCAGCTCATGTTTCAGTCCTTCTTCGAACTTTCTACACCTCCAACCCTCAGAGGTAGCTTGGGTATAGAATCGGGCGAGGTATTCAAACCGAGCAGCATAAGCGTTCACGGACATCTCTCCCTGCTCCAACCTAAGGAATTCTGCTTCCTTCGCAAACCTTGAACTATCTGGGAAGTATATTTCCAGAAACCTCACCCTGAAGCTCTCCCAGTCTAATACTTCCTCTCGGGCTTCCATCATTTGTTGAGTTCCCATCCACCAGAACTCGGCTTCTCCAAATAGCAGGTACGTGGCAAACACCAACTTCTTATCTTCAGGGCAGGAGGTCGCCCTGAAGATTTTCTCTAACCCCCTGACCCATTGATCTGCTTGATTAGGAGTAGCATTCCCACTGAACTTAGGTGGGTTGTGCCTGAGGAACTCGGTTAGTCCCATCTGCTCCTGAGGCTGATCGACGTGGGGATCTGTTGCAGCCGATCTAGCAGTCTCCCAATGCTGCATTGCAGCTTGATGATTCTGAGCCATCGCCGCATTCTGCTGCTGGATAGCACTTGCCATCATCTCAATGGCCCTGGCGATCTGGCTCATTTCTGCAGAAGGTTGGGGAGGGGTAGGCGGTTTAGGAGCCATTTTCTGTGTAAGATTAGGAAACTATTATTCTCTAATCATATTCCTATAAAATGAACTTGATAAAGAATCAATTCATTTAGAAGACCACATCTAGGTCTTACAAAGGTCAGCATCTCAAAATCATCTAGAATTTTGAGTTTATCAGCAAGATCATGATACTTATAACATCAAGCATAACACCAGAACAGCTACTGGTATAAAACCATCAATCCAAACAACCACTTTCAATCAATTACAAAAACACTCAATAAAAATGAAATAAATCACACCAGAATTCAATGTATGCTAAACATCAAACCTTTAGAATTAAGATTGAGAATTATCTCGAGCCAGTTATGAGTGTGCACCCTCACTACTTTATCAAGATCCTTTCATTCTTAATACTAAAATTTTCAGTTAGAGCATATATTTACTAAAGCACACAAAAAAAAAAATTCAATAAGAAAAACATTTAAAAACCTTTCACTATAGCTTTAATTCAAAACTCCAATAAATTTTTTTTTTGTAAGCAGAAGAAACACAATGAACCCACTACCCTCAGGTCATCCTAAGGACGAACTGCTCTGATACCATTAAGTGTAACGCCCCTCCAATTCTTTTCATATTTATATAATAGAATAACGTAAAACAATAATATCAAAATTAACATTCATATATATATATATATATATAAAAGTACATCCGTTCCATACAATGTATTCTTCAAAAGGAACATCCCTCCTCGCAGGGAGTTAAATTTATACATCAAAAGTTTTCCAAAATAAAACATTCAAATATAAAACGATCCTTTTCTCCATCTGCTCACTGAGGAGCTCTACCACCTGCAACATCAGCTGCTCCCGTGTAAATTAACACGATCATCACAGGTTTAAGAAAAACCAAACACAAAACAAAACACACGGGGTAAGCTAGACATTTTTAAAACTTTAAAACATGAAACTTGATATTAACGTAAACCATCAAATATTCACACATTTCACAATTCCCTCAAGTATCAATCATTCCACAAAACCCATCAAGTGTCTATCACATTTCAATATTTCTCTTTCTCACGTCAGACTTCCACTGACCCATCACACATAGACACTTGATACTACTTCCGGAAGACTCATGCGTTGAACTTAGCATCCAGAGACCTGCACCTGTCATACCACATCACTGTGAAATCCACACAGCCATGCGCATACATAATCTCAATATCATCACTCTCCCGGTATGACAGGGTTAATTCATATAACAGGTCAAGTTAGTTATCTTTCAAACAACTTACCCATACATATGAACCTCCTTCGACTCTCAACAACTGAATAACTTCATCTATGTGATTCCATTATATCAATAGAGTCAGGATCGTCTCATTCACAGGATACTCACAGATCAATACACCTCATAACCAATCTCAACACGGTATTTCCTTTCCTGAAAATACTATGTCTTGATCACCTTTTCACATTCATCCAGTACATCATACCACACGTAAAGAATAATTCCATCATATAATATTTTGAATCTTTTCTTAAAATATCCCAATCACAGAAACAATCATACCAAAGTTCAGATTTTCGAATATCATATGCATTTCAATCTCAAACAAGTTCAAAGCGACACTAAAACAGGGGAGTTTGAAATTTGCATTAAAACCGGCG
Organism: Phaseolus lunatus; assembly: GCA_013389735.1. NCBI lineage: Eukaryota > Viridiplantae > Streptophyta > Magnoliopsida > Fabales > Fabaceae > Phaseolus > Phaseolus lunatus. The sequence goes on along the minus strand of CM023864.1, from coordinate 38,551,373 downwards.
ATCACGTCACCACAATTTTCAGAATCTTCTAGCCTAAGATTTTTATTGGAAATAAAGCTAGCTTCCCTTACCTGGACTAGCGTAAAATCTCACTACGAGCTCTAACCCACCGAACTTAAGGATACCCGAACTCTGTTTTAGCGTTTTGATCGAAAAACTTGCAGAGAACTTCCTAGAAGGACAATGGCAGTCGCCGATCGTAGCACTGGTACGTGAGGATAGCCGCGTCTTCGAGTGGAGGAGAAAGGAGAAAGGGGAACTAAATGAGCTGATTCCCTCAGCTCTTAAGGTCGAACGACTCTTTAGCCTTCACTGCCATTACCCACTCTCTAAGCAACCTTGCGTGTGGGTTTCCTCTAACAGTATGGCCACGTGGGTCTCTGCGCACACCAACTCTGGGTCACTTTCCATACCAACTCTCTGGAGCCACTGTTCTGAAGCACTCTCACTGACTACGTGTCGCACATGCAAGACGCTCATGCTGGGAGCCTGGGTCCTACCTTATCTGTGTGAAACACGACATCGCGCGATGACCATCCATCGACGACTGATGTGCCTCTCATTCCGGCGATGACTGATGTGCCTCTCATCCCGGCGATGACTGATGTGCCTCTCATCCCGGCGATGACTGATGTGCCTCTCATCCCGGCGATGACTGTGTGCCTCTCATCCCGGCGATGACTGTGTGCCTCTCATCCCGGCGATGACTATGTGCCTCTCATCCCGGCGATGACTGATATGCCTCTCATCCCGGCGATGACTGATGTGCCTCTCATCCCGGCGATGACTATATGCCTCTCATCCCGGTGATGACTGATATGCCTCTCATCCCGGTGATGACTGATGTCACACCGCCACACCTTGCTGAAGGTTCATTAATCCACTATGCTATGTCCAAGGACACCAAAGACTTCCACCTTCAATTCCTCAAAGAGACCTGAAAGAACAGCATGGCGCCTCTGCGGCCGGTGTAGCTCCTGCGACTAAGTTATCCACACAGGGAGTTGCTTAATGCACAGGCTACTCTGGGCACAACATTAACATGGTGTGCTGGTCAACTCTGGGTATCACGACTCACAGTACTCATGTTGGCAGATATGCCACCTATCTTCTATATCACTCATCTTCTGTATTTAGACCACATACTAAGTGCTTACCAAGTCTTCTCGAATACTCGGCGATGTGCTCTTTTTGGCGATCATGTACACCATAGGCGATTGGCGATCATGTGAAATCTTCGCACACGGCGATCATGCGCAAAATAGGCGATTACTGATTTCATACGGGGGAAGTCGGAGGCCGCCGCCTTCTTCAACAAACAACGATCTCATCGACTTCTAAGCTACACCTTCCTTTCTCTTACCCTTCTTGATTCACGTGATTACCTCACGATAAAGTCATCGTACCTGACTACTTGGTTAGTACTATGGTCAACCGACCTCCCTCTACCAGCTGACCCCAGACCTTGGGCGACGTCCGAGGTCTGACCACTATGATATTTTCTATTTTTATGTCCTTTTTATTTTAAATAATAACATACTCAGAAATTATTTAAAATCTATCACCTCTATTCCAAATAATTTATAGGTCCTTACACCCCCAAGCAATGACTTTAAAGGTATGGTTGTGAAAGGCGGGACAAACAACTGGTTACCAATGGAAATCCAAGTTATGAAGACCCAATCTTCGGTAATGCAGCGAACCTCTTCACTGCCTCGCGCAAGAAAGATCGCCTCACGCGAGAAAGTTTGTGTCATAAATCATAGACTCAAAATTCTATTGGCAAATTTGGAGAAGCTTAGATGCTACATTTGTGATGAGAAGAATAGGTGATCCGTGAAGAAGGATGTAATTGGAGTGAAGAAGAATAAGTTGTTGCCCACGCGAGGCATTTGAAGATGATTGTCCGCCAAATGCTGTTGATGGAGGTCACAGTCATAGATTGAGTCATCGATGAAGAAACCGCAGTTGCCATTTATTCATATTTTTTTTTTGCAAAGAAATAATAAGAAACCAAATGATAAGAAGGAATAACAACTACGATTTTTTTTAGAGAGATGACGATATGGGGAAAAAATGGCTACATGTTGTTCAAAACGTTTAATAAACTACTCCACACTCAAAATTTAAAATTGGTAACTGCTTTTTACAAATGATAGAATATTAGTCTTAAAAATAAAAAGAAAAACAGCTTCTAATTAATTATAAGAATAATTAATTATTTATTAAATGCTTAAAAAATAAGAAAATGACTGAAATGTTCAAGATAACACAATAAAATAAATATTAATATAAAGGTAAAATTGATAAACACGTAGTTAAATAGGGAAGTCTCTTTATATATAGATATAGATAACTATATTATTTTTATTATATTCTAATTTTATTTTTATTATTTCTAATCATATTATTACATATTTGATACAAATAAATAAATTAAACTAAAATAATAATTATTAAAATTAATATTATTTAATAATTTTATTTAATTATTATTAATTTATTCAATTTATATTCATTATCATTATTTTAGAAATTTATTTTAATAAATATTATTATTTTATAAATTAATTTCAAATATTATTATTATTTTAATTTAAATATTCATATTATTAATACTATATTATTATTATATATAAATATATTTATAAAATTGCTATTTATTTTATTATTATATTATTATATTATATTATTATAATTAATTTTATTTTAATAATTATTATAAAATTATATGTATAATTAATTATTTATAACATATAATCGATTATTATATTAAGTTAACATATCTATAACATATATAATCGATTATGTTAAAGAATTTATATAAATAATCGATTATATGTTATACATAATCAATTATATATATAAATTTTGTAATATAATTAATTTTTTTTTTACAAATATATATAATATTTTTTATTTTATTATAATAGTATTTAAATTTTTATAATTTTAATTATATTTTTTTTATGTTTTTATTATATGTGTAGTGGATAGTTTTAAAAAATATATAAATGTGGAATGTGATTAATTAATAGCAAGTGAATAAAAATAAGGGTACATAAGTCATTGTATATATTAGTGTACTGGACAGGATTGCATGACTGATACGAAACTCAACACTCGGTCAAGGCTGATTGAGATAACTAATAACGAGACTGATTAATGATCAACATTAGTTAATGCACTTTTATTAGGCCGAATAACAACAAAGGGTCCACAATAATTATATAAATAAACTTAGATCCCAAGGATCAAGTACGTCCTCATCTAGTGCTAATTACATTGGGTACCGAGTGCCGAAGTCTTACTTGAGCGTCGAAATGCCTTTTGCAGGTACAATCCGAGTCCGAAGTTCTCGAATGTAAGGAGTAGTGAGGCAGAAGGTGCAGAAGGAGTGTGTTCAAAAGGAAGGAGAGTTGTAGGTCGACCGACCGACCAAGGAGGAAGGTAATCGTTCTCTTGATTCTAACCTCGTTCAAGAACAATTTGTATATGATTTTCTCTCCTTTCCTCATTTCTCTGCAATTTTGAGAAGTCTTAGTTCCCTCTTAGTTACTTCTTCGCTCTTTCACCCTCCATCTGTTGATCCAAAGAGGGGTGCACCCTCACTTCCGTCTGCAGGAATAGTGCACCCCTAATCCAAACAGGCCATTAATGATACCAAGATTACGATGTAATACTATTCACAAATATGGAAAGAGAAGTGATGTGTTGACAACTTGTACCAGTCTACAACCTAAAAATAAGGAATTCATATTTGTTATGGAAAAAAAATCTAAACTAATACAAGATGGTAAAGCATATAATACCATAAAAAAAATCCACCCTTTTACTATAAAAAAAAATCCAACCTATTATATATTTCTTCCCTAAAGATATGAGAGTTTTTAAACTCCATATCTGGTACGAATCTTCAAGCATTTTCTCTATCTACTACTGATAGATCAAGACACCACACTAATAACACAAAATGTTTGACAAAGTAAAGAGAAATTACTTTCGAGCTAAAGTTTTTAAACCTACCAGAATAAGCATACTTAATAGCAAGAATGTCTCCCATTATATCTGGGAATAAGGGATTTTGAACTCCCAAGTAAGTAGAGAAACTCCTAATATAATTTCCTCTACTACTTCGGAAGATATCATCATAAGCAACCAAACCAGAGCCTCTAACAACATCATTCATGTTGACTTTAACCCAACCAATTTTAGGAAATTTCCGAATCACTTGAACCAGGATAGAAACCTTAGAAGGTCTCGTGCTGATATAAAAAAACTTTAACACAAAAAAGTTAGATATATTATTATGCATATTTTTATTAGAAGCATTACATGACATATGAATTCATTCTTTAACAGTGTTAATAAGTTTAAGGTGATGTGTTGTTGAAACCTAACATAATTCATACTTCTCCAAATCATCCATATAGTGAAAGTGATAGTCGCAATCCTAATCTACTTAACCAAAGAACTACATGGAATTATTCTTGAAGAAGAAATGTTGGACAAGTCATGGGAGGCATTTTGAAGCCAAGTAAAAAAATATAAGACTAAAGGACACTCAAAGAATAAATGATAAACATCTTCATCATACTTCTTACATAAAGAAGACATAGAACATAAAATAAATCCTCTTTTTTTGGATATCCTTATTAGTGGGGAATCTATTATGTAAGACTTTACAAATAAATAAGATTTGGAAGGGGGAATGGAGTTAGATGAAACCAACTTTCCCTACTCAAAAGGAAAAGAAGAAGAGAAATTTTTTTTTACATGTTTCTGAGAAACTATATCATTATCCTCCAACATTTAATTAGGAATATCAAGTAATTCAAAAGGAACTAACTTCATCATTGAATATCAAGTAAACTACTAAGACCAGGGACGATATTCCAAGTAAACCTCATCCAACCATGAGCAAATTTAGAAATAAGATGATTCCCATAAAGGTAAGGAACACTTGCAATACATCAAATGAATTTATCCCAACCACAGGGAACTCCTGGTTCCAGGAAAAAATTCTTAGTCGAGTTAAGAGTGAAACGACCAAACTCATCTAGAATCCAATTAGGAATATCCTATTCCTCCCTAACCATGATATCATTAAAAAAAATAAGGCATCTACTGTAAAGACAATGGAATATTCCAATCACAATGATAAGTGCCTAATTTGCATAATATTTCATATTAAAATATAGGCACTTATGAGTATTAATTGTTAATTTACACATACAATAATCCCTAATTTATGAATTTATACCTTTTTTACATTTTTTTATGATATTTAATTAAATAAGAGCATTTTATTCCTAAATTTGGTGTTAATTGCATGTTTCTAGGGAAAAATGGAGATTTGGACTAAAGAATAATGATATATGCTAAAAGGAGAAAGTTGGAAGGCCTAGAACGCACAAAAGAGAAAAAAAAAAGTCCAACTCAGCAACGAGAATGTGTCAGATTAATTGGGCTATTTTTATGTTTTTATCATTAAGCCCACGAGTGCAACGCAGGAAGTCACCTAACCCTAGCAAATTAGGTTAAATAGGGGGCTAGAGGCACAACCCTAGTGTGCCAGATTGAGAGGAAAACACCATTGAGTGAATTGTAATCAATTGGGAGAATGGAAGGTGTTAGAAGTATGCATGGCTAATTCTACCCTTTGGGATTGGGAGTAATCTATTCGAACTCTTATGTATTAAGGTGATATTTAAATATTTAATATTCTGATCTTGATTGATTATTGGTATTGTTGTTTTACTTCTAAACCGTTGTGACAGTTTGAGAATCTTAAATCTAACCGAGAGATATTTTTAAGGTTCTGACCTAAACAATAATACTTAACATATTTGAGTGCTAGAAATAGACTTGAAATGTTAATTGCCATTAACATCTGAGTGTGATTCTAAGTTGTTTTTATAAATATGCGAGAAATTGATATTTAGGAAACATTTTTAACAATTTTATATGTGAAAGATTGATATAAATGAATTTTCTACGGGCATCAATTTCAATAAAAAGAACTTAATGTTAACATGCTAATCAAAATACATGAGAGTGAGAGAGATGAAACCTAATCTCATTTTTCCAATTGGAGCAATAACTCTTTGAATTGTTTTCTTGTTAATTCTTGCCATCAAAACAATCCTCAAACCAACTTTTATTATTCTATTTTTATATTTAGTGAATCTTTTACTTAAAATATTTAAGTGTTCCTTGTGGGATCGATATTCGTCCTTAGGGACAGATTATTACTTCTGAAAACGCGGTGCACTTGCCATAAAAATTCATCACACAACTAGTCCAAAGATGAGAGACTGTATCCAGAATGCTAGCACCATCAGATAACCCTGCAATATTTGCTAAAGAAGTAGTAGAACACCATTTATCATTCTAGAAATTAATAAAAGTACCTATACCAACAGTCCAAGAAGTACAATCAAGAATAATGTCATAAAACTGCTTAATTTCAGGCCAAATAGATAAGGATCTATAAAACATTCTAAGCTTATATTTTGATTTAAGAACTCTAGCATTTAGGAGAAAAGACCAAAGCTTGTTGCTATAAGCAAAGTTCCAAGCAAGCTTAAGTAGATATGCGTTATTTTCATGATGGAGGTTAATAATCTTCAAACCTCCATTCTCAAGAGGAGAACAAATCTTAGCCCAATTAACTGTAACTATGCCTTTTTTCATAATATCACCAGTCCAAATAAAATTTCTACACCACTGCTCGACTTACTTAAGAAGTGAAACAAACCATTTATACATATTAAAGCTATAAGCTAGAAATCTAGTAATCAATGTATTAACCAACTGAATCCGACCCATCATGCTAAGAAATTTACCTTTCCAAGATGCTAGCTTCAATTTGACTTTATCAGCCAAAGATTGAAGAAATCGACACTTTGGAGCACCAATAAAAATAGGCACCTCTAAATAATTAAAAGGTAAACAACCATGACTACAAGAAAGAAGACAACATGCAATTTAAGAGATAAGATTTATGCTCTATTCTCTCTCCTCTGAAAGGTTTTGGTGAGACTAGGTTTTGTGTGGGTGGTCGTTCATTCTCCAGTTTGGTGATGGACGGTGGTGGCACAGGGGTCGTGGATGTTGGTTGGTGGCTCAACTGTGCGATGGCATGGTAGTCTGCAGAGACGCTAGTGGTGGCATGGCGGCAGACACTTTATTTTGCACCTACAGCAGTGATGGTGCGGTGCTGGGTGCAAGGGGTGGCAGTTGTTTCTTGAGGCGCGAAGGTGTGGCAGGTTTTCACTACGACGCAGAGGTGCGGGTTGTCCGCATTGGTAGCCTTTGAGAATGGCAGAGAGCTTTCCGGGTTTCCTGATCCCATGAGGTTGTTTGAAGGATAGAGATGTGGCTCCTCATAAGAAAGCAATGATAGGTCAAAGGAAAACTTTTTCTCAAGCCTTGGGAAATACTTGTGACATTCCTTTGTCCCAGCTGTTAGAAATTATGGCTTTAAACTAGAGGGGGGGTGAATTGTTTAAAGAGGGTTTCACAAACTTTTTGAAGCTAGAATGAGTTTATCTCAGAAACCAATTGATTAAGCAATTCAGTTAGCCAAAACAGTAAGCAAAACTGCACTGTCTGAAAAACAATCGGTTGTTTCTGCGAAACAATCGGTTGTTTCTGCGAAACAATCGGTTGTTTATATCAGCAAACAACAAACAAACTGAATTTAAAGAGTAAGGGATAGAGAGATTGTACACAGATGTTTATACTGGTTCACTCCAACCCAGAGCTACATCCAGTCTGCTCAGAACCCCTGAGGAAATCCACTAAGCAATCACACCTTGATCACTTACACAACAACCAAGAGAATAACCTTGAAAACCTCAAGACACACACTCTCCTTGGCCAACACTAAGATTGCTGATCTTGAACACCTCAAGAACACACAGCCAATCTCAGCAACAATACACAGAAGAAATGTTTCAGCAGTTTACACAGATTACACTTGTTACAGATGAAGATATGAAATCAATACAAGTAGAATCCTATTCCAGCACCTTGATCAATCTCTTTAGCTCTTAAGCAATCTCAGCACTTTGAAAACTCTCTTAGAAAAACTTTGTCAAAAGCATTCTCTTCTTTAAAAGAGATTTTCTGAATTATATAAAAAGAAGTTTGTTATCAAATCTTAACAAACCCATAAAAGCTTTTAAAAAGATTGGTCAAAGCATTTAATGACTGGAGCGTATTTAGTTTCAAATCATTTAAAGCTCAGTCAAAGAAAACAGTTTTTCTGTTAAGGTTCCAAAACAAACAATCGGTTGTTTCCTCGAATCAATCGGTTGTTTTGTCACTTAACAATTTTCTCCATTCAAAAACAGTTTTCAAACTTTCTCAAAACATCTAAGTATAAACAATCGGTTGTTTCGACAGAACAATCGGTTGTTTCAACTTAGTTTGAAAAACTCTTTGTTTTATTAAAAACTGAGATGCTAATTGCTTTGAGATTTAATCTAAGGGTGGGTTACAACATAAACTACCCCAGAACAAAACAATAAACCAGCACAGCAGCATCAAGCAAAGCAGAGGCTTCATCATCCTTCAAAGGATTTGGATTCTTCAAAACCTTGAACACCACTTGGTTCAACAATCTCCCCCTATTTGATGAAGACAAATCCCTGGTGCTTGTGTTGTACTGATTAAATCTGAAGCAGTTCCTGCAGAGAAAACATTTGTACTATCCAAAACTTCTTACAGCAGCAAGTTAGATTATACCTCTTTTAACATAAAATTCAATCGGTTGTTTACACGAAACAATCGATTGTTTCTATCAGCAGCAGCAGAAAACACTTTTATACACAGAGATTTAAACATTTTTATGCATATAAGATACAGATATACAAGTACCAATAATTCTCCCCCTATTTGTCTTCACAAAAAGATTTTAACATGTACCAACCACAGATTTTAAGAGAGATTATTTAGATCAAGAATACCTAACTCATTTCTTAAGAAGAAAAACCTCTCTTTTGGCAAGGGCTTTGTGAAGATGTCAGCTAGCTGCAGTTTGGTCTCCACAAACTTCACTTCACAGTTCCCATTTTGCACATGATCTTTGATGAAATGATGTATTATTTCAATATGTTTGGTCCTTGAGTGCTGAATTTGATTTTTGGTAAGATTGATTGCACTTGTGTTATCACACATCAAAGGAACTTTGCTGATTTGTACACCAAAGTCTGCAAGTTGTTGTTTGAGCCATAGGATCTGTGCATAGCAGCTACCAGTAGCTATATATTCTGCCTCAGCAGTCGAGAGAGCAACACATGCTTGTTTCTTGCTATGCCATGAGATTAGGCTAGAGCCAAGAAGGTGACAAGTGCCACTTGTGCTTTTTCTATCTAGCTTGCAACCTGCGAAATCAGAATCTGAATAACCAATTAAATGTATTGGAGAATGAGAGGGATACCATAATCCTACAAATGATGTTCCTTTGAGATATTTCAGAATCCTCTTTGCAGCTTTGAAGTGTGACTCTTTAGGATTTGCTTGATATCTTGCACATAGACACACCGCAAACATAATGTCCGATCCACTTGCTATTAGATAAAGCAATGATCCAATCCATGTAGCAGCTTGATGGCATTGCAGTGCTTGCTTCTTTGCAATTCTCCATTTCAAACTTTTTGAGAATCTCCTTGCAATACTTTGATTGACTTAAGAAGATCCCATCCTTTGTTTGTTTAACCTGCAATCCAAGAAAGAAAGATAGTTCTCCCATCATAGACATTTCAAACTCACCTTTCATAGCAGCCACAAATTCTTCACACAACCTATTTTGTGTAGCACCAAAGATGATGTCACCAACATAAATTGCACAAGAATTATTTCTGCATGTGACTTCTTGATGAAGAGAGTCTTGTCTATCATTCCTCTTTCATAGCCAAGAGATAGCAGAAAGTTGCTAAGCCTCTCATACCACTGCCTTGGAGCTTGTTTCAGTCCATACAAAGCTTTCTTCAACTTGAAGACATGGTTGGGATACTTGTGGTCTTCAAAACCCGGTGGTTGATCTACATAGATTTCCTCATTGATGTAGCCATTCAAGAAGGCACTTTTTACATCCATTTGGAAGAGTTTAAAACCACTCATACATGTAAAAGCCAGCAGCAGCCTCACAGCCTCCAATCTAGCCACAGGAGCAAAGGTTTCACCATAGTCTAAGCCCTCTTCTTGATTGTAGCCTTTGGCAACTAACCTTGCTTTGTTTCTAGTGATCACTCCTTCCTCATCTAGCTTGTTCCTGAAAACCCATTTTGCACCAATAATATTCATTTCATTAGTTCTAGGAACAAGAAACCATACCTCATTTCTTTCAAATTGATTTAGCTCTTCTTGCATAGCTTCAACCTACTTCTCATCCTTGAGAGCTTCTTCAATTGACTTTGGTTCTATTTGAGAGACAAAAGTTGTGTGTCTGCAATAGTTTGAGATGGAGCTACGTGTGGAGACACCTTCCTTTATCTGCCCTATGATGTTATCCAGTGACAGATCTCTGGGAATTCTCCACTCTTTGGGCAGCTCACTCTGTTGCAAAATTTCAATCGGTTGTTTCTGCGAATCAACCGGTTGTTTTTGCGAATCAACCGGTTGTTTTTCTGCACAGATTTCCAGCTTCTCCAAACTGATGCTCTGTTCATCTTCCTCAGCACTGATCTTTGGGTTCTCACTGATTCTGCGATCTACCTCATCAAAGACTACATGAACTGATTCTTCTACAGTCATCAACCTTTTGTTGTAGACTCTATAAGCATGGCTTGTGAGTGAATAACCAATGAAAATGCCAAGGTCAGCTTTCTCATCAAATTTTCCCAAGTTTTCCTTTCCATTGTTGAGAACAAAATAGTTACAGCCAAAGACTTTGAGGTGACTGATGTTAGGCTTTCTTCCATTGAAAAGTTCATATGGAGTTTTCTTCAAAATGGGCCTTATAAGCACACCTATTCATCAAATAACAAGAGGTACTCACTGCATCTGCCCAAAAATACTTAGGAAGTGAAGATTCACTAAGCATTATCCTTGCAAGCTCTTCAAGACACCTGTTCTTCCTCTCTACAACTCCATTTTGCTGTGGTGTTCTTGGAGCAGAGAAATTGTGTAGGATTCCCAACTTCTCACAGAACTTGACAAACTTCTCATTTTGAAATTCTCCTCCATGGTCACTCCTTATTGAGCCTATGTTGCTGCCCTTTGTGTTTTGAAGTCTTCTTGCTAGCTTTTTGAATGCAGCAAGGGCATCACTCTTTGATTCCAAGAACAAGGTCCAAGTGTACCTAGAGAAATCATCAACAATAACAAGAGCATAATAATTTCCACCAAGACTCATAGTTCTAGAGGGTCCAAAGAGATCCATGTGAAGGAGTTCAAGAGGTCTCAATGAAGAGACAACATTTTTGGTTTTAAAAGAACTTTTCACTTGTTTCCCTTTTTGGCAAGCTTCACAAATGTGATCCCTCTCAAACTTGAGTTTTGGCAGCCCAATCACAAGATCTTTTGATATTAGCTTGTTCAAATGATTCATGTGAATATGAGCAATTCTTCTATGCCAAAGCCAAGATTCATCTTGCTTGGATAGAAGACATCCAATTGAACATGGTGAAGAGATATCTAGAAGATACACATTATTAACTCTCTTACCTACCAACATTACCTCTTTAGTGTTGGGTAGAAAAATTTCACATGTGTTTGCCTTGAACATCACTTGATACCCCTTGTCACACAGTTGGCTAATACTCGGCAGATTATGCTTTAGGCCTTCAACAAAGAGCACATCATGAATCACCAAGATGCTCTCATCTCCTATGGATCCTCTTCTAAGTATTCTTCCTTTGTTGTTATCTCCATAGGTGATATGACCCTCTTGCTTGAAGAATATTCTCAGAAACTTTGATTTGTCCCCTGTCATATGCTTGGAGCATCCACTGTCCAAGTACCAAAGCTGCTTTCTTTCCTCCAAGTTTTCCTACAAAGAAAATTCTCAAGTACATAGGTTTGGTCCCCTTATGAATGAGGGTCCATCTGGTTTATACTCATCAACACAAGCTTTATTTTTCTTGGGAACCCACTTCATAAGCCCTTTAGGAACAACATGTTTTCTGATTTTACAGAATCGCACAGAATGACCTCTTTTCATGCAATAGAAGCATGTAACAATCGATTGTTTCGATGGTCCAATCGATTGTTTTTCTGGCTTTTTTGAAAAAGTTTTTGAAAATCTATCTTGCTAGTTTTGTGGATTAAAACCCAATCCTGATTTTCCAAAAACACACTTTTGAGATGCTAGCACACTTTCAAAGTTGGATTGGCCTTTAGAAAGCTTATCCACTGTTTTAACAAGATAGTGGACCTTCTTTTCAAGATTTTCGCAATTTTCACAAACTAGAGTGTCACACTTGCAAGAGGAGTTTTTGTAAATGATTTCCAGATTTTCAAAATCCATTTTTGAATTTTCTAAATCCTCCTCCAGTGCTTTTACTCTGTTTTCAAGCCAGCTATTCTTTTCTTTCAATCGATTGTTTAAGAGAGTCAATCGGTTTGCTTCTTCATGTGTTTCTTGAAAGGCTTGAAGCAATTGACCATAATTTTCAGAGTTTGAAGAGTTTGATGAACTTACACTACATGAGTCATCCTCCCTTCTGGCCATTAAGCAAAGATTGAGGTTTTTCTTATTTTGTCTTTTCTTCCTTCTTGCTTGACTCTTTGTCATTGCTTCCTTTGGTTCATGAGCAGCCTTGAGAGTCTCCCACATTTCCTTAGCAGTTTTGCACTTTGATATCCTGAAAAATTCATTAGTATCTAGTGCAGAAGCTATAATGTTTTGAGCAGACCTATCATGCTGAGCCATCTTACATTCATCATCTGTCCATTTGGACAAAGGTTTTATAGTAAAGGAATTATTCTTTTTGAACTTTGGAATGTAAGGACCATTCTCAATTGAGTCCCAAATTCTTTGATCAATTGATTCAATAAAGATTCTCATTCTTGCTTCCCAAAACTTATAATTCAATCCACAGAATAAAGGTGGTTTGTAGATTGAAGCACCCTCCTCAAAAGATAGCTTTCCAGCCATAAAAAAAGATTTTAGATCAACTTGAATAACTTTCAAGAACCAAGCTCTTGATGCCAATTGTTAGAAATTATGGCTTTAAACTAGAGGGGGGGTGAATTGTTTAAAGAGGTTTTCGCAAACTTTTTGAAGCTAGAATGAGTTTATCTCAGAAACCAGTTGATTAAGCAATTCAGTTAGCCAAAACAGTAAGCAAAACTGCACTGTCAGAAAAACAATCGGTTGTTTCTGCGAAACAATCGGTTGTTTATATCAGCAAACAACAAACAAACTGAATTTAAAGAGTAAGGGATAGAGAGATTGTACACAGATGTTTATACTGGTTCACTCCAACCCAGAGCTACATCCAGTCTGCTCAGAACCCCTGAGGAAATCCACTAAGCAATCACACCTTGATCACTTACACAACAACCAAGAGAATAACCTTGAAAACCTCAAGACACACACTCTCCTTGGCCAACACTAAGATTGCTGATCTTGAACACCTCAAGAACACACAGCCAATCTCAGCAACAATACACAGAAGAAATGTTTCAGCAGTTTACACAGATTACACTTGTTACAGATGAAGATATGAAATCAATACAAGTAGAATCCTATTCCAGCACCTTGATCAATCTCTTTAGCTCTTAAGCAATCTCAGCACTTTGAAAACTCTCTTAGAAAAACTTTGTCAAAAGCATTCTCTTCTTTAAAAGAGATTTTCTGAATTATATAAAAAGAAGTTTGTTATCAAATCTTAACAAACCCATAAAAGCTTTTAAAAAGATTGGTCAAAGCATTTAATGACTGGAGCGTATTTAGTTTCAAATCATTTAAAGCTCAGTCAAAGAAAACAGTTTTTCTGTTAAGGTTCCAAAACAAACAATCGGTTGTTTCCTCGAATCAATCGGTTGTTTTGTCACTTAACAATTTTCTCCATTCAAAAACAGTTTTCAAACTTTCTCAAAACATCTAAGTATAAACAATCGGTTGTTTCGACAGAACAATCGGTTGTTTCAACTTAGTTTGAAAAACTCTTTGTTTTATTAAAAACTGAGATGCTAATTGCTTTGAGATTTAATCTAAGGGTGGGTTACAACATAAACTACCCCAGAACAAAACAATAAACCAGCACAGCAGCATCAAGCAAAGCAGAGGCTTCATCATCCTTCAAAGGATTTGGATTCTTCAAAACCTTGAACACCACTTGGTTCAACACCAGCTACCTACTCCTTGTGTTAAGGGAGACATGGTTGTTGTTCGGGTTAAAGAGGAAGATTACTTGGCTGGTCTTGAGGATTGCAAGACCCATCTACATGGTCAGATCATTTTATTTAAGGGGGATAAACCTCTCACCCACCTTAATTTAACTAAAAAGTTGCAGCTTGTGTGGAAGGAGGCTATTGGACCGTGGAAAGTAATCCTCTTAGTAAGGGTTTCTATGAGTTTAAGTTTCCTTCTATAGAAGTCATGCGTTGGGTTCTCAGGGTTGGTTTATAGTAGTTGCATAGTGATGCCAAACATTAAAGCTTTATAAAAAAAAAAAAACACATGCCTGGGTTATAATGTAATATTTGATTATACAAACCACAACAATCAGCAGAGGACTAAGGACATATCAAGTAATTCACAAAAAGGTCAGTCATATTAGTATACAAAGTCGGGCCCCACCAAACCTCGAGAAAGCATCAACAAAAGAAGAACCAACTATAAACTAGAATATCAGAAGTTCTTCCTTCTGGTATTTCCACAAGAGAAAAGTTATGTAAATAATTTGGGCTCACTTTGGGGGTCCAAATAGCAAGATAGGCTAGAGTAGGTGCCTTTATCATAATATGGGGTGTAGTTATCATTTTAGCTTGTGCCTAGCCCTTCAGGAAGGAAATTTGACCTAGTTTCTAGAAGAACAAGCCTAGGGTGCGGTTTTGACTTAGTCAAACCCTAAAGACCACCCCTTCACACTTTTACAATCATGCCCTTGCTCTTCTTGTTTTCCAAGGCACCCATTCCTATAAATAGGGGGCCTTACTCCATGTATTTTCATGTTGAATTTGAATAATAAAGTTACTCTGCACAATTTGTGTGAGGTGTGTGTGAGGCTTGTTGTAACATCCCGCCAAATCCTTTTCATATTTATATAGTGAAATAAAGGTAAAACAATAATATCGAAGTGAACATATATATATATATATATATATATATATATATATATGTAATGAAATTTCTCCTCACAGGGAGTTTAATACATATCCAGTCAGTTTCCAAATTTAAACAAAATACAGCAAAATAGAAAAACAGGCGATCTCCTAACAGAAACAGAAAACAGGCGATCTCCTAACAGAAACAGAAAACAGGCGGTCTCCTTCCGGCGACCACTCACTGAGGAGCTCTACTTCCTGCAACATCATCTGCTCCCGTGCAAATGTACACGATCATCACAGGTTTAAGAAAAACAACCACGATACAAAACAAAGGGTAAGCTAGATATTTTTAAAAACTTTAAATATGAAACTTTATATCAATAGAAAGCATAAATCTTCACACCATTCATAATCTATATCAATTTCAACCATCAACATCCCCATATTCCACAAACTCGTCAAGTGTTTATTCAATACATTCAATACTCATGGTTCACATGTCAGACTTTCCACTGACTCATAACACATAGACACATGAATCTACTTCCGGAAGACTCGTGCGTTGAACTTAGCATCCAGAGACCTGCACCTGTCATACCACACCACTGTGAAATCCACACAGGGTCGCTGTGAAATCCACACAGCCATGCGCATAAACATAATCTCAATATCATCACTTTCACGGTATGACAGGGTTAATTCATATAACAGGTCAAGTTAGTTATCTTTCAAACCACTTACCCATACATATGAACCTCCTTCGACTCTCAACAACTGAATAACTTCATCTATGTGATTCCATTATATCAGCAGAGTTAGGATCGTCTCATTCACAGGATACTCACTGATCAATACACCTCATAACCAATCTCAACACGGTATTTCCTTTCCTGAAAATACTATGTCTTGATCATAATTTCACATTCATCCAGTACATCATATCACACGTAAAAGCATAACTGCATCATATAATATTTTGAATCTTTTCTTAAACAATCCCAATCACAGAAACAATCACACCAAAGTCCAGATTTTCGAATATCACACGCATTTCACATTTCAATCTCAAACAGTTTCAAACGACACTAAAACAGGGGAGTTCAAAATCAACATTAAAACCGGCGATCACGTCGCCCCACACATAAAAACAGAGCATCGTGAAAAAGAATATGAAACCGGCGACCACGTCACCCTCACTTCAGAACCTACTCGCCTAAAGTTTTTATAAACGAAAACGCTAGCTTCCCTTACCTGAACTTGCGCAAAAACACCAAGAGCTCCAAAACCCACCGAAGCTTAAAGATGCCTTAACTCTGTTTTAGCGTCCGGTTTGGAGAACTTGCAGAGAACTTCCTAGGAGTCCAAGGGCAGTTGTCGCTCGTCGTACTGGTGCTTGAGGATGCCTGAATCGCAGTGCGAAGGAGAGAAAAGAGAAGGATGAAGGTAAACTCACTCTGTCACTCTTGAACCACAACAACGTTCTTTTCCTCTCAGAAGTGAGTTTTTGAATCTAAACCAACTTGTCCACAATTGCCGCTGCCACTACCCACTCTGCAGGAAAGCTTGCGTGCACACTTCCTTGAACAGTATGACCACGTGGGTTCTGTGCACACCAACTCTCTGACGCTAACTATTCTGAAACACCCTTTCTGTCTACGTGTCGCGCATGCAGAACCTCTCATGCTGGGAGCCTGGGTCCCACCTTATCTGTGTGAAACACGACATCGCGCGATAACCTTCCACCGATGACTTCTCGCGCGATGACTATCCTCCGATGTCTCATCCTGGCGGACGACCGATGTCTCTCCCTGGAGGACGACCGATGTCTCTACCTGGAGGACGACCGATGTCTATCCCTGGCGATGACCGCATGTCTCTCGCCCTGACGATGCCCGCGTGTCTCTCGCCCTGGCGATGCCCGCATGTCTCTCGCCCTGGCGATGCCCGCATGTCTCTCGCTTGGCGATGCCCGCATGTCTCTCGCCCTGGCGATGCCCGCATGTCTCTCGCCCTGGCGATGCCCGCATGTCTCTCGCCCTGGCGATGCCCGCATGACACATCGCCACGCCTTGCTGAAGGTTCTTCATCCCACTATGTTACGTCCAAGGTATCACCTCCACATGACTTGGTGACGTCGGTAGCTTCACATTTCCAAGAATAGATCAGCACTACTCCTCGTGCGCCCATGCATGCAACACTAAGGACGATTTCTTATGCTCAAGCATGGAGCTTCGCATGCACAGCGTATCTAAGGCTTAACCCACACCTTGATACGCGTGGTTTTTGGAACCCACTATGGTTGATCCAGTATCTTGACCACATACTAAGTGCACTTTCGGCAATCATGTGCACCATAGGCGATTGGCGATCATGTGTACTCTAGGCGACAGGCGATTATGTACCAGAGAAGTCGGAGATCGCCTCCGTCTTCAACAACGGCGATCTCGTAGCCTTCTAAGCTACACTTTCCTTCCTTTATATTTTAAATAAAAACATACTTAGAATTCACTTAAAATATATCACTTTCATTCCAATAAAATTTTCTAGGTCCTTACACTTGTGTCCTCTTAGCATTAGGTCTTATCTTGAGTGATTTGAGAGCTCTCAAGTGGCGGCCCTCTACACTTATCTTGGAGGAAACCACACTCCATGTGGCGTGTCCAACTCTCTTCCATCAGCATAAGCTTTCTTTCCTTTATCTCTTCTTCCTTTTTCCATTACTCCATTTATCATTGTGTTTTTATGTTCTTATTTTCCACCATTCTCAATTCGGTTTCCATCATGTTTTTATGTTTCCTTCCATGTTCATTTAACTTCCGCCCTTCATCAATCACCATATACTTGTGTTTTTCCTTTGCCCTTTATAAGTGAACCTTCACACTTACATAATCACTTGGTTAAGTTCATGTCCAGTGGGGATCTTCTTTGGGTTCTCACCATATAATTGCTAAAATCTCAATCATAAGTAAAGTGTCACCTCTAAAATGTATCAATCTAAAATCAACTCACATCATTTGCCTTTGGAATATTAGAGACCGAGGGCGATATTTTCAATCACTAGAGGCATTGGTACTCCTTTGTCTTTGGATGATCATACCATGAAAAAAAAAGGATTTTTTTTGCTAGAGTGCTAGTGGATATTGATCTTTTATCCTTTCTTCCAAATCAACTCTTGGTTAAACGTTCAGGCTTTGCATTTACAACAGACGTGGAATATGAATGGCTCCCTCCATTTCACTCTCACTGTAAGATGATTGGGCATGAACTTGCTCAGTGATGTGTGATTCATGCTCAAACACGTGTTGTTGTCCCTCAACACAAGTCTTCTCAGAAAATTTTGGATGAACGGACACAGGGGAAGGCTGTGGGGGACCCAGCGGTTCCTAAACAACATAAAAAGTATCAGAAAAAATATCTGCAGCCGACACTCGTCGATGACTCTATTGGTGTAACGCCCCTCAAAATATTGTTCATTTTTATATAATAAAATAAAGGTGAAACAATAATATCAAAAATTTAACATAGGTATATACATAATATAATTCATCCATTAATACAAATGTGCCTCAGAATAATATCCCTTTTCGAGGAAGTTTTAATACATCTCCATACAGGAGTTTTCAAAATAAAACAAAACAACAGCATTCAAAAACCGGCGATCTCCTCCTCCAGAAATGCTCACTGAGGAGCTCTACCACCTGCAACCTCATCTGCTCCCGTGCAAATATACATGATCATCACAGGTTTAAGAAAAACAACCACGATACAAAACAAAGGGTAAGCTAGATATTTTTAAAAACTTTAAATATGAAACTTTATATCAATAGAAAGCATAAATCTTCACACCATTCATAATCTATATCAATTTCAACCATCAATATCCCCATATTCCACAAACTCGTCAAGTGTCTATTCAATACATTCAATACTCATGGTTCACATGTCAGACTTTCCACTGACTCGTAACACATAGACACATGACTCTACTTCCGGAAGACTCGTGCGTTGAACTTAGCATCCAGAGACCTGCACCTGTCATACTACATTGCTGTAAAGTTCCCACAGCTATGCACATAAACATAATCTCGATCTCAATCTTATTATCATCACTCTCTCAGTATGACAGGGTTAATCCATATAACAGGTCAAGTCAGTTATCTTTCAAACGACTTACCCATACATATGGACCTCCTTCGACTCTCACCAACTGAATGACTTCATCTATGTGATTCCATCATATCAGCAGAGTCAGGATCGCCTCATTCACAGGATACTCACAGATCAATACACCTTCCTAAAATCTCCACACGGTATTTTCTTTCCTGAAAATACTATGCTTTGATCACTCTTTCACATTCATCCAGTACATCATACCACACGTAAAAGCACAATTCCATCATATAATATTTTGAATCTTTTCTTAAACAATCCCAATCACAGAAACAATCATACCAAAGTTCAGATTTTCGAATATCATGTGCATTTCACCTTTCAATCTCAAACAATTTCAAAATGACACTAAAACAGGGGATTTCTAAATTTGCATTAAAACCGGCGATCACGTCGCCCCACACATAAAAACAGAGCATCGTGAAATAGAATATGAAACCGGCGACCACGTCGCCCTCACTTCAGAACCTACTCACCTAAAGTTTTTATAAACGAAAATGCTAGCTTCCCTTACCTGAACTTGCGCAAAGTCACTAAGAGCTCCAAAACCCACCGAAGCTTAAAGATGTCCTAACCTGCACCATGGAGCCTTTATCACAAAACTGACTATACTACTCATTTTCTGGAGCTAAGGGAGTCGCCAGCAACGCCTATGCAGAGGCAACCCTCTCAAGCTCAGATTCGACTCGAAAAACAGAGTAAAACGACTTACTCTGTTCTAGCGTCCTGACGGGAGAACTTGCAGAGACTTCCCAGAAGGACAATGGCAGTCGCCAATCGTAGCACTGGTACGTAAGGATAGCTGCGTCTTCGAGTGGAGGAGAAAGGAGAAAGGGGAACTAAATGAGCTGATTCCCTCAGCTCTTAAGGTCGAACGGCTCTTTAGCCTTCACTGCCATTACCCACTCTTTGAGCAACCTTGCGTGCACACTTCCTTGAACAGTATGACCACGTGGGTTTCTGCGCATACCAACTCTCTGATGCTAACTATTCTGAAACACCCTTTTTGTCTACGTGTCGCGCATGCAGGACGTTCTCATGCTGGGAGCCTGGGTCCCACCTTATCTGTGTGAAACACGACATCGCGCGATAACCATCCACCGATGACTGCTCGCGCGATGACCGTGCCTCTCATACCGGCGATGACTGATGCCTCTCATACCGGCGATGACTGATGCCTCTCATACCGGCGATGACTGATGCCTCTCATATCGGCGATGACTGATTCCTCACCCTGGAAGACGACCAATGTCCGATTCTCTCCATCTGGCAGACAACCGATGTCTCATTCAGGAAGACGACCGATGTGTCTCCCATCCTGGTTGATGACCGATGTTCCTCTCATCCTGTTGGCAATCTCTTATCGCCCTTGTGTGTGACGAGGACACATCGCCTCACTCTGGTCACCGATGTCACATCGTCACACCCAGCTGAGGGCTCGTCCTCCCATTCCTCTAAGTCTGTGGTATCACTCCCACATGACTCGGTGACGTCAGTAGCTTCTCCTTCTCGAGGACAGGTCGGTACCAACTCCTCGTACGCCAATGCATGCAACACTAAGGACAATCTCTTATGTCCCAGCATAGAGTTTCGCATACATAGCGTATCTAAGGTGCAAATCACACCTTAATACGTGTGATTTTTGGAACCCCCCTATGGTCCCCCGACCGACCTCTACCAGCTGACCTCAGACCTTGGGCGACGTCCGAGGTCTGACCACCATGAAACTTCTATTACAAGCTCTTTTTATTTTAAATAATCACATCTTCAGAAATTATTTAAATATAACACTTTTATTCCAATTAAATTTTTCTAGGTCCTTACATTCTCCCCAACAAGAAAAATTTTCGTCCTCGAAAATTGAATTACTAAGGAAAGAGGTAGGGATAGGCTTCTCTCATGGTTTCTTCTAATTCCCAAGTTGAGTCACCCGATCTGTTATCCCACACCACTTTCACCATGTTGATGGTCTGGCCTCTGAGCTGTTTACTCTGCCGATCGTCAATCCTAACTGGTTTGGCTTCAAAAAAAAAAAAAAACAAGTCATCCTTGATCTGCACCTCATCCACTTCCAGCACGTGACTTGGGTCTGCCATGTACTTCCTCAGCTGTGATACATGAAAGACATTATGCAGGTTCGCTAATTGGGGAGGTAGGGCGATCTCATAAGCCACTGGACCGATCCTCCTTAGGATCTGATATGGCCCAATAAATTTAGGGGACAGCTTCTTTGATCTGATAACTCGTCCTACACCCTTGGTCGGTGTCACTCTCATAAATACATGATCTCCAACTGCAAACTCCAAAGGTTTTCTCCTCTGATCTGCATAAGATTTCTGCCGACTTTGAGAAGCTTTCATTCTATCTTTTATCCGTTTCACCTTCTCGGTCGTCTGCTGAATTAACTCTGGCCCGACCAAGACTGCTTCGCCCTTCTGGTACCAACATAAAGGAGTTCTGCATTTCCTCCCATACAAGGCTTTATACGGCGCCATCCCTATACTGGCATGATAATTGTTATTATAAGTAAACTCTACCAGCGGCAACATCTCATCCCAGCTTCCCAATTGATCCAAGACACACGTCCTCAGCAGATCTTCCAAGGACTGGATCGTTCTCTCCGACTGTCCATCTGTTTGAGGATGATATGCAGAGCTCATCCTCAACTTAGTTCCCAAAGAATCTTGCAGAGTCTGCCAAAACTGAGAAGTGAACCTGGGATCTCTATCCGAAATAATGCTGGAAGGTACTCCATGCAGCCTCACAATTTCTCTGATGTACAACTGAGCCAACTTGGCCATGGATATCCTCAAATTCACTAGAAGAAAGTGGGCACTCTTCGTCAGCCGATCAACTATGACCCAGACTGCATCATGACCCCTTACCGATCTAGGTAAGTGGGTAACGAAATCCATTGCAATGCTGTCCCATTTCCATTCAGGAATATCCAATTGTTGCAACAACCCGCCAGGTCTTTGATGCTCTACCTTTGCCTTCTGACATGTCAAGCAGGTAGTAACATACTGGGCGATGTCTTTCTTCATGCCCGACCACCAAAATGAATCCTTCAAGTCATGGTACATCTCATTCATTCCTGGATGTAGGCTAAGACAACTCTTATGACCTTCTTCTAGGATCATCTTCTTCAGCTCTTCATTTGCAGGTATGCAAATTCTGCCATTTAATCTCAAGATCCCATCATCTCCCATTACAAAGTCCTTAGCTTGATCGGTGCCTAGTAATTCCTCAATACGCTTCAGACTAGGGTCCTCTAATTGCTTATCCTTTATCATTCCAATGAAATTATTAGTTATAGTTAACTTACTACAACTGATATGGTTAACATGAAATTCCACTCCAAAGTTTAAGTCTCTGAACTGCTCGATCAGCTTCTGCTCTTCAATCATCATGATTGATACTTGTATTGATTTTCTACTCAAAGCATTTGCCACTACATTGGCTTTCCCTGGATGATACATGAGTTGGAAATCATAGTCCTTTAGAAACTCCATCCATCTTCTTTGCCTCATATTTAGTTCCTTCTGATCAAACAGATATTTCAGGCTTTTATGATCACTAAACACCTGAAACCGAGCTCCATACAAAAAATGCCTCCAAATTTTCAAGGCAAACACCACAACTGCTAACTCCAAGTCATGAGTAGGATAGTTTCTCTCATGAATTTTGAGTTGCCTTGAAGCATATGCAACTACTCTTTTCTCTTGCATCAAGACACATCCCAAGCCCTGATGTGAAGCATCACAGTAGACGTCCAAGGGCCTTCCTACATCCGGGATCACCAGCACCGGAGCACTAGTCAATCTTTCCTTTAGTTCCATGAAACTCTGCTCACATCGGTCGGTCCAAGCAAAAGGTTGGTCTTTGCGAGTTAACTAAGTCAAAGGAGCCACTACCTTGGAAAAATCCTCAATGAACCTCCGATAGTAGCCAGCTAGACCCACAAAACTCCTTATCTCTGTGACTGTCTTAGGACGTTCCCACTGGAGCACTGCCTCTACCTTGGTTGGATCCATTGAGATCCCCCGAGCAGATATCACATCTGACTCTTGGAGATCTGGAAACACCACTTTCTGCCTACCGCAATCTATGAGAACCTGATTGGCAGATAGCCAATCCATTCCTAGGATAACATCCAGATCCTGAAGAGGTAGACAGATCAAATTTACTTTGAACCTGCGTTCCTCTACTATCACTGGACATTCAGAGCAAACTGTGGAGGTCATAACCTGTCCTGATGCAGGTGTAGAGACCAACAGTTCAAACGGCAGCTCCTTCACTAGAAGGCCCAACTCGTCTATGCACAGACTTGACACAAAAGAGTGTGTCGCTCCTGAATCAAACAAGGCTTTTTCACTTCTACCAGGTATAAAACAAACACCTTGCACCAAGTTACTTGACTGAGGTGCCTCAGCTCCTGATATCGCAAACACTCTCCCTGCTGCCTGAGGTCTGTTGCCTCCGTTCCTCAACTGTTGAGAACCACCAGATTGAGTCGCCCTATTCCTGTTAGGACACTCTCTAGAAACATGCCCTGTCTTTTGGCAGGTGAAGCATCTTCGCTCTGAATTCCCCTTGGGGCATACGTTGGACGTGTGTTGTAACATCCCGCCAAAATACTATACATATGTATTTATATAATGAAAATAAAAGTAACAAATGGATTGAAGTGAATAAAATATTATATATATGAAATGTAGTTTCTCCTCACAGGGAGTTTAATACAAATTCGGTCAAATTTTCCAGAAACATAAACAAAATTCAATACAATAGAAAGACAGGCGATCTCCTGACAGAAAGGGCGATCTCCTGCTAGGAGGGCGATCTCCTATCAGAAAGGTGATCTCCTATCAGAAAGCAGCAAAAGGGTGATCGCCTATCGGGAATAGGAAACAGGCGATCTCCTTCCAGCGACAATTCACTAAGGAGCTCTACAACCTGCAACATCATCTGCTCCCGTGTAAATTATACACGATCATTACAGGTTTAAGAAGAGGCCACAACACAAAAGAAAACACAGGGTAAGCTAGACATTTAAAAAGAGTTGGATATGAACTTTAAAATCAAGGTAAAACAAATTCAAGATACCCACGTGAACCATCAACTAACACATATTGCACGATTCCTCAAAGGTCATTAAAATCTCAACATTCATCAAGTGTCTATCGAATCAAAGTTTCTCATTCTCACGTCAGACTTCCACTGACTCATCACACAAGACACTTGACACTACTTCCGGATTGACTCGTGCGTTGACTCAGGCCCAGAGATTTGCACCTGTCATACCATACCACTGTGAAATCCACACAGGGTCGCTGTGAAATCCACACAGCCATGCGCATATAGTCTCAATGTCAATAACTCCCCCAGTATGACAAGGTTAGTTCATATAACAGGCCGAGCTCGTTCCCTTTTGAACAACTCACCCATACGTATGAACCTCCTTCGACTCTCCACAACTGAATAACTTCATCTACGTGATTCCATTATATCAGCAGAGTCAGGATATCTCCTTCTAGACAAGCCCCAGGTCAATACACATTACATACGATCTTACACGGTATTTCCTTTCCTGAAAATACTATGCCTCGATCCCACATTCACAGCATTCAACACATCACATAACACTTAAAGGAATGACTTCAATCACAGCAAAACTCAATCCAAGGTTCTTATTTTCGAATATCTCATTTAAATCTCAAACAGTTTCAAAGCAACATCAAAAACAGGGAGTTCGCAAATAACGCCAAAACCGGCGATCTGGTTCAAAAACAAGGTATTTCGAAGTCTGTATATAAAACCGGCGACCACGTCGCCCAAACACATAGAAACAGAGCATTCACGAAGATGAAAACGAAACCGGCGACCACGTCGCCCTCACTTCAGAAACAGCTAATCTATGGCTTGTATTGAAAATGAAGGCTAGCTTCCCTTACCTGGACTTGCGCAAAACACCGAGAGCTCAAACCCACCGAGCTTGAAGGATGCCTTAGCTCTGTTTTCAGTGCCTGGTTGGTAGAACTTGCAGAGAAACTCCCAGGTGCTCTAAGGGCTGTCGTCGCTCGTTGCACAGGTGCTGGAGTTTGCCTGAGTTGCAGCGCAAAGGAGAGAAGAAGGGGGGGGGGGGAGTTTGCACTCACTCTCACACTCTTGAGTCTGTAATGCTCTTTGCCTTCACGCAGTGGCTTTTGAATCCCAACTTACCTGTCCACGCATGCTGCTGCTGCCACCACCCACTCTGCAGAGAAGTCTGAGAACCACTGCCCGGAACAGTACGACCACTGTTGTCGCTTGTGCATGCCAACCACTGCTCTGAACAGTACGACTTCTGTTGTCGCTTGTGCATGCCAGTCACTGCTCTGAACAGTACGACCGCGAGTGTCTCCTGCGCATGCCAACATTCTGATGTCACCACTCTGAACCACCCTTTTTGTCTACGTGGCGTGCGTGCACTACGCTTCATGCTGGGAGTCTGGGTCTTACCTTCTCTGTGTGCAACTCGACATCGCGCGATAACCTTTCGTCGATGACCCCTCGCGCGAAAACAATCCACTGAAAGACATCTCTGCGCGAAGGCTATCCACCGATGACCTCTCGCGCGAAGACTATCCACCGATGACCTCTCGCGCGAAGATAATCCACCGATGACCTCTCGCGCGAAGATAATCCACCGATGACATCTCGCGCGAAGACTATCCACCGATGACCTCTCGCGCGAAGATAATCCATCGATGACCTCTCGCGCGAAGATAATCCACCGATGACCTCTCGCGCCTTGATGATGCCTGCATGCATCGCGCCCTGGCGATCATGTGTAGTAGACGACCGGCGATCTCATACCCTTCTAAACTTAACTTTTCTTCCTTTACTCTTCTTTATCCACACGTCATCCGACCGACCTCCACCAGCGGACCCCAGATCTTGGGCGACGTCCGAGGTCCGACTACTATGAAACTTCGTTTACCAGTTCTTTGTATTTTAAATAATAACATCTTCTGAAATTATTTAAATACACCACTTTCATTCCAATACAATTTTCTGGGTCCTTACAATCTCCCCAACAAGAAAAATTTTCGTCCCCGAAAATTGAATTATAAGGAAAGAAGGTATGGATGGGCTTCTCTCGTGGTTTCTTTTATTTCCCATGCTGGATCACTCGATCTGCACGTCGTCCACTTTTAATACGTGACTAGGTCTGCAAGATACTTCCTTAGCTGTGATACGTGAAATACATTATGCAGGTTTGCTAAATGGGGAGGTGGGACGATCTCAAGCCACTGGACCGATCCTCCTCAGGATCTGATATGGCCCAACAAACTTAGGGGACAGCTTCTTTGATCTGATAGCTCGTCCTACACCCTTGGCTGGTGTCACTTTCATACATGCATGATCTCCAACAGCAAATTCCAAAGGTCTTCTCCTCTGATCTGCATAGGACATCTGTCGACTTTGAGAAGCTTTCATTCTGCCTTGCATCAGTTTCACCTTCTCGGTTGTCTGTTGAACCAACTCTTACTACTCCAATACTTCATCAAATTCCATTCTCCATCCCTGCATATGGAGTATGCTGCTCCATTAAGCGCCAACTCCAGTACTCACACTCTACTTCCAACCCTGAAGACTTGGTCGAGCAAGTCCAGAACTAAGCCCTTAACAGAACCAGGACTAGCCCCCTGTAGAGAAAAAGTGAGCAAGATCCCTTCATCGGAAGGAAAGAGGACCGCTGACTACTGCTCATGTCCCCCAGCCAATTCAAACTAGGATCCGAAATATCCTTCTAGGAATCAACTTCCGCATCTTGATCAAAACCATCCATCGACTTCCCAACTGCTGATCTAATTCTCACGCTCCCTAAAGGAACACCTTTGGTTCACCACTATACCACATAATTCTGCACCTTATAAAGACAAAGTTCTTGTTGCTGTTACTTTCTAAATCATCATCATGACTTCTTTTGCCAACTCGGCTCCCTGCTCCCATCATTTCCTCCTTGTTCAATGTATACATTGGATGCATTGATTTGGGTTCAGGTGCCTATCTGAAAAGGCATACAAGAACGAACGCACTATATATCTCAACCACAACCATGTAAGTAGTGGAGCCTGATTGGAAAATTTCCTCTGCATCCAGGATTTTCTTTCTTAAGGACAACTCTATTCCTCTTCTCCAAGATACAACAGACTATTGCCACCCACATTCCCTTCCACACCTGATTCTACTTGGATGACATACGTATAAGATAAAAGTTCTCAAGGTGGGACCTCAAATCCTTATGTCGAACAAATAGAACACTTATCCACTTGAAGCACATAGACCAGCCACGTTGCTTTAAAGTTAGAGTTAGTGGCCCACGCATCCTCCTAAAATCTCACATCCCCTCCGCCTCCAACTTTCCAAACAATGACTTTTTGGAACTAACCATCACCTTCACCCTCCTCGCACATCTTACGTACGTCTCTCCACCACCACGATTGATATTTCGAATGAGCTCGGCTTCTCCCAAGTTCCGAGTCATATTTGGATACAAGAATATCTTTCCATTTCCCTTTCTCATCACTCCTCATCCACCATTTCCATACTCATCTTCCAATTCACAATCCACAAAACAGCATCCATTCTGCGTGAAGCTTTCTCTCTTCTCCCAGTAACTTCTCTACTTGGTATTTTTCAGCAAATTTCTCTGTCTAATTGAACTTTAGACATAAATACAATATCTCCTCTTTCCTTTTAAGCTTGTGGTTAAGCTAGAGTCATCTCATGTTGTTTCATCGACATAAACATCTCCCAAGCTTCAAATAAAAGAAAATTCATTCTTTCATTCTTGGAACTTAACCCCGGTACTTCCCATGGATACACATGCTTAAGTCTTTAAACCCTCAACATTCTGCTTATATACTCTCCATAACTTATATGTAGCTGAAACTAAACTTTGGTACACTAAATCTAAATTACACTTCCTTCTTTAATTCCATCAAATCAGCTGGAGCCATTGCCACCGGTCCAGCTCCAGGCACCCAAAACAATAGAGAGTTCCACCTCTCTCTTAGGGGGTAATTCAGGTATCTCTTCTGGAAATACATCCATGAAATCTTTCACCAAGGTATCTTGCTTACGTCCTCTTCATTCTTCACTCCCAACCGAGCTAGGATCCTGAAGCACCTCGCTCCTTTCTCCCAACTCCGACCACCCATGCTGAGCAGATATCACATCTGACTCTTGGAGATCTGGAAACGCTAATTTTCTGCCTACCGCGACCTATGAGAACCTGATTGGCAGATAGCCAATCCATTCCTAGGATAACATCCAGATCCTGAAGAGGTAGGCAGATCGAGTTTACTTTGAATCTGCGTCCCTCTACCATCACTGGACATTCAGGGCAAACTGTAGAGGTCAACACCTGTCCTGGTACAGGTGTAGAGACCAACAGTTCAAACGGTAACTCCTTCACTAGAAGGCCCAACTCGGCTACACACAAGCTTGACACAAAAGAGTGTGTCGCTCCGGAATCAAACAAAACTCTAACGTATCTACCGGCTATAAAGCAACACTCTGTACTAAGTTACCTGACTGAGATGCCTCCGCTCCAGACATGGCAAACACTCTCCCTCCTGCCTGAGGTCTGCTGCCTTCGCTCCTCAACTGCTGAGAGCCACTAGGTTGAGTCGCCCCATTCCTGCTTGGGCAATCTCTAGCAACGTGCCCCGTCCTTTGGCAGACAAAACACCTTCTCTCAAAAGCCTTCTTGGGGCACACATGGGACGTGTGAGGTCCACCACAATGGAAACACTTGTGTTTCCAAGGTTGTTGCTGCTGAAACTGGGATGGCGCTGCTTCCGCCCGACGTGGTGGGGGTCTCGCATAAGGCTTGCTTTGTGGGTGCTGCACCTTAGCCTTCCCACTGGAAGAACTCCCTGGGTGTGACCTGATCACCCGAGAATCACCCTTTTCCAGGGTCTCAACCATCTTCGCCTTCTCTACCAAGGCGTGAAATTCCCTGATGCACATCGGGGCTATGGTCCTCTTCAGCCCATGCTTCAGTCCCTCTTCAAACTTCCTACACCTCCAAGCCTCAGAGGTCGCCTGGGTGTAGAATCTGGCGAGATACTCAAACCGAGCAGCATAGGCGTTCACAGACATATCCCCCTGCTCCAACTTTAGGAATTCAGCTTCCCTCGCAAACCTTGCGCTGTCTGGGAAGTATTTCTCCAGGAACTTCACCCTGAAGCTCTCCCAGTCCAACACATCCTCTCGGGCCTCCATCATCTGCTGAGCTCCCATCCACCAGAACTCAGCTTCCCCAGATAGCAAAAAGGTTGCGAACACCAATTTCTTCTCTTCAGGGCAGGAGGTCGCCCTAAAGATTTTCTCCAGCTCTCTGACCCACTGATCTGCCTGATCAGGGGTAGCATTCCCACTAAACTTGGGTGGGTTGTGCCTCATGAACTCAGTCAGTCCCATCTGTTCTTGAGGCTGACCGCCGTGGGAGTTTGTCTCAGCCGACCGAGCAGTTTCCCAGTGGTGCATTGTAGCTTGATGGTTCTGAGCCATCGCTGCATTCTGTTGTTGGATGGCAGTTGCCATCATCTTGATAGCTTTAGCAATCTGGCTCATCTCCGAAGAAGGTTGGGGAGGGGTAGAAGGTCTACGTGCCATCTCTCTTCGTTTCAGATTTGGAACTATAGGTTTCTATATTCCCTACAACTACAAGAATGAGATCGATAAGAAATCAATTCATTCAGGAGGTAACAGCTAGACCTTACAAAGGTCAGCATCTCAAAGTCATTAAGAATTTGAGCTCATCAACAGAGTCATAGTGCTGATAAACAAAACACCAGAACAGCTACTGGTATACAATCATCAATCCAATCAACCATTTTCAATCCATTACAAAGACACTCAAGAGAATGAAATAGTTCACACCAGAATTCAATATATGCTAAACATCAAACCTTTGGAATTAAGATTGAGACTCATCTCGATCCAGTTATGAGTGTGCACCCTCACTACTTTATCAAGACCTTCTCATTCTTAATACTAAGATTTTCAGTTAGAACATATATTCACCAAAGCACACACAAACTTTCAATACAAAAACGTTTGAAAACCTTTCACTATAGTTGTTATTTTAAACTCAAATAACTTTCATGAGCAGAAGAAACACAATGGATCCACAGCCCTCAGGTCATCCTAAGGACGAACTGCTCTGATACCATTAATGTAACATCCCGCCAAAATACTATACATATGTATTTATATAATGAAAATAAAAGTAACAAATGGATTGAAGTGAATAAAATATTATATATATGAAATGTAGTTTCTCCTCACAGGGAGTTTAATACAAATTCGGTCAAATTTTCCAGAAACATAAACAAAATTCAATACAATAGAAAGACAGGCGATCTCCTGACAGAAAGGGCGATCTCCTGCTAGGAGGGCGATCTCCTATCAGAAAGGTGATCTCCTATCAGAAAGCAGCAAAAGGGTGATCGCCTATCGGGAATAGGAAACAGGCGATCTCCTTCCAGCGACAATTCACTAAGGAGCTCTACAACCTGCAACATCATCTGCTCCCGTGTAAATTATACACGATCATTACAGGTTTAAGAAGAGGCCACAACACAAAAGAAAACACAGGGTAAGCTAGACATTTAAAAAGAGTTGGATATGAACTTTAAAATCAAGGTAAAACAAATTCAAGATACCCACGTGAACCATCAACTAACACATATTGCACGATTCCTCAAAGGTCATTAAAATCTCAACATTCATCAAGTGTCTATCGAATCAAAGTTTCTCATTCTCACGTCAGACTTCCACTGACTCATCACACAAGACACTTGACACTACTTCCGGATTGACTCGTGCGTTGACTCAGGCCCAGAGATTTGCACCTGTCATACCATACCACTGTGAAATCCACACAGGGTCGCTGTGAAATCCACACAGCCATGCGCATATAGTCTCAATGTCAATAACTCCCCCAGTATGACAAGGTTAGTTCATATAACAGGCCGAGCTCGTTCCCTTTTGAACAACTCACCCATACGTATGAACCTCCTTCGACTCTCCACAACTGAATAACTTCATCTACGTGATTCCATTATATCAGCAGAGTCAGGATATCTCCTTCTAGACAAGCCCCAGGTCAATACACATTACATACGATCTTACACGGTATTTCCTTTCCTGAAAATACTATGCCTCGATCCCACATTCACAGCATTCAACACATCACATAACACTTAAAGGAATGACTTCAATCACAGCAAAACTCAATCCAAGGTTCTTATTTTCGAATATCTCATTTAAATCTCAAACAGTTTCAAAGCAACATCAAAAACAGGGAGTTCGCAAATAACGCCAAAACCGGCGATCTGGTTCAAAAACAAGGTATTTCGAAGTCTGTATATAAAACCGGCGACCACGTCGCCCAAACACATAGAAACAGAGCATTCACGAAGATGAAAACGAAACCGGCGACCACTTCGCCCTCACTTCAGAAACAACTAATCTATGGCTTGTATTGAAAATGAAGGCTAGCTTCCCTTACCTGGACTTGCGCAAAACACCGAGAGCTCAAACCCACCGAGCTTGAAGGATGCCTTAGCTCTGTTTTCAGTGCCTGGTTGGTAGAACTTGCAGAGAAACTCCCAGGTGCTCTAAGGGCTGTCGTCGCTCGTTGCACAGGTGCTGGAGTTTGCCTGAGTTGCAGCGCAAAGGAGAGAAGAAGGGGGGGGGGGGGGGAGTTTGCACTCACTCTCACACTCTTGAGTCTGTAATGCTCTTTGCCTTCACGCAGTGGCTTTTGAATCCCAACTTACCTGTCCACGCATGCTGCTGCTGCCACCACCCACTCTGCAGAGAAGTCTGAGAACCACTGCCCGGAACAGTACGACCACTGTTGTCGCTTGTGCATGCCAACCACTGCTCTGAACAGTACGACTTCTGTTGTCGCTTGTGCATGCCAGTCACTGCTCTGAACAGTACGACCGCGAGTGTCTCCTGCGCATGCCAACATTCTGATGTCACCACTCTGAACCACCCTTTTTGTCTACGTGGCGTGCGTGCACTACGCTTCATGCTGGGAGTCTGGGTCTTACCTTCTCTGTGTGCAACTCGACATCGCGCGATAACCTTTCGTCGATGACCCCTCGCGCGAAAACAATCCACTGAAAGACATCTCTGCGCGAAGGCTATCCACCGATGACCTCTCGCGCGAAGACTATCCACCGATGACCTCTCGCGCGAAGATAATCCACCGATGACCTCTCGCGCGAAGATAATCCACCGATGACATCTCGCGCGAAGACTATCCACCGATGACCTCTCGCGCGAAGATAATCCACCGATGACCTCTCGCGCCTTGATGATGCCCGCATGCATCGCGCCCTGGCGATCATGTGTAGTAGACGACCGGCGATCTCATACCCTTCTAAACTTAACTTTTCTTCCTTTACTCTTCTTTATCCACACGTCATCCGACCGACCTCCACCAGCGGACCCCAGATCTTGGGCGACGTCCGAGGTCCGACTACTATGAAACTTCGTTTACCAGTTCTTTGTATTTTAAATAATAACATCTTCTGAAATTATTTAAATACACCACTTTCATTCCAATACAATTTTCTGGGTCCTTACATGTGTGGTCCATCACAATGGAAACATCTAGGCTTCCATGGTTGCTGCTGCTGAAACTGGGGCGGTGCTGCACCTGCCCTATGCTGTGGACCTTGGCCTTCCCACTAGAAGAACCCCCTGGGTGTGACTTGATCACCCGAGAATTACCCCTTTCCAAGGTCTCCACCATCTTTGCCTTCTCCACTAAGGCATGAAACTCCCTGATGCACATAGGTGCTATGGTCTTCTTCAGCTCATGCTTTAGATCTTCTTCAAACTTTCTACACCTCCAAGCCTCAGAGGTAGCTTGGGTATAAAATCGGGCGAGGTATTCAAACCGAGCAGCATAAGCATTCACTGACATCTCCCCCTGCTCCAACCTGAGGAATTCTGCTTCCTTCGAAAACCTTGCACTATCTGGGAAATATTTCTCCAGAAACCTCACTCGGAAACTTTCCCAGTCTAACACTTCAGCTCTGGCTTCCATCATCTGCGGAGCTCCCATCCACCAGAACTCTGCTGCTCCAAATAGCAGATACGTAGCGAACTCCAACTTCTTATCCTCAGGGCAGGAGGTCGCCTTGAAGATTTTCTCGAACCCCCTGATCCACTGATCTGCTTGGTCAGGAGTAGCATTCCCACTGAACTTAGGTGGGTTGTGCCTGAGGAACTCGGTCAGTCTCATCTGCTCCTGAGGCTGACCGACGTGGGGAGCTGTTGCAGCCGACCTAGCAGTCTCCCAATGCTGCATTGCAGCTTGATGATTCTGAGCCATCGCCGCATTCTGCTGCTGGATAGCACTTGCCATCATCTCAATGGCCCTGGCGATCTGGCTCATTTCCACAGAAGGTTGGGGAGGGGTAGGCGGTCTAGGAGCCATTTTCTGTGTAAGATTAGGAATCTATTATTCTCTAATCATATTCCTATAAAATGAACTTGATAAGGAATCAATTCATTTAGACGACCACATGTAGGTCTTACAAAGCTCAGCATCTCAAAATCATCTAGAATTTTGAGTTTATCAGCAAGATCATGATATTTATAACATCAAGCATGACACCAGAACAGCTACTGGTATAAAACCATCAATCCAAACAACCACTTTCAATCAATTACAAAAACACTCAATAAAATGAAATAAATCACACCAAAATTCAATACATACTAAACATCAAACCTTTAGAATTAAGGTTGAGAATCATCTCGATCCAGTTATGAGTGTGCACCCTCACTACTTTATCAAGATCCTTTCAATCTTAATACTAAAATTTTCAGTTAGAGCATATATTTACTAAAGCACACACAAAATTTCAATAAGAAAAACATTTAAAAACCTTTCACTATAGCTTTAATTCAAAACTCCAATAAATTTTTGTAAGCAGAAGAAACACAATGGATCCACTACCCTCAGATCATCCTAAGGACGAACTGCTCTGATACCATTAATGTAATGCCCCTCAAAATATTGTTCATTTTTATATAATAAAATAAAGGTGAAACAATAATATCAAAAATTTAACATAGGTATATACATAATATAATTCATCCATTAATACAAATGTGCCTCAGAATAATATCCCTTTTCGAGGAAGTTTTAATACATCTCCATACAGGAGTTTTCAAAATAAAACAAAACAACAGCATTCAAAAACCGGCGATCTCCTCGTCCAGAAATGCTCACTGAGGAGCTCTACCACCTGCAACCTCATCTGCTCCCATGCAAATATACACGATCATCACAGGTTTAAGAAAAACAACCACGATACAAAACAAAGGGTAAGCTAGATATTTTTAAAAACTTTAAATATGAAACTTTATATCAATAGAAAGCATAAATCTTCACACCATTCATAATCTATATCAATTTCAACCATCAATATCCCCATATTCCACAAACTCGTCAAGTGTCTATTCAATACATTCAATACTCATGGTTCACATGTCAGACTTTCCACTGACTCGTAACACATAGACACATGACTCTACTTCCGGAAGACTCGTGCGTTGAACTTAGCATCCAGAGACCTGCACCTGTCATACTACATTGTTGTAAAGTTCCCACACCTATGCACATAAACATAATCTCGATCTCAATCTCAATATCATCACTCTCTCAGTATGACAGGGTTAATCCATATAACAGGTCAAGTCAGTTATCTTTCAAACGACTTACCCATACATATGGACCTCCTTCGACTCTCACCAACTGAATGACTTCATCTATGTGATTCCATCATATCAGCAGAGTCAGGATCGCCTCATTCACAGGATACTCACAGATCAATACACCTTCCTAAAATCTCCACACGGTATTTTCTTTCCTGAAAATACTATGCTTTGATCACTCTTTCACATTCATCCAGTACATCATACCACACGTAAAAGCACAATTCCATCATATAATATTTTGAATCTTTTCTTAAACAATCCCAATCACAGAAACATACCAAAGTTCAGATTTTCGAATATCATATGCATTTCACCTTTCAATCTCAAACAATTTCAAAACGACACTAAAACAGGGGATTTCTAAATTTGCATTAAAACCGGCGATCACGTCGCCCCACACATAAAAACAGAGCATCGTGAAATAGAATATGAAACCGGCGACCACGTTGCCCTCACTTCAGAACCTACTCGCCTAAAGTTTTTATAAATGAAAATGCTAGCTTCCCTTACCTGAACTTGCGCAAAATCACTAAGAGCTCCAAAACCCACCGAAGCTTAAAGATGTCCTAACCTGCAACATTGGAGCCTTTATCACAAAACTGACTATACTACTCATTTTCTACGCTAACAGAGACGATTTCTGGAGCTAAGGGAGTCGCCAGCAACGCCTATGCAGAGGCAACCCTCTCAAGCTCAGATTCGACTCAAAAAACAGAGTAAAACGACTTACTCTGTTCTAGCGTCCTGACGGGAGAACTTGCAGAGACTTCCCAGAAGGACAATGGCAGTCGCCAATCGTAGCACTGGTACGTGAGGATAGCTGCGTCTTCGAGTGGAGGAGAAAGGAGAAAGGGGAACTAAATGAGTTGATTCCCTCAGCTCTTAAGGTCGAAGGCTCTTTAGCCTTCACTGCCATTACCCACTCTCTGAGCAACCTTGCGTGCACACTTCCTTGAACAGTATGACCACGTGGGTTTCTGCGCATACCAACTCTCTGATGCTAACTATTCTGAAACACCCTTTTTGTCTACGTGTCGCGCATGCAGGACGTTCTCATGCTGGGAGCCTGGGTCCCACCTTATCTGTGTGAAACACGACATCGCGCGATAACCATCCACCGATGACTGCTCGCGTGATGACCATGCCTCTCATACCGGCGATGACTGATGCCTCTCATACCGGCGATGACTGATGCCTCTCATACCGGCAATGACTGATTCCTCACCCTGGAAGACGACCAATGTCCGATTCTCTCCATCTGGCAGACAACCGATGTCTCATTCAGGAAGACGACCGATGTGTCTCCCATCCTGGTTGATGACCGATGTTCCTCTCATCCTGTTGGTGATCTCTTATCGCCCTTGTGTGTGACGAGGACACATCGCCTCACTCTGGTCACCGATGTCACATCGTCACACCCAGCTGAGGGCTCGTCCTCCCATTCCTCTAAGTCTGTGGTATCACTCCCACATGACTCGATGACGTCAGTAGCTTCTCCTTCCCGAGGACAGGTCGGTACCAACTCCTCGTGCGTCAATGCATGCAACACTAAGGACAATCTCTTATGTCCCAGCATAGAGTTTCGCATACATAGCGTATCTAAGGTGCAAATCACACCTTAATACGTGTGATTTTTGGAACCCCCCTATGGTCCCCCGACCGACCTCTACCAGCTGACCTCAGACCTTGGGCGACGTCCGAGGTCTGACCACCATGAAACTTCTATTACAAGCTCTTTTTATTTTAAATAATCACATCTTCAGAAATTATTTAAATATAACACTTTTATTCCAATTAAATTTTTTCTAGGTCCTTACAATTGGTAATCTGACAACTGATGTTCTTGGTGGGACTAATGCAAGGTCACACTTAGGTCAACTTGAATCTGATAAAACAGATGGAGGTGAGGATGATTTTGCATATATGCCTCCTCTTGAGGATGCATCGGATCATGATAGGTCCTCACTTAGGCAGGAATTGTCCAACCCCACTTCTGATACAGTTAAGGTTTTAGAACCTGGTTATCATGTGCAGGTCTTTGCTACTGTGGATGAACCTAGGGGTGGCAATGCGAGCTGACCCGTCCCGCATAAGCCCGCCCCACGTTTGGCCCACAAAATGAAGGCTAGGTTGGCCCACCCCGGACAAGGAGTGCAAAGTCATTTCACTGACCTACCTCGCATAAGAAGTAACCCATAAGTCTGTGGGCTAGCCCGCATAAGAAAAATATTTTTTTTCAAAAACTAAAATTTCATTAATTACAAAATAAATTATTCCTACTACTGAAAAATTAAAATTTTATCCCTGTTTCAATTAGTTCAATTAAGATAAAAATATAAATTCAAGTATAAGGGTTGTTAGAAGGCTTGATTAAAAATAATTAAAGTTTTGCTTTACATCTATTTTTCCTATATATGTATGTAAATGTATAAGAATATCTTATCAAAGTTTTGCTACAAAATATTTTAATGAATATGACTAATTTTTTAACTATCCTATTGAAATCTCTTCTTTATATTATTTTTTTATTAACACATTTTAAATATAAGAGTTTACTTAAAACTAAATCTACTGTCACTCTTCATACTAACTCCATGGCTCAACTAAAGGTCTGGTCCTGGGTAACCTCTAAAGTCCCTTCTACTTGTTTTTCCTTTTCTGACTAGTGTCTGGATCCCCTGGTTTGTATGTATTCGATTAAACATAAGTGATTTATTTAGGTTGGTCAAACTGTATTTGTTCTAGTAGAAAGTTAGTGGCAAACTTCTGGGAGGAGGGGTTGTTTGTTTCTGTGTGATTTTATACATGGGTTGGATCACCCCTAAAGTGGTTCTTATTTTTTTTTATTACAGATAAAAAAAAACTAACTCTTTTAAATGATTAAAATAAAACATTCTTTTTTTAGTACCTTAAATTCAATTTTTTTTTTTAAATAAAATAAATATCACATTGCAATAATGAGTGAATGGGGTATGATTATTTTTATTTTACAATTTTTTTTTAATTTTTGCGGGCCAATAGGCCATCCCGCCCTGCCCTACTATTGGGTCGCAAAGGCTATGGGTTATGCAGGGAAGGCCTAAGCGGGTCATCGGGCTAGATTAGTGAGTCTGTCCCGTACTTTTTGGTAGCGGGCTACGGGCCTGCATGGCCCGTCTCGCATTGCCATCCATAGATGAACCATCTCTATCACATCATAACTCTTCTCAGATGGCTAAATCACTTGGGGATGGCAAAGCACTACTCCCAGATAATGATATGTTGGCCCTACAAAATCAC
Source organism: Phaseolus lunatus (assembly GCA_013389735.1). NCBI lineage: Eukaryota > Viridiplantae > Streptophyta > Magnoliopsida > Fabales > Fabaceae > Phaseolus > Phaseolus lunatus. The sequence continues at coordinate 38,512,889 of CM023864.1, read as the reverse complement.
TTTTCATCTCTTGATGGTTTGGAAACTACAGATGAGGGAGGTGGTCCTAATACTAGTATGCCAATTATTCTGACATCCATTGTTGTCTTTAATTTTTAACATGTAACTGGTGAAAATCAGGTTGTCTCCAAAATTTGGGTGAATCCTAGTGCGATGGAGGAGAATGACAGTGATATAAGGGAGGAAATTGTTCGCATTGCTAGAAAACTAGGTGATCCTGCCGCGGACTTGAACGTGGAGGATGTGCCTCGTCACTCCTTCGTCTAGCCTTCTGCAACTGCACGTTCTGCAAGAACGCTCCAAGAACCTTCGCCGGAACTCCAAACGATGCCTGCAAAACACACAGACGGAGCCTCTAGCGACCATTGTAGCTTCGACGCTCAAGTCAGGCAACAGGAACACCAAAAACTCTCACTGAATCTCTCTGTGAGACTCGTGTGTGCTCTGATCCAGTTTCTCTCTCTGTGGCTCAATTCTGTTATCACTGTGCAACGTGTACAAACGCTCCCACAATGACTCAGAAACTGTGTAGTAAATCTGTGTAAACTTGTAATCTGAAAAACTTGTGTGTACCTGACATAAGGTGGAGTACCTTTATACTGGGCCACGCCTCTCTCTCAGATGGTGACACGTGGAGGCATGCAGCTGACATCTAACCATACACGTGTCACATCTGAAGGGCTTCTGCGCTTTTCTCTGTGCGGCTAAGTTATCCTCTTGCGGAGTAACTTAGCGCGTTTCTTCTCTCTGAGTGAGTCGCATGCTCCCAGGAGAGCGCCAGGTGTGGTTGGTTTGAGCACACTCACCAGGCGCTTCCTGCCTGCATGGTCTCACCGCACGTCCTCTGAGTGGGCATCATGCGAGGTGCATGCATAACGCTCTCGCTGGGAACCTGGGTCCCAGCTTAACACGTGTTGGCAAGAACCCCGATGACCGATCGCGCTTTGCATGCACTAACGACCGATCGCGCTCTGCATGCACTGATGACCGATCGTGCTCTGCATGCACTAGCAACCGATCGCGCTCTTCACGCACTGGCGACCGATCGCGTTCTTCACGCACTGATGACCGATCGCGCTCTTCACGCACTGTTGACCGATCGCGCTCTTGACCGATCGGTGCCTCATTACTTTCCGCGCTCTGCTTCTAGAATCATGCGAGGCTTATCTGGGGGTGATGGCCACTCGGTAACTAACCACCGATCACCATTCTGAGTGATCTCCTCTCTGATTCACCTGCTATCTCATGCCACGTGTCACCCTGTGACTGGTCCACGTGGTCATCTGCTGCTGACGTCATCGACTACCGGTGACCGACCGGATCACTAGGGAAACCGCCTAAAGGGACTGGTAAGTCCGAAATTTTTGCTAAGGTAGTTCCATCCAAAAAGTTACAATGAAGGTTTCTTCTTTATTTTTTTGGAATGTCAGAGAACTGGCAAACCACAAAACTGTGGAGATGTTGTTTAAGTTACTTAAACTGCATAAACCTCTTCTTGTTTTTCTTATTGAACGTACAATATCGTACACGGATGCTTTAGATGTTCTTTTCAAATCTGTTAATACGTATTTGATTGCTACGTCTCCTATCATTAATAAAACTGCTAAGCTTTGGTGTTATATATATATATATATATATATATATATATATATATATATATATATATATATATATATATATATATATATATATATATATATATATATTAACAGTAATTCCTTCCAAATCTTCACATATTTGTTAAGAAAGAAGGCTAAGCTATTATTAGTTCTTTTTTGTTTTTTATTAATTTTTTATTTCTTGATTTTTATAATTTCTATGTTTTTCTTTGGTTTGTGTGAATTCGTCGTTGGAAGCAAACATGCCAAAATTAATCTGGGTTTACACTTTTCTAGCATGAAATTTTCTTCTATATTGTGCATATCAATTGTTCTTATTATTTGTCTTAAATTGTTCTTTGTGCATTTCCTAATTTCTTTGTGATGAATAAAGGATAACGTATATTAATTGTCACGTTAAGTCACACAAGTTTTTTTAATCATATTAAAATGATTTTAATATTTTTTTTATTTATAAAAAGTGTTTTTGTGGATTTGGTGTTGGGTCATTTGAGGTGTAAAATTCGAGTTGTTAGTGAAGATTGTAATTTTCCTTGGAGAATTGTTGAGCTTTCACTGGTACAGAAAAGCAAAACAAGTGTGGCTATTTTAAATTTATAAGGGTGGCTGTATAGCCGTATTTAATCAGTACGCACTAGTAAATCGAAGAGATAAGAGTGCGGCTATATAGCCGCACTTGTAAATACCATTTACAAGTGCGGCTATTTCAAATAATCGCACTTGTATATGCCAAAACATTAAAAAAAATTCAAAAATTTAAAACACCGCCAACGTTGTGTGAAGGCAACGTTGATGAAGCATGGCACGGGACCACCAACAACGGTGGCGGTAGTGGAAGCGGCGGCGAACAGGGAAGCAACGATAGAGGAAACCAAAAAACCCATAAGAACCCGCGAAGGCAATGAAAGAGTATTGAGCAATGCAAGAAACCAAACAATGTAAGAAAAACGAAAAAGACTTATACATGAAGAGTGGCACGGGAGCGCCAGCAACGGCGGCGACGGATAGAGAAGCAGCGACGAAGCAACGAATGCTAGCCAATTAAACAGTGCTTCAAGACCACCAATGCAAGGAAAAAAACATATATAAGAAAAATGAAAACATCTATGCATATATTTGTGAAGATGAAGAGGAAGAAAGAGAGCTCAAGAAACTTACATTGGCACAAATGGAATGCAGATGCAGCAGAAGGAGATGAACTCAGAGCGCAAACGCGAAACGAAGGCAAAGACGAGAAAGAAAGTATGAAATTGTGTGTGGCGCGCTTCAAAATTTAAGGTAAAAAAGGATTTATGAATGCGGCTATTTGTATAGCCGCACTTGTAAATCAAAGTGCTTGATTTACAAGTGCGGCTATATAAATAGTCGCATTCGTAAATCAAGTGCTTTGATTTACAAGTGCGGCTATACAAATAGCCGCATTCGTAAATCAAGCACTTTGATTTACAAGTGCAGCTATACAAATAGCCACATTTGTAAATCAAAATAATTTAAAAAATGCCAGCGAGTTTTTTACGAAAGCGAGTAATGCAAAAGCCGCACTAAATAAAGAATATCCTTTTCTTCTTTTTGCATTAGTGTTTATCATCAAATGTTGAGTGGAAGTCCAACTACAGAAAATTTTCGGACGCTCAAGTCAGTAAGAGTATAATAATCTGAGTAATAAGTGAATATCAAATATAGAGTGAGTGAGTAATAAGTGAATGTATTGAGTGAGTGAGAAGTACTCTCTGGGGGTTTGTATTTATAAATAGCAAGAGTCTGACATGTGTCTCTATAACCACATAAATAGGATGCCTAGTTTCAAGGATACATCTCAAGATTTATGGTAGTTCAGAGTATCACCACCCTAGGTGGTTTACGAATTTTTTTATGATACTCTGCAGGTGGTTAATATCTAACAAATATTAATAGCCTAGATTTTATGGATTGAATAATATCCACATTATCAATTGGATATTAATGACTTAGATTTCATGGGTCAGGTAGTACACAAGCCCCCAAACTTGAAAATTGGACTATCAATATGTTTTTGAAAACACTAGTTATCTCTAGTGGTTTCAGGTTAATGTTTCGACCTCAAGTTCGTTTGGAGACTGGAACTCCATCACACTTTTGTGTTTAAAAGGCATTTTAGAGGTTTAAAGGAGAAATGTGTATATAAACTTTATTCACCTCAACTCCTGAGCAATGTGAGACTATATTGCATATGAGAACAAGTTCCCTAGTCAAAGGATAAAGGAACGAGCTTTTGATTTTCACAAATAGTATCAATACTTTGATCTCAAGTCCATTGAAATGACATTGCTAAGATTAATCATAACATTCGAAATATTGTTTACTTTAAAAATTAAAATTCTATCACAATTTTATCTTTAAAAATTATCTCAAAAGATTAAAAGAATAATGTGTATATAAACTATCATTCATCTCTTAAACAATATAAAAAAAAATGTTATCATAATAACATGAAATTGAGTAATGTACTTGGACTACTTTGGACCCACTTTAAAACAGAGTGTGTGTGATTGCCACGTGTAAAAAATTCTACTATTTTAAAATATTTTTGATATTTCTTTTCTGTGTGTTAATACGTGTGTTTCTAGTTAGATAACCTGAACCACTTTAGAACAGGTGTGACCTTTTCGTACCATAGACGGGGTAGTACATTATTTGCCTCGGGTGATATGTAACCGTCTATATTTAATGGTGGCAGACAACGGCACCTGTCACGCACAGCATTTACAATTCCAAAGTAAAATCTTGGATGAAACATACATCTAACATTATTATAAATAGTTGTGAAGTATGTGATTTTTACTATATTTAGAATTAGAATGTTAAAGAAAAGTTTTCCTAAAATCTTATATATAAAAATGGAGTGTTTGTGTATCAACACCAATTCAAAACCAAACCCTTTCTACGCAACTCATTTTAATGCATGGATGCAGGACAAAAGCCATAGAAGGCATGGTTATTGTGAATCTCCCAAGTCACTTTTGTGGATATCCCAAGCCACTTTTGTGAAAAGGAAAAAGTAAATAAATATATAAACAGTAGAAGCAATTTACGACCAAATGAAAGGAAATTTTTTCAGCTAAGACAACATCTTTAAGAAACAAACTCTTTTCCAATTTAATTAGAAAATTTGGATTTTGTTTTCTATTGCTACTTTTTGAACTAATTCCAGTGCAAATTGCATTTTACCACTAAATATTTGATATTACAATAATAATAATAATAGGACTCTAATTTTAAAATATTCAAAATTGGTTATACATAATTAATATAATTATTTTAAAAAAAAATTATGAGCACGAAAAAAGATACCTAAAATACTATCCTATCAAGTAGAAAATCTCAACATGTGGAGGACAATAATTTTGTTTCACATATGAGTTTCCTTCAGAAAAGGAATTAACAGTTGAAAATTTTATTTTTATGATGATTTATTATATATGAGTTAATCTACTTTATCCTTTTCAAATTGTTTTGCTCCCACTAATGATTCCAAAGCTTGTAAAAACTTTCTGTCTTCTTCATCTTCATTTATCTTCTTGTTTCATTGTTTGTGTTTCTCTTCTCACTTCTCCATCAACTCTATTGAAAGGTAAAATGTAACAATCACCTTATTGGGTGGTTCTTGACAAGATTAAGTTATGGTTTGTGTGCTCTTGGATGGGTAAAGCTTACTGGAAGGGTTAGCAAGGATTTCGTACTCTTGGAAGAATCATGGATGTTTTGTGGGTAATAACAAAATAAAAATAAAAAACAGAAATAGTATAATTAAAAAATAAAACAGAAACAGAATAAATAAATAAAAAACAGAAATAGAATAAATAAATAAAATACAAAAATAAAAAAATAAAATACAAAAAATAAAAGATAGAAAAAGAATAAATAAAAATAAATAAATAGAAAATGGAAACAGAATAATTTAAAAACTAAAACAGAATAAACAAAAAAAAATAAAACGAAAAGACAAAATAAATAAAAGATTGTTTTGTTTTCAAATTCCAGAAAACTTCAATCTTTTTTTTTAAAACTAAAACAGAAAAATAAATAAAGACAATGAGAACAATAAAAATTAAAAAGAAAGTAAAAGAACATAAAAAATTGGACACAAAAATATGGGTCCCAACAAGTGGAAAATTTGATTTTAACCGACATAGTTGAGAACAAAAATATTGAGACTATAACTTTGAAATATAGAATACAACTTACACCGATTTTAAGATGACACATATTGAATTCAATATTTAGAATTTTTTTTACAAATAAAAATTGAAGGTTTAAGAGTTTAAAAATACAAAAAGTAAATTGTAAAATTAAATTAAATATGAAAAACGAAATTTTAGAAGATTAAAACATATCAACCTCATTTTCAAAAAAACCAAACAATCTAAAACTCATAATTATCTAAGTTCAAAATTTAAATAGTTAACTCATTTAATTAATTAACTAAAATAATTTATAAAAATTAAATATCAATATCATTCAATCTAATTCATATTCAATTATCAAATTAAAATTCAATATATTCCTAACTTGAATTCTAATTTAAAAATGAAAATTAATATCAGAAATGTTTTTGCCGGTTGACTCTCCTGTCGGTTGACTCTACAAAAATCCTGCACCTCCTTCCTTTTCCTTAGATAATAGTTTCGCTGGATCGAAACAACCTGCACCTGCAAAGATAGAAGGGGTGCCCTAGAGGCCATTTGCACTCCGACACTCAAGTCAATACTAGGGCAAGCACACCAAGTGTGTAGTATCTGAGTTTAAGTCTAAAAATTGCGTACCTTTATGAAGTGTTTTACTACCTTTTATATAGTCTAGGGTTTCCTCTGTGCCACTACCCATATTTAGGGTTTCTGCAGGAATACCGTTGCCCCGCTATTACCCAATCTTAGGGTAATCTAGAGCGTAAGGCTTCCCTTAGGGTAATCCTGCAATCTGGTCCTGAGCGTCTTGGCACAAGGATTTACCAAGCTTGAACACCTTACCTCCAATCTCCCTCTCCAAGACGTCTTCAGCTGGCTCAGGTCGTCTCTCTCGGGCAACCTCTACTCGTGTGACTCGGTCTCCTCCTCTAGGCAGGTCAACAATGGTGCACACCCCACCTAGTGGTTGGGTGGTCACGGTGCACACTTCTCTCCTTGTTTTGAGGCTATTCTCGTAACACTTCTTTGCCTCTTTCTGATCTGACCGGAAGGTGATCACTGCTCCTTCCATAGAAGGCAGTTTCATCTTCATATGCCTTGTCGATGCCACTGCCCCTAACCTGTTCAGGGTTGGTCTGCCCTATAATATGTTATAAGCTGAGGGGGCATTTACGACAAGGTACCTAATGTTCTCTGTGCGGGAAGTCACTCCATTAGTGAAGGTGGTCCTCAACTCTATGTGCCCCCGCACTTCAACCTGGTCTCCAGCAAACCCATATAAGCAGCCAGTGTAAGGTCTTAACTGGTTTGGCGACAACTGCAGCTTATTGAAGGTCAACCAGAACATTACATCGGCAAAACTTCCTTGATCCACAAGCATCCAATGCACCTTTCTTCCCATAGTGACCACTGATATCACCATTGGATCGTTGTCATGAGGGACAACGTCCTGGTGATCTGCCTTCGTGAAGGTGAGATCAACATCCGAGAAGTGGTCTTCCTCGTATGCCTCAACCGCCATCATCGATCGTGCATACTTCTTCCGTTGCGACGAAGTGCACTCTCCTCCCGAGAACCCTCCTGAGATTGTGTGGATCTCACCATGTATGGGCACCTCGTGCCCTTGATCAGTCCTCGGGGTCACTACCACCTCTCCCACTTGCGACTCCTGCAGGTAGTCGTTCAAGAAATCACTCTTGACCGACTCATCCAACTGGTGACCTAGGGCCAAGCAGTTGCGGATGGGATGGCCAAACCCTAATCGAGTAAGTTATCCCCTCTGCCCTTCCCTTTCTTGTTGGAATAAAGCATCTTTCAACTTTCTGGGCAAGGCTCAATCTGATGAAGCAAGTCTCTGGCGCCTGGTGGAACTTGCACCATGCGTTCTTATTGGGCCCCAGCCTTTTGTCTGTCTGTGGGGACATCTTCAACCTTTCCACTATGTTAGGAATAGTGATCAGCTCCTTCAACTCCACCAGGAAGTTATGTTTGGGAGACACATCCTCCTTCGCGCATGCCCTGGTTTGGGGCTTCCTGGCCTCGTAGGGTTTGTGCTTACCCTGTGTACTCTTCTCCGTTGTCACCTCATGCACCCGCATGGGTTGAGGACGACTAGGCACCCGTGATCGTGAGGGGGCCATACTCTCTCATTTTTCAGTGAGCTCCCCCTCTGCTGCAATGTGGGCGACAGCCCGACGCCTGATATCGCCAAAGGTCTTGGGACGATTTCTGATGAGTGACTCGCTGAAGGGTCCTGGCAGAATCCCCTTCTTGAAGGCGTGCACCACAATATCCTCGTCCTTGGTGAGCAGCCTCACCACCATTGCTCCAAACCGGTTAAGATAATCCCTTAGGGACTCTCCCTGATACTGCCTTACAGCAAATAGGTCATAAGACACTAGCGGGGGAGCCCGATTGACAATGTACTGCTCCTTAAGCAGCGTGGAAAACTGCGTGAAGGACGTTATGTGTCCCTCTGGCAGGCTGATGAACCATTCCAGCGTTGTCCCTGTCAACGTGGTCATGAAGAGTTTGCAATGCACCGCATCGGAACCTCCTGACAACATCATCTGAGTGTGGAATGCTGTGAGATGCGCCTCTGGGTCCTCCAGCCCCGTAAATACTGTTTTAGGGCCCACGAAGGTGGCTGGCACCACGGTGTCCATGATCGCTTGGGAAAAGGGCATTGGGAACACCCTGGGTGGTGTAGGCGGGGCTCGATCATCCACCATGTGATCCCTTGTCTGCTGCAAATTACGCAAATTCATGCACAATTCCTTTTTTGCCTTGTGCAACTCTTCGTTCCTTGCATGTGATGTGGCCAGGTCCATCTGGATACGTGCTTGATCTGCCCTAGACTCTGCCACCGTCTCTTGGAGGGCACACATCATTTTCATGAGTTGTTGCATGGTGACACCTTCACCCCCATTTGGTGGGACAGATCCTTGTCTGGTATTTCTCATGTCGCTAGATTATCCTCTTTTGCTTGTGAATGGGACCTTGTTTTATTTCGGCCCCACGGTGGGCGCCAAATGTTCTTGCCGGTTGACTCTACGACAATCCTGCACCTCCTTCCTCTTCCTTAGGTAATACCTTTGCTGGATCGAAACAACCTGAACCTGCAAAGATAGAAGGGACGCCCTAAAGGTCGTTTGCACTCCGATGCTCAAGTCAATACTAGGACAAGCACACCATGTATATAGGATTTGAGTTTAGGTCTAAAAACTGCGTGCCTTTGTGAAGTGTTTTACTACTCTTTATATAGTCTAGGGTTTCTACAGGAATATCATTGCGCTGCTATTACCTAGTCTTAGGGTAATCTAGCGCATAAGGCTTCCCTTAACTGGAGTGCAAAATTCTAATAGGATGGCCACCTGGGTACCCCTTCGTGCACCTAATCTCTGGGGCCATCTGTCTTGGGAGTGCCCTCACTGTTCACGTGTAATACATGTAGCTTCACTTAGAAACCCTAATCCTAACGAGCACCAAAATCCTTCAAGACTCTGCACCTAACTGTGTTTTCCTTGCCACACGCATGGATAATTCGTGACCTAGGTCTCTCCCTATCTCTGGGTATTTTACTTATAACTGGTCTCGTTCTTGGTACCCACCTTTCATGATCTAGTTCAACTGCTCAAAACACCCAAGACCAATGTCACATCGTCGCACTCAGTTGCCAAGGACTCATCACCCCGTTGCGTGACGAGGACACATTGTTCCACTCTAGTGATCGACATGCTGATGACTAATCAGCCCACTGGCCCATGCTGCTCGTGGGACCCAGCTCACGTGGCTTTGGCCCATGCTACTCGTAGGACCCAGCCGACGTGGCTCTAACTCGTGCGATTTAGAGTTTAGGGTTTAGGGTTTAAGGTACTGGTCGGTACAAGAAAGAGCAAAACTAAAATTAGGGAAGAAAAGAAAAAAAAATCAATAAACGATGGTCAAAACTTAATTCATGTTTTTTTATGCTGATTCAATGAATTGATTGTTAGATTTTTAGTTCTCCACTAGAAAATAACTAAAACAAAGTATAAGAATAATACGAGAATATGAAAAGATGAAAATAAATAAAAAAAAAGAGAAAAACTAAAACTCTTTAAAAAATTTTGCAATTGATTTTCTCCATATGCTTTGAGCATAACTAGGTCTTAAATAGGTTCTAAACCTAAACCATAATTTTGAAAACTCTAATTTTGCAAACTCTAAAGAAATTATGGGCCTAATTTGACTCTAATAAGGTTTGTAAGCCCAATTAAAAACATGTAACCTAAAACAAGCAAAATCAAACTTGCAAGAGGTTTTTTTTTTAATTTTAGTAAATCTATCTCAATTTCTAAAATTCATTAAACATAACAGAGGAGTTCAAATCTATCAATACATATGTCCATTTTAAAGCCATAAAAATGTAGAATTCAATGCAATTAGAATTCGCTAAAAATGATGTCTAAAGATAAAATTAAGGACAAAATAGTGAACAAATATCAAATGAGCTAAAAATACAAAAATTAAAGTAATTATGTAAAATTAACAATTTATTGCTAATGACATAAAATGAACTAAAAGCTGAAAATAAAACAAATCAAAAGTGCATTACTATATAATAAAGTTATAAATGTGTGTACAAAATATGTGCTATCATTTAGCCACACTAGTCAAACTTGCACTAAAATATCAAATGTTTTACTATTATACAACCAAATTAGTTAAAGTAAAAAACTAAAGAAACCAAATCTTAAACCCTACAAGATTTATTTATCCTAGTAACAACCTATTACTATACTATGTGGAAACCTTGTTGAGAGAGAGTTTAAAGATAAAAAACTAATACATAAAATGAAAAAAATAAAATAAAAAAAAAAAAAAAAAATATATATATATATATATATCACTTGAGTCATGATGGGATACTAGGTATCATACAAATGTCGATTTGGTTATTAATGAGATTAAAGACCTACATTTGACATATTTAGACAACCGTGCGGATCATATCAGCCTTGGGACCAAGCCATGAGTAAAAAAGTGAAATATTTTACATTTACTTTTTTAAAATGTCACCACTACATTTTCAACAATGTTTGCTTAATAACCATCCTCAAAAGATATCATAAATGTATTTAATTTTGCATTAATCAATACAAAACCAAATATTTTTATTCTTATACTTATATGCTTTATTTTAACTAACTTTAAAATGTGCTTTAGAAATATATGGATCTTGCATTTTTTATTCTCATAAAAACTAGACATAATTACCTTATTCGTCTCTATATTTATGGTCAATATTCAATTTATTATAGTGGTTTTAAAAAAAATTAATTTGGTCCTATGTTTTTTAAAATGTATCCAAATTGGTCATTTCTGTTAAGTCTTAGTTTAAGACGTCAAGTGTTGTTTATGTGGTAGAGAGAGACTTATGTGACAAAGAGAATGTGGATTTCTCTTTCTCTTTCAACCCTGCCTTCAAGCTCACGAACGCACAGGTTCTCGCCGCCGCCGTCAACCTCCGTCATCCCCACCGTCTTCACTCCCTGCCTCGCCATCAACTGCGCTCGCTCCACCGTCGGTTCCACTTCTTCTAAGTGGCGTTCCTAGCAGTAGCGCCAGCTTCCACAACACCGTGATGAGGAGGTTGAAGCACGGAAACATGAACAGGAGAAGGAATGCGTGTGTCGCGATAGGCTATACCACATGAACCACTTAAACCCTAATGTGTTGTGCTGTGAAGTCGCGATTTTCAAATCCTTGTGGATATCCAACCGAAATGGAACATGTGTGACCAAATCCCATTCTCCAAGTTCTCTAAGCTTTCCTTCACAGTTCCCAAGCTTGAAGACCTTCTCCTCTATGGTGCTCTCGAATACTACGATCGTTCATATGATCGCATCACCCCCAAAAATGAACGCCGTCTCGAGCGTTTCAAGAATGGAAACTTCTTCAAAGTCACCACCACCGATGACCCTGTTATACGCAGACTCGCAAACAAGGACAAAACCATGGTGAAGGAGAAGTAGATCGACTGCCGACGGCGGAGCGGGCGACTGAAGGCGAGGTAGGGAGTGAAGACGGTGCCACATAAGCCCTTCTCTCTGCCACATAAGCCCCTCTCTGCCACATAAACAACACTAGATGCCATAAATTGGAATTTAACGGAAATGACCAATTTAGATACATTTTAAAAAACATAGAGACCAAATTGAAAACCATTGTACTGAATGAAATATTGACCCTAGAGACGAATAAGATAATTATAATTAAAAACTATAGCCATAATCTCTCTTGATTAAAAAAAACTTTCAAACGTAATCAATTCATATAAATTATCTTAACCAATTAGATATGCATTTATGACTTTCATAATTCGTATAAATTATCTTAACCAATTAGATGCATTTATGACTTTCATAAGTCTTAATGAGACTAATCAATTAATATTAATATTGAAAACAATTAATCTATTGTTTTAATCATAATTAAATAGTAATAGAAACATTTATTTAATTATTGGAGGTGATATTTTGGTGGTGTTACATGGTGGCACAACGAAGTCATTTTTTTTTTTTATTAAAATGGTGATATTATCTTGTGATCATGAGAATAGGAAAAAATATTTATTATGTAAGTCATGTCCCGAGATCATGATTTTTTTGTGAAAAAGTTGTGATAAAAAAACGATTTTAACTCTAATAAAATTTAAAGTCAAAGTTGAGTTATAGTATGACGATGTTGATTAAAAAATTACACTAAAATCTTACATAGATGACTCAACTTCAATATTAAATGAAAACAACTAAAATCGTGTATATATAATACTACTTAAATATTAAATAAAAATAATTGAATTTGCGGATTCTATGTATGAAATTTTAATTATATTTTCATTTAATATTAATGTTGTGTGATTCATACACAACTTAAATAATCTCATAATAATTTAATTTACCTATTTTGATAATTAAAAAAGTCAAATTACACCATTTTAATAAAAAAAAATATAATAAAGCTCAATGGCAAAGGCCTAGCAGACACACCCATGTTGGACGTGGAGTGATCGCAAAGGAGCATAAGGGCGAAGGGATAACTTGTTGCAAGAAGCAGACAATGTAACCACATAACTTGGGTCCCACAGGCGTACATGTCAAAGGAAATTGGCACTGGAGAGAAAATCTGCTTGAGTGGAGAAATTTTTGCATGAAGAAAATTATTCAAAATCTTTTTACATCAATTGCTTTAATACCTTATGTAACATTTTTACTTCAATTATAAAATGTAATAAACATAGAATTTTTTTTTCATAAATTATAGAAATCATCGAAAAAAAAGTTTAATTTTAGAAGTAATCGTCCTCTTTTCCGGACACTATCTACATTGTTTTTTTTACTATCCCCACCACACATTTGTTTATTGATTTAATATGACTTGCTATCTAATGCTCAGGTATTACAAAGAAGGAGGACAATAAGAATTTGACTATCTTATTTATATTTCTAAATTAAAATAATTTCAATATCATATTTAATAGTATATGCATTCTCATTAAAAAATAGGTATATTCATATTTGTATGTGTGTCCTACCTACCTGTTTTTTCAACACATATATTATAGCTAGTAATTCTTATTCTATTGTGACGTAGTTGACTTGTGCATCATTCAGACCTTGGTAGCATTGTGTATAACATGAAAAATCTTGACATTCTTTTTTCCAAGCAAATCTCAAAGGACGTAGTCACTTGCATCACACATAAGTTTATAGTGAAGATTCCAATCAGGTGCAGTTAGTACATGGGTCGAAACTAGCTTTTGTTTCAATATTCCAAAGGTCTTCAAGGATTCTTCATCAAAATGGAATGACATATCTTTGTTTAGGATGTTGCTGAGAGGCTTTGTGATTTTTGAGAAATCTTTAATGAATCTTCTCTAGAAGCCTACATGTCCTAGAAAGCTTCTTATGCATTTGACATTTGTGGGTGGAGGTAGTTTTTCTATGATTTTCACCTTCACTTTGTCTACCTCCATTCTCCTTTTTGAGATCTTGTGTCCTAGAATGATGCCTTATGTAATCATAAAATAGCATTTTTTTAATTTAGTATTAGATTTGTCTCAATGCATCTTTGAAAGATTGCCTCCAAATTCTTGAGGCATTCTTCAAATGAGGATCCAAAGACTGAGAAGTTGTCCATGAAGATTACGATGCATTTTTCTACCATATAAGATAATATGGCTAGCAAGCACCTTTGAAAGGTTGTTGGTGCATTACTCGTCCAAAGGGCATTTTTCTGTATGCAAAAAATTGGAATGGACACGTAAATGCAGTTTTCTCTTGATCAACTAGATCTACTGCAATTTGGTTATAGCTATAGTATCCATCTAAGAAACATTAGAAAGCTTGTTCAACAAGTCTTTCGAGCATCTAGTCCATAAAAGGTAGAGGAAAATGGTTTTTCCTAGTTGCTTGGTTGACTTTTCTGTAATCTATGCACATTCTCCAACCAGTGACTTTTCTCATGGGAATCAATTCATTCCTTCCCTTTTAGGAGCAACTTACACATGGCTTACCCATGCACTATCTTATATAGGATATATCATTCAACATTTAGTAATTTTAATACTTCCCTTTTCACTACATTTTTTTATAACAAGATTTAGCCGTCTTTAGGGTTAAGTTACTAGCTTAAAATCCTATTCCATTAAGATCATATGCATGCATTAAGAAGGATTGGTCCTTGTCAAGTCATCTAAGGACCATCCAATTTATTTTTTTTATTGTTTTTAAGGATAATGATCCATTTTTCTTCTTCAAGTGGTGAAAGATTACTACTAATGATGACTGGTTTAGTGTTACCAGGTTCCAAGAATACGTACTTGAGATGTTTTGGTAACACTTTCAGTTCGAGTTCTGGTGTTAGCAGTGGATCATTTACTTTTTATTAAATTGATTTTGGGAATTTTTGTTTGCTGAAGCATTCTTGATCATCCTAAAAATTTTCTCTTCTTGGATTGCCTTTTGATCTTTGCTACTTGTGAGGATTTCCTCTAGGGGATCAGGTTTGTGGAGTTATTTTCTGGCTTCTTAGTGCTTCCTCTAGCTCATCCATTATGAAGCATTGTCCTCCTTCTTTTGGGTGTTTCATGGCTTCAAACATGTTGAAGTTGACTTCTTCATCTTGTATCTTGAATATTAGGTTCCCATCATGATGTGAGTTGATTTTTAGATGGTTCCATTTAAGGTGACACTTTACTTTAGGATTGAGAATTTTAGAACTTAATGGTGATGACCTTAGGAAAATTCCCACTGGACACTGACTTAACCAAGTGGTTAAGTAGGTGTGAAGGTGCATTTAACAAAGACAAAGATAAAAGACATTATATGGTGAGAATGGATGCAATTTGCGGAAATGAAGAAAGGAAATTAAGAAACATCAATGGTGATCAAGGCCAACCAAATGATGAACCCCACTCAAATAAGAGTTTCAAAACCAAGAGCAAACCCAAAGGAATAAGAGTAAGAAAAATAACATAAATGGAATGGAAACATGAAGGAAAATGGAAGAAGGAACTTATGGATGTGGTGGTGGATGGTCACGCCACTTGGTGTGTGGAAACCACCAAGAAAAGTTCTAGGCCGCCACTTGAGGGCTTCATTCTCATCAAGATAAGACCAAAGGAAGAGGAGATAACACTCACTCAAGCTCACACAATATTTGTGCAGAGTAACTTTACTTCAATTTCAACTTAAAAAATACAATGGGTAGGCCTCCTATTTATAGGTGAAGGAGCCTTGGAAAACAAGCAAGAGGGGTAGGATGGGAAAAGGGAAAAAATGGGCAGCCTTGGGGTTTGACTAAGTCAATCCTGCATCCTAGGCTTGTCCTTCTAGAAACTAGGTCAAAATGCCCTCGTAAAGGGCTAGAAACAAGCTAAAATGATAACTACACTCCCTATTTGATGCAAGCCAAGACCACATAAAGATGACCAAGGATAAAAATGGGCCATTTTGAGCTTGTTGTGTTGAATATTTTCCTTTATCCACTTGTTAGGCGTGCAACCTTTTGTGAAAAATAAGAGAATCACAAGAAAGAAAAGTTGAATTTTGACTTAATTGATTTATAAAAACTTTTCGCAAGCATAATCTTAGTGTTAGTCTTCAGACAAAATTTTCAGTTACGATATCATATAGTAAGTGTTTCGTCTAATAATCTTATGCAAATGAAATATTGATATGAGCATATTTATAGCTACAAATTAACAAGGTAAAGCATACTTTCATAAAAATGAAGGTACAGTTGGTTTTAGAAGGGGTTGAATAGAGCCTAAACTCAATTCGAGTACTTGAAAAATTATCACAGTAAATACAATATCTAAAGGATAAAAGACATAGAGGAAGAATGGGCCATCCACCAGAGCACCTAAAGTTCTTCCTACTAGTCTTCTTAAAGATTAGAATTTTGTATAAATAATTTAGGCTCTCTTGAAGGGTCAAAATAGAAGAATAAGGAGAGTGAGCCCAAGCCCAAGAAGCCCAAGACCAAGTGAAGGCCCAAGCCCGACCCATGAGCTCAACATCCTTCATACCTCAAAGGATTACTAGGAGCAAGGCCAAGGCTTTGGGAGATGAGCATCAATTGATGTCTCTTTTTGTAATTTCTTTAGAGTAGTTTTTTAGTACAACATAAAACAAAGGTGTAGATATAGGAATAGGGGGTGTCAATGTACAAAGCTAAGTCACACCTTCCATGTGACATAAAAAGAAGGTGTAGGTGTAGATTTAGGGGGTGCCAAAGTGAGAAACCAAGTCACACCTTCCTTGTGACATGTGTTTTGGCGCCAAATTCAAATGCTTCTCATTTGAATTTTCCCACCTTAATTTCAGCCCTCTCACACTATAAATAGAGGTGCTTGGCTCATGTAAAATAACATTGAATTTGAAGTAAAGTTACTATACACAAATTGTGTGTGAGTTGTGAGAATTGTTTCTCCTAGCCTTGTCTCATCTTGTGAGTGTTTGGGAAGCTCTCAAGTGGCGGCATTCTTGCACTTATCTTGGATCAATCACCTTCCAAGTGGCATGTTCTTCCCTTCCATGTCTTAAACCACATAAGTTTTCCTATCATTCATCTTTCAATTCCAATTCCATTCTATTACAATTCCTAAACATGTCTTGTTTTGTATCTTGTTTCCAATTCGGTTTCATGTTCTTCTTGTGATGTTCTTGATGTTTATGTTCTTTTTTGGTTATGTTTTAATTCTGTACCTTGTTCATCATTCATTCATCACTTCAATTGTGTTTTTCCTTTGATCTTTGGAAATGAACCTTCACATTTACTTAACACTTGTTAAGTTAATGTCCAGTGGGAATTTTTCTTAGATTTCTCACCTAAATTGCTTAAGAATATTGATCCCAATTCTAATAAAGTGGCACTTAATGAATCAATCTAAAATCAACTCACATCACTATTATGTTAAAGGCACCTTATTCTAGCCTATATTTGCTATTTGGACCCCTAAAGTGAGCCCAAATTATTTACAACTTCTTTTATTCTTAAGAAGACCAGCAGGAAGAACTTGAGATGCTCTGGTCTTTGTCCATTTCTCCTTCTGGTGGGGTCTTCACTTGAATGTTGAGATGACCTTTCATAGTGTGCATCCTTGGTCATCTTGTTGTTTTGTCTTGGTTTGTATCATGCCCCCCAGATTTAAGAGAATTCAACCTCAAATTTAGAACTCCTGCAGATAACATAGTTTGTTCACAGATAAGATAGGGTAGGGTGTGGGATGTGAAACAAACTTATGTTCTTTGAGCTTGGGGAGTTCAAAAGGGCAAGCTCTTCTTACAAGCCATGTTGGAAAATAACATTTGGGGATGAAAGGGTTTGGTGATAAAAATCATCTCAAAAGGGAAGAACCCTTTGGAGGTGTTTGATGTTCATCCCAAAATTTTTTTGACCAAGATGTCAAGTAATTAGATTTATTTGGTAATGAAAAAGACAAAGAAGAAAAACACCTTGGAGGTGTAGGTGGTAGCATGGCATGAGTCAACATGATTGATTTAGTTGTGTAAGATGGTATTTTGTGACTCAGTTTATCTTTTCTTTCTTTCTCTTTTTCTTTTTCTCTTTTGTTTTTCATTTTTATTTGGTCTTTATTTGCCAACATAGTGCTTTTAGTTGGACAGTTGGCAGAGATGTATCCAAAACCTAAACATTTAAAACATTTTATTTTGGAGGTTTCGGTGGGTGACTTAGGGGTAGAGGTAGAAAGGTTGTCTTTACAAACTTTTTGGTGAGTAGTGGTTTCGTTTCAAAAAATGGGAAGGAGAAGTTTTTGTATAAATGTTGTTTGCATCCTTCCCTGAAGATTTGTAGAAGCCATCACTATGATTATTTTTGAAAGTTGTTTTCTTGAAATTTGTGATTCCACCTTGATAGCTAGGTGATGCAAATCAAGATCACAAGGAGTGCACCAAAGGTGCAAACTATGAGAAGCCATTTCCTTATTCAAGAGAAGATCCCACCAAGGTTCAAGCAATGTTCACTAGAGGAAGAAGAAGAAAAGGAACAGAGCATCTATTGTTCTTCCTATTGGTGTACTTAAGAGTTAAATAGGTGTAAATAATATTGGGCTTCATATAGGGGTTCAAAATAATAAAGATAGGATAGAATAAGTGACATATAAAAAAGGAAGGTGTAGATATAGAAATAGGAGGTGACAAATGTGAAACCTAAGTCACACCTTCCATGTGAAGTCACACCTTCCATGTGACTCCTTTTAGGCACCATTTTCAAATGGCTTTCATTTGAATTTCCCTTTCTTTTCTCATTTGAAATACGACCCTCTC
This sequence comes from Phaseolus lunatus, assembly GCA_013389735.1. Classification (NCBI taxonomy): domain Eukaryota; kingdom Viridiplantae; phylum Streptophyta; class Magnoliopsida; order Fabales; family Fabaceae; genus Phaseolus; species Phaseolus lunatus. Next base: position 38,494,268 of record CM023864.1, on the reverse strand, counting down.
ATGCTATAAATAGAGATGCTTGGCTCATGTAATGACAAGTTGAAAATTGAGTAAAGTTACTATACACAATTTGTGTGAGATTAGTGAGAATTGTTTCTCCTAGCTTTAGTCTTATCTTGTGAGTTTTAGGAGCTCTCAAGTGGTGGAAACTACACTAATCTTGGAGCGAATTCACACTCTCAAGTGGCGTGTTATTCCGTCCCTAGCTTCATCCATATAAGCTTTCATATCCTTCATCTTTCAATTCCAATTCCATTCCATTTCAATTCCTAAATATGTCTTGTTTCAATTCGGTTTATGTTCTTGTTTAGTGTTCTTCATTTGAATTGTGTTGCGTTTATAATTCTGCACTTCCGCCCTAATTGTCATTCATTCATCACCTTTACTTGTGTTTTTTTTCCTTTGGTCTTATAGAAATGAACCTTCACATCTACTTAACACTTGTTAAGTTAATATCCAGTGGGAATTTTCCTTTGACTTTTCACCTTAATTGCTTAAGAATCTTGATCCTAATTCTACAAAGTGTCATCTAATGAATCAATATAAAATCAACTCATATCACTAGGTGAACCAATTTCTTTAAAGAAGAGTACTCATATACTTTTACAACATCTCAAATTTCTCACCTCAAACCACTCAAAAACATAGTTATCTTTGACTCATCACTATTAGGCATATTAATTTTAGTCAAAGTTGTTTCTAAATCCTCAAAATATTTCTTTACCGTCCTAGGTCCTTGATGAAGCCATTGGAGCTTCAACAAGTATTCCTTCCTATGAGGAGGAACAAACCACGCGCGCATACTGTAAGGACCTAGAAACTTTAAATGGGAATAAAAGTGTTATATTTAAATAATTTCAGAAGATGTTATTATTTAAAATACAAAGAGCTGATAATAGAAGTTTCGTAGTAGTCGGACCTCGGACGTCGCCCAAGGTCTGGGGTCAGCTGGTAGAGGTCGGTCGGCTGACCATTGTATTAACCAAGTAGTCAGGTGCGATGACTTTATCGTGAGGTAATCACGTGGGTGTGCTCGAGGAAGACATGTGGATCAAGAAGAGTAAAGGAAGAAAAGTGTAGCTTAGAAGTCTACGAGATCGCCGTTGTTAAAGACGGAGGCGATCTCCGACTTCTCTGGCACATAATCGCCTGTCGCCTAGATTACACATGAACGCCAATCGCCCATAGTGTACATGATCGCTGAAAGTGCACTTAGTATGTGGTCAAGATACTGGATCAACCATAGTGGGTTCCAAAAACCACGCGTATCGAGGTGTGGGTTAAGCCTTAGATACGCTGTGCATGCGAAGCTCTATGCTTGAGCATAAGAAATCGTCCTTAGTGTTGCATGCATGGGCGCACGAGGAGTAGTGCTGATCTATTCTTGGAAATGTGAAGCTACCGACGTCACCAAGTCATGTGGAGGTGATACCTTGGACGTAACATAGTGGGATGAAGAACCTTCAGCAAGGCGTGGCGATGTGTCATCAGTCATCGCCAGGGCGCGAGGCATGCGGGCATCGCCAGGGCGCGAGACATGCGGGCATCGCCAGGGCGCGAGGTGTGCGGGCCTCGCCAGGGCGCGAGGTATGCGGGCCTCGCCAGGGCGCGAGACATGCGGACATCGCCAGGGCGCGAGGCATGCGGGCATCGCCAGGGCGAGAGACATGCGGGCATCGCCAGGGCGAGAGACATGCGGTCGTCGCCAGGGATAGACATCGGTCGTCTTCCAGAGAGAGACATCGGTCGTCTTCAGAGAGAGACATCGGTCGTCTTCCAGAGAGAGACATCGGTCGTCCGCCAGGATGAGTCATCGGTGGAAGGTTATCGCGCGATGTCGTGTTTCACACAGATAAGGTGGGACCCAGGCTCCCAGCATGAGACGTCCTGCACGCGCGACACGTAGACAAAAAGGGTGTTTCAGAATAGTTGGCATCAGAGAGTTGGTCTGCGCAGAGACACACGTGGCCGTACTGTTCAAGGAAGTGTGCACGCAAGCTTTCCTGCAGAGTGGGTGGTGGCAGCGGCAATTGTGGACAAGTTGGTTTAGATTCAAAAAACTCACTTCTGAGAGGAAAAAGAACGTTGCAGTGGTTCAATAGTGACAGAGTGAGTTTACCTTCATCCTTCTCCTTTCTCTCCTTCGCGCTGCGATTCAAGCATCCTCAAGCACCAGTACGACGAGCGACGACTGCCCTTGGACACCTGGGAGGTTCTCTGCAAGTTCTCCAAACCGGACGCTAAAGCAGAGTTAAGGCATCTTTAAGCTTCGGTGGGTTTTGGAGCTCTTGGTGTTTTTGCGCGAGTTCAGGTAAGGGAAGCTAGCATTTTCGTTTATAAAAACTTTAGGCAAGTAGGTTCTGAAGTGAGGGCGACGTGGTCGCTGGTTTCATATTCTTTTTCACGATGCTCTGTTTTTATGTGTGGGGCGACGTGATTGCCGGTTTTAACGTTGTTTTCGAAATCCCCTGCTTTAGTGTCGCTTTGAACTTGTTTGAGATTGATATGTGAAATGCATGTGATATTGGAAAATCTGAACCTTGGTACGATTGTTGCTGTGGTTGGAATCGTTAATTTAAGTGTTGTATGGTGCATTGGGTGAATTGATGATATCTTGCTGTCCTGTATGGACTTCATTAGCCATCCTGTGTGGACTTCACTTGCTGTCCTGTGTGGACTTCATTAGCTGTCCTGTGTGGACTTCACTTGCTGTCCTGTGTGGACTTCACTAGCTATCCTGTGTGGACTTTACAGTGGTGTGGTATGTGTCTATGTGTGGTGAGTTAGTGGAAGTCTAACGTGAGAAAGAGAATTGTTGAAATTTGATAGACACTTGATGGTTTATGTGAAACAAATAACACTTGATGAAATTGTGAAGTGTGTGAAATGAATGGGAAAATTGATGGATTTTACGTGAGTGTTTTAAAATTGTTTTATCTTGATTTTAAAGTTTCATATCTAAATTCTCTTTAAAATATCTAGCTTACCCTGCGTTTTTGTTTTGTGGATGTTTTCTTAAACCTGTGATGATCGTGTATAATTTACACGGGAGCAGATGATGTTGCAGGAAGTATAGCTCCTCAGTGAGTGGTCGCCGGAAGGAGATCGCCTGTTTTCTGTTTCTGTTAGGAGATCGCCTGTTTTCTATTTTGCTGTATTTTGTTTAAGTTTTGGAAACTGACTGGATATGTATTAAACTCCCTGTGAGGAGAAATTTCATTATATATATATATATATATATATATATATATATATATATATATATATATATATGTTCACTTCGATATTATTGTTTTACCTTTATTTCATTATATAAATATGAAAAGGTTTTGGCGGGATGTTACACATACATGCTTTCAAATCATACCAAGAGACCACGATTGGGCTCTTGTTTAGCCCAATGTCCATTACAGTTTGTTGCCACCATTGGTTGGCATAGTTTAAAACAACTAGGGAAGCTAACCTAACCTTTTGGTCCTCGGTAACCTTATACACATTAAAGAGATGTTTAACTTTAGCTTCCCATCCTAAATACAAAGTAGGTTCATTGGACCCACTAAAACTAGGTAACTTTACAAAATCAAAAGAATGTTGTTGTTGTTGGTGGTGTTGATGGTGCCGTTTTGCAAAAGTGTGCACTCGCCAATCATATTCTTGACTCCCATAGTGCATGGAATGTCTAGTTACCCTTGGCAGCTCCCGTCTCCTCTATTGAGTTTGCCTCTGTTGAGCTTCTTCTAGTCTTTGCAATCTCTTTGCTAGTTGGCTTATTTCCTCGTCTTTGTGGACCATTCGCTTCTTGGCCTCCACAAGTTCTCCCAAAAGGTGGGCATTGAGATGTGATTGCGGCTTTGAAAATTCACCTAAAGACAAATAACCCATAATTTGCACAAGGAAACAAACAAGTAGTGAAAACAATTTGAACACTCCTCACGTGTTTCACTCAAGAAAGAAATGCTCTCGACAAAGGCCTATCTTGGTGTTGAAAACTCTCAAATGAAAAAGGACAAAGCCCTAATCACTTGATCTCAAAAGAACCACAACAAAACTAAGAACTTTAAAAGACAAACAAGAAAAGCTCAAAACAAAGAAAGCTAAACCAAATTGGGAAAAGAGATTATGATAAAACTTTTTAAAGAGAGACAAGCAAGAAAAAGGCACACAAAAAGACTCTAGGATACTTACTTAACTTTTAACAATGAAGTTCTATTCTTTCTAGAATCTTGTAAAAGCAAAAGGATAAAATTCCACAATAATGAAATCAATTTGCCAAATAAAATGAATCCACTTTGTAGAATGATAAATTGGACAACAAAAGAAAGTGATAGAATTAAGGTGTCCATAATTCATGTCATGCATATTTTCATTCACTTACAATTGTCACAAAAAAAGTTTGGGATTCAAATTAAATGAACATTTTAAATCTATGTTTGGAACTAAATCTACTTCCACTTAAACAAAATTTCTAGTTACTTTTATACCTTCACAATTAAAAGCAAAATAAGTAGAAACAAAAATAAGGACTCCTAGAAACACTAAGAACATAAGACTCAAGCAAAAAGAGATAAGAACAAAAGGACATGTAAAAATTCAAAAGCGGAATTGTAAATGACAAGAATATAAAGGCAAAATTTAAATTTCTTGAATGTAAAAGCAAGAAATTAAAGGTGCAAGAAAAGTAAAGTGTTAAATCAACTCCAAAAAGATAAGCTCAAAAACCAAAGCTTTGATAACCACATGATGTGAGTTTATTTTTAGATGGTTACATTTAAGGTGACACTTTACTTTAGGATTGAGATTTTTAGGAGTTAATGGTGATGACCTTAGGAAAATTCCCACTGGACACTAACTTAACCAAGTGGTTAAGTAGGTGTGAAGGTGCATTTAACAAAGGCAAAGATAAAAGACATTATATGGTGAGAATGGATGCAATTTGTGGAAATTAAGAAAGTAAACTAGGAAACATCAATGGTGATCAAGGCCAACCAAATGATGAACCCCACTCAAATAAGAGTGCCAAAATTGAGAGCAAACCCAAAGGAATAAGAGCAAGGAAAATAACATAAATGGAATGGAAACATGAAGGAAAATGGAAGAAGGAACATATGGATGTGGTGGTGGATGGTCACGCCACTTGGTGTGTGGAAACCACCAAGATAAGTGCTAGATCACCGCTTGAGAGCTTCATTCTCATCAAGATAAGACCAAAGGAAGAGGAGATAACACTCACTCAAGCTCACACAATATTTGTGTAGAGTAACTTTACTTCAATTTCAACTTGAAAAGTACAATGGGTAGGCCTCCTATTTATAGGTGAAGGAGCCTTGGAAAACAAGCAAGAGGGGTAGGATGGCAAAAGGGAAAAAATTGGCAGTCTTAGGGTTTGACTAAGTCAATCCCGCATCCTAGGCTTGTTCTTCTAGAAACTAGGTCAAATTGCCCTCCTATAGGACTAGGAACAAGCTAAAATGATAACTACACCCCCTATTATGCGAAAGGCACCTTATTCTAGCCTATATTTGCTATTTGGACCCCAAAGTCAGCCCAAATTATTTACAACTTCTTTTATTCTTAAGAAGACCAACAAGAATGATGTGAGTTAAATTTTAGATGTCTTCATTTAAGGTGACACTTTACTTTAGGATTGAGATTTTACCAATTAAAGGTGAGGACCTAAGGAAGATTTTCACTGTACACTAACTTAACCAAGTGGTTAAGTAAGTGTGAAGGTTCACTTCGCAGAGGCAAAGATGAAAAAACAAGATACAGTGAGGATGAGATGCAATAGCAGAATTGAAGAAAGGAAACTCGGAAACATCATTGGTGATCATGGCCAACCAAATGATGAACCAAACTCATAATAATGAGCCCAAAATCGAGAGCAACAAATAAGATTAAAAGAGACAAGAATATAAATGGAATGGAAAATGGAAGGAAATGGAATGAGAAAACTTATGGAGGTGATGGAGATGATCATGTCACTTGGTGTGTGGAAACCACCAAGATAAGTGCTAGGCCACCATTTGAGAGCTTCATTCTCATCAAGATAAGACCAAGGAAGAGGAGATATCACTTACTCAAGCTCACACAATATTTGTGCAAAGTAAATCTACTTCAATTTCAACTTGTAAAATACACTAGGTAGGCCTCCTATTTATAGGTGAAGGAGCCTTGGAAAACAAGCAAGAGGTTATGTGAGTTGATTTTAGATTGATTCATTTAGGTGGCACTTTTGGTTATGATTGAGATTAATTAGTAATTAAGGTGAGAAACCTAAGGAAAATTCCCACTGGACATTAACTTAACAAGTGTTAAGTAGATGTGAAGGTTCATTTCCAAAGATCAAAAGGAAAACACAAATATGGTGAAGATGATGACAGGTAATAAGGTGCGGAAACAAAAGATAGCAAAGGAAACCAAAAACAAGGACAAGACATATTTTGGAATGGAAATGGAATGGAAAATAGATGAGTGAAAGGAAACTTGGGAGAATGAAGCTAGAGAAGTGATCATGCCACTTGGATGGTGGTTTGCTCCAAGATGAGTGAGGAATGCCGCCACTTGAGAGCTCTCTAAATCTCATAAGATAAGACAATGGTGTAAGGAGACAATGCTCACAAAACTCTAACACAAATGGTGTATAGTAACTTTACTCTTAATTCAACATGAAAATACATGAAGTAGGCCTCCTTATTTATAGGTGAAGGAGCCTTGGAGAGCAAGCATAAGGGGTAGGATGGGAAGAGTGAAAAAATGGGCAGCCTTAGGGTTTGACTAAGTCAAACCCGCATCCTAGGCTTATCCTTCTATAAACTAGGTCAAAAAGCCTTCCAAAAGGGCCAAGAACATCCTAAAATGCTAACTACACCCCTTATTATACTAAAGGCACCTTATTCTAGCCTATATTTGCTATTTGGACCCCCAAAGTGATCCCAAATTATTTACAATATTTTCTAATCATTAAGAAGACCAGCAGGAAGAACTTTGGGTGCTCTGGTCTTTGTCCCATTCTCCATCTGGTGAGGTCTCTACTTTGAGGTGACTTCTCTTTATATTCTTTAGCATCCTTGATCATCACCTTGTGAGCTTGGTTTGCATCACACAATATTTGTGCAAAGTAAATCTACTTCAATTTCAACTTGTAAAATACACTAGGTAGGCCTCCTATTTATAGGTGAAGGAGCTTTGGAAAACAAGCAAGAGGGGTAGGACGGGAAAAGGAAAAAAATGGGCAGCCTCAGGGATTGACTAAGTCAATCCCGCATCTTAGGCTTGTCCTTCTAGAAACTAGGTCAAACAACCTTCCAAAAGGGCTAGAAACAAGTTAAAATAATAACTACACTCCCTACTATACTATAGGCACCAATTCTAGCCTATCTTTGCTATTTGGACCCCTAAAGTAAGCCCAATTTATTTACATAATTTTCTCTTGTGGAAAAATAAGAAGGAAGAACTTCTGATATTCTAGTTTATAACTAGTTCTTCTTTTGCTGATGCTCTCTTGAGGATTGGTGGGGTTCGACTTTGTATACTCAGATGACTGACCTTTTTGTGAAATATTTGATGTGTCCTTAGTCATCTGCTTGTTGCTTTGGTTTGTATCAAGGAAGAACTTGAGATGCTCTAGTCTTTGTCCATTTCTCCCTCTGGTGAGGTCTTCACTTGAATGTTGAGATCCTTTCATAGTGTGCATCCTTGGTCATCTTCTTGTTATCTTGGTTTGTATCATCCATCATCTACAACAATGATCACTCAAGATATCTTCATGAATAGTCTTCCTAGAATGATTGGGATTTCTTTATCTTTTTCGATGTCCATTATCACAAAATCTAATGGGATTACAAATTTATCTACCTTTACCAGCACATCTTCAACAATGCCATATGGGTACCTGATGGATCTGTCTGCTAGTTGCAAAGTCATTCTGGTGGGTTTCACTTCTAGCTCTTAAACTTTCCTAAGCATGGTTAAAGGCATGAGATTGATGCTTGCTCCTAAGTCTACTAATGCCTTTCCCACACTATGGAGATGGGGATACTGAAACATCCTTGATCTTTTGACTTTTGTGACATTGGTCTTTGCAACATAACACTAGATCCAACAACTAGCTCTATGGTTTCATCTTCAAAAAGCTTTCTTTTCTTTATTAGTAATTCCTTCATGAATGTTTCATAGACTGAAATTTGTTCCAAAACTTCAACAAGTGGTATATCGATTTCTAGTCTTTTCATGATGTCCATGAATATGATGAATTGCCTTTCCTTGTCCTTCTTGGATGGGATCTTAGGATATGGAATATGTCGAAAGGGTGAAGCCTCATTTTCTTTTTTTCCCTCCACTTCTTTTTCGATTTCTTTTTCTTCTCATATTTTCCTTTTTCTTTTCCATCAAAATTTTTGTTATCAGTGTCCCCCCCTATTATCTTACCACTTCTCGTGACTACAACTTTGCATTCTTCCTTTTTAAGGGCTTTTGCTTCAGCTTGAAGTCTTTCTTGTTGGGCCAGGTGGTGAATTACTTGGTTCATTTGTGTTTCCAGGTTGCTGATTTGTCAAGGAGGCTTACATGAATTTTTCAAAATGTATCCTCCAATTTTGATGTTCTGTCTTTATAAGGAGGGTAGTTTTCCTATTGTTGTTGCTGGTAAGGTTGATTGTTGTTTGAAGAAACATTTTGTTTCCATCCAAAGTTCTAGTTTGGGCTGCTCCTCCAGCTTGGGCTTCCTTGAGCATTTGTTCATTGAGCCTCTTCTACAATCATGGGGTTAAAGGAACATTGATTTGAAAGCGATTTTCTCCACATACCTCACATATTCTTGGTTGACTGGGATGTTTAAGAGGGTTGATGGCATGTAGTTGCTAAGGTAAGTTAGACATTTGCTTTGCTAGGGATTCTATTTGATGTGTTAAAAGTTGGTTCTATGCAAGGAGTGCATTAGTTGTGTTTAGTTCTAACACTCATTTCTCTTGTCTAACATGCCTGTCATGTTGAACTTGATAGTCTGTAGAAGTCAAAGCATGATGTGAGTTCATTATGAACCTTTCTTGGTTTGGGTTGAGTTGAGTTGATATAGGTTTCATTGTATTCATGACACTTTCAAGAATTAGGATCAAAATTCTAAAGAACAAAGGTTCATACTAAAAACACATGAATAGGTAACTTGTAGTGTAAAATAACAATGGAATATGAATGGGTAATTCAAGAACAGCAACCAAAGTGCAGTAACAACACAAAAATAGTACAAGGAAACAAGAATTAAAACAAGAACACAATAAGAATTGAAACTAGTAATAGAAACACAATAAGAGCACAACCAACTAATGGAAATTCAAGAAAACATCATGAACATGGGTTTTCATGGAAGCCGAATAGAAAATAGGTTGGTATAACATGTTTGCACCGATTAAAATGGAAGAATAATACATCAAATGAAAGAGGACATCACAAGGAAAAGAATGAATCGATTAGAATTGAAAACAAACAAGTAGAACAAAAATGGGTATTTTTAGAAGATGAATAGAAATGACTTATGTGGTTGTAGCCTTTTGAAGATGTGATTCATGTCACTTGGAGGGTGGTTCTTCCAAGATGAGTGGGTGGTGCCGCCACTTGAGAGTCTCCAAAGCTCACAAGATAAGACATGGAGGAGAAGAAGAGACAAGTCTCACAAACTCACTCTCTCTCAATTTCAAGTAGTTTCTTTACTTCTAACTTTCAACTTCTATTATTTATGAACCAAGGTCTCCTATTTATAATGAGGAAGACCAGATTTGGGTTTACAAAGGAGGGAGTTGGAAGAGACACTTCCTAGCTCCTTCTTAGTCATTCTAGCATCTAAAGAGAAAAGGAGTGTGAAAATGCACTCTTCTTGATGAAGACCAAGTAAAGGAAGCGCCTGAGGCCCAAGCCCATGAAGCCCAAGCCCAAGTTAGGGCCCAAGCCCAACCAAATAGCTCAACATCCTTCATGCCTCAAAGGATGACTAGGAGCAAGGCTAAAGCTTTGGGAGAAGAGCATCAATGGATGTCTCTTTTTGTAATTACTTGTGTATAGTTTTTAGTAGAACTTTAAAGGAAGGTGTAGATATTAAAATAAGGGGTGCCAATGTATAAAGATAGGTCACACCTTCCATGTGACATAAAGAGTAGGTGTAGGTGTAGTTTTTAGGAGGTGCCAAAGTAGAAAAAAGGTCACACCTCCCATGTGACTCAAGATTGGCTCCAAATTTGAATTAAAATTAGGAGGGAATTTTGAATTTGTTTCACTTTCATTTCAGCGCTCTAAACCTATAAATAGAGGTGCTTGGTCATTGTAAATTGAACATTGAAATTAGAAGAAAAGTTACTATACTCAAATTGTGAGTGAATTTTGTGAGACTTGTTCTCCTCTTGCTTGTCTCATCTTGTGAAGCTTTGGGAGCTCTCAAGTGGCGGCAAATCTATACTTATCTTGGATCATCACCTCCAAGTGGCGTGTCCATTCCCAATCCATGGCTACAATCACATAAGTTTCATCTTCTTTCATCTTCCATAGTCATTTCAATCGGTAGTTTTGATTCTATGTCTTGCTCTTGAATTTCAATCTGTTCTTTTGTTTCAATTTGTGTTTCCATTCTGTTTTTTTGTGTTTAAATTCTGCACCTATTCTTTTTTTGAGTTCAGCACCTTGTTCTTCATTCATTCATCACCATTAATTGTGTTTTAACCTTGGACCTTTGGAAATGAACCTTCATATCTACTTAACACTTGTTAAGTTAATGTCCAGTGGGGATTTTCCTTAGGTGACTCACTCTAAATTGCTAAGAATCTTGATCCTAATTCTAAGAAACCTAAAATCAACTCACATCAAAGCATCTATGATTCTTGTTGCTTTCTCTACACCAACAGTCATCATGGTTTCCCCTACTGTTGCATCTAGGATCATTTTTGTCTCAGGCCTCAGAGCATTGTGAAAGACACTTAGCTGGACCACATCTTCAAAGCCATGGTTAGGGCATTTTCTCAACAAGGAATAATCTTAAGTATAGTGATTCTAGATCCATTTCTTCAAATCCCATGGTACCTATCAATTCATAGAAAATGGATAAATGAGTATAGGGATCCCCTCATGATCCATTCCTCTGAATTGATGTCTACTTATCAAGTTTTAAAATGTTGGCTTCATCTCTAATGATCTTGTTACAGTGGACATGACTATTCTTGAAAACTATCTTGGTCCTCATTAAATAGCATAGTCTCCCAACGTTCTTCTTGGCGGATCAACAATCCTTCCACCTTCATTGTTTTTGTTTTCAACCATTTCTTTAATTTAAGTTACGTGGGATTGAGAGTTAGGTGAGATTGGATATAATTTTTTTCTAAATCTCCTTGTCTTTGGTTAAGCTTCATTCTTTTAGATCTCAAAAGTTTTTCAATGTCTTGCTCAAACAAAAAAAATCTGTTGAAGATGATTTTCCTCTAGTTAGCATGCAAGTTGAATAAAAGAGTTTCTTTTCAAAAATTTTGAAAAATAAAAAAAAAATATGAAAAGGGTTATAGTTAGAAAAGTTTGTCTAATATAAGAAAGAAAAATCAAATCTAAATATACAGTTAAGATGTTAGCTATACAAAAAATTTACAATATATACTTCTTCAAAATAAAAGACTAAAATATCTTATAACAATTAATTCCTAGGCAATGTCGCTAGAAAACTTGGTGGTGGGCTAGGTTAAATCAATTTTTGTTCAGTCAAATCCCCACTCTTTTACTCAAAAAGCAGACCGAGTCAACTGTAGTACAACTGATTGTTTTTGTATCCACAGGAAATTAATGATATCAAAGTATAATTATCTTTTAAGATGAAGTGATACGTAATTCGTAGATGATTTGCAGGTAATATTTATAAAAAGCAACTATTAATAATAATAATAGTAATAATAATAATAATACTAGATATTTAGATGGAAGGGTTAAGTGTTAGACAAATCACTGAAGTAAGGAAATAACAATATAACATAGATGTTGGGAATGAAATAACTTTGTGACTTTCCTTTGTTATTATTATTTATAAATGCAATGTTTTATTCAAAATCACTATTCCTATTTTGGCCAATCTAAGTCGATTCCTCACGCAAGGTTATCTAGAGAAATAAGTCACTATTATGACTTATATCTACATTAGGATGGAATAATTCACCATAGTCTCAACTATGCACTTGGTTGAATAGGGATTAGAAACATTAAATCGCCTTCCGACTTCATTCATGCCCTATGGACAACTAATGGTCGTTCGTCACCATTAAGCATTAAGTACACTACCAGACGCAAGGAATTTGAATATAAAAAAGAAACATACATCTATAAACAACAATAACTCCAAAATATCACATAGCCATTCAATCCCAACAATATATATTTAGTAACTCATGATAACATCTTACAATAATAGTTCAAGATGAAAAGCTAAACATAGCAAACACGGATCCTTGAGTGTTGTTACAAACTTGAATTCAAGATTTCCTTCACCAAAGATTGGCCTTCGCTTCTTCTGGGGTTTTGAACTTGTAGCCTGATTGATTTTGAATTTTAGGCTAACTGAGTCTAATCCGAAAAAACCTCTATATATAAACCTCTTCCTAAATCTCACTTATTCCTTTTAACCTTTGTGTTTCTCTATCTCTTGATACCTCTTGGTATCTGTGAGGTCATGGGTCAAGCTCAATCATGTGGCAAAACGGTCTTAATGTCGATCTCTACATTTAATGAAAAAATCCCATTTACTTTTCATGAAAAGGAAAGGATGTTAATTACGAAAATTGACTGGATAAGCAAGATTGTAATTAATTTGAGAATATAGCTCAGATTAGGACTAGGTAGATGGAGGGGGAGGAATACTATTGTATATAAGGGAAAGAAGGTGGCCTGATTAAGAGAGAACAACAACTCGGCTGGGAATCACTGTTTCTACCGAAACTAAATGCTCTAGCTGAGAGACATCCCTCTTGGCTAGAACATTTTGGTGTCCACCATGGCATAAGTAAATCTATGCTACGCCATTTTTAGAAATGCAAGTGATAGGAAGAATGATGGCACAAAAGAAAGTGGAGAAAATACATTAAATCTTGGACGTGAAATATCGCAAAGCTTTGTGTTAAGTTATGTACTCTTTTTCTTATAGATTTTTTATATTTTTTTTGTAGGGTTTTTAATGATGCATAATGAAAATAATTATCATCTGCTTATCATATGTTCAATTGATATTTTCAATGAAACCATATTGCATTTGTGAAATAGAAGGAAAGGAAGCATATCGTTTGAAATCACTAGACGATGATCATATACCAAGAACACGTTTAATGGTCTGATGAATGAAGATCACATTTGGATGTTTATGTTTTTGGTGACAATACGTTTATCTACATTTATTTTAGTTTTGTTCATAATTTGATGAAGTTTTACCTTGTGGCTTCTAGAAGAAGTTTATCAGTAATGGTGAAAGACAAGTTGATATGCATCCTATCCTCCTCATTTTCTATAGCACTGTAACTCCACACAATCTGTCATTTTTCACGTATCGGTATTATGGTCTCACATTTTATGTTTCAACACTTTCTTTCTACCATCATAATAATTTATTTATTTTTATTAATTTGTTTTTACAATATGGGCATGATGAATAAAGTTTGTTATGATGTTTGAATTTAGTACAGATTTGGGAAAAGTAAAGCCTGTGCCAAAACCCATGTATAAGTCTTAACTTAACATGGTGTCGAGCCCAAACTTGGTTCACTATTAGAAGAAAAAAAACCATGCACAAGTCTTAACTTGGTATGGTGCCGACCTTGCTCGGTCCAATTTATAGAAGGTTACGTACAAGTCTTAACTTGACGTGAGGAAAAACCGTGCACAAGTCTTAACTTTATATGGTGTCGACCTTGCTCGGTTTAATTTATTAAAGGTCACGTACAAGTCTTAACATGACATGAAGAAAAACCATTTACAAGTCTTAACTTGGTATGGTGCCAACCTCGCTCGGGCAAATATATTGAAGACCACGTACAAGTCTTAACTTGACGTGAAGAAAAACCATTTACAAGTCTTAACTTGGTATGGTGCCGACCTCACTCGGTCCAATTTATTGAAGGCCACATACATGTCTTAATTTGACGTGAAGAAAAATCATGCACAAGTCTTAACTTGGTATGGTGCCAACCTTGTTTGGTCCAATTTATTGAAGACCACGTACAGGTCTTAACTTGATGTGAAGGAAAACCTTGCACCAGTCTTAACTTGGCATGGTGCTGAGCTCTTGCTCGATCCAGTTTGTGATTTTTAAACTAAAACATACATTGCAGTTGAATGAAATGATGAGCCCAAGCTTGTTCCAGTATTAGAGAAATAAAAACCATGCACAAGTCTTAACTTGGCATGGTGTCGAGCTCTTGCTCGATCCACTTTGTGAGTTTTAAATTAACACATACATTGTAGATGAAGGAAATGCCGAGTCAAAGCTCAGTGTACTATTAGAAAAAAGAAATAATGTACGAGTATTATCTTGACATGGTGTTGAGTCCAAGCTTGGTCCACTATCGAAAGTTAGGTAACAACTATTAAGATTATGCGTACGTAAGAATATATTTCATTTTAATTGATATAATCATTTGATTTTGGTGCTCTATAAAACTTTAGGATTCTTATTTCTCATTTCATAGGAAAATTTGATACAATTGAATCTACATTAAGGATTGAAATCTAAATTTATGCGTGCATGTTAAAGAGGTCGCTAATGAATAAGAAACACTAATTATATTAAAAAATGTTGTTTCTCTTTATTTGGGTTTTAATATGCTTGTTTACTTATTTAAGCATTATGTGATAAATGTTTGTAAATGTGTGTAGGGAGTACTAAAAAAGTATATGTGGATTCTACATTTAACGAAAAGTTATTTCAAAATAGAGAAGATATGTCATTATGAAAGTATACATAAACTAGTCGGTATAAGGGAGAAGAATGTATAGACTAGTCGGTATGTGACGGATAAATGCTAAAACATTTGAAATTTAAATAAATAAAAACTAGTTAATATATCAAGAGAAATATAGTTATTAGTTCAGTCTTACATAATGTATTTTCAAAATATTAAGTAAAGATTCCAGCTCAACCACAGTGTAACGAATGATTGCTTCCAACGAAATAAATGATGAATTACAGTATATTTTTATGCATCTTAACATATTGTGTTAAAGTTATTAATTACAGATTAGAGAAGATGAAAAACCATGCACAAGTCTTAATTTGGTGCGGTGCCGAGCTTGCTCTGTCCAATTTATTGAAGACCACATATAGGTCTTAACTTGACGTGAAGAAAAACCATCCACAGGTCTTAACTTGGTATGGTGCCGAGCTTGCTTGGTCCACTATCAGAAAAATAAAACCCATGCACAAGTCTTAACTTGGCATTGTGTCGAGATCTTGCTCGGTTCAATTTGTAAGTTTTAATTAATGCATACATTGTAGGTAAAAGAAGTGCAAAGCCAAAGATCGGTATACTATCAGAGAAATAAAAACCATGCATGAGTCTAAACTTGGCATGGTATCGAGCTCTTTCTCAGTCCAGTTTGTACATTTTAATTAACACATACATTGCAGGTAAAAGAAGTTTCGAGCCCAAGCTCGGTTTACTATCAAAACTTATTTGAAAGCTGGAATTTGTATGAGTATGGAATATTACCCGATCGAAAAATTCAAATTCGACTAATCAATGGTGGAAACGTGGGAAGGAAGAGTTTCAATTTAATGCTTGAAAAGATGTGTGACAGAAATAATGATGGGTTGCAAATTCCAATAAAGT
Source organism: Phaseolus lunatus (assembly GCA_013389735.1). Lineage (NCBI taxonomy): Eukaryota > Viridiplantae > Streptophyta > Magnoliopsida > Fabales > Fabaceae > Phaseolus > Phaseolus lunatus. The sequence goes on along the minus strand of CM023864.1, from coordinate 38,478,438 downwards.
GCATAAGGACACAAGACCAGATGATAGGTTAGCGACCGATCAAGCAATACCAATGAACTTATTAGCCACATTGGCTTATGTCTAAGGCTAGGGAGCTGTGAGGTCATGGGCCGAACCCAATTATGTGGTGAAACAATCTTAACAGTGATCTTTAGAATCATGTGATTGCATTGGCTTCAATTCACTCAGCATATTTAGATGCGCTCAGTGTTTTAATTATTTTGAATCTATTGAGCCATTCTTCATGTGCTGGCCGGATAGACTCTAATTCTCCATCCTTGATTGCTTTCCTTTTTGCACTTTTTTGCACAAATTTTTGCATTTATCTTCTTCATGTACAATTGTGGTTGGAGTGTTTTGACATGCTTCTTACTAATATTTGTACACATTTTTCCTGAATTACATGCCTTTTTACCTATGAAATTTACTACAATTAGGCACTTATCAGAAGGGTCTAGGCACAACATGTCACATATTAGGCGAAAGACCTGTAGCAATGACCATGAATTTAGGTGGAGTGGCGTTGGAGTGGCATTCAAAATCCGAAGTATACCCATAGTGAATTTGTTGAAAGGAAAACAAACGTGGAAATCAGTAAAAAAACAAGAATAAAAAAAAATACAAGCGGACCCTTTTCGGCCATGACAAACATTGTCAATCACACAACATCTCCTGGTCAAGGTTATGCCTACCTCAGCATCATGGCACAACATGGGAACTCTCGCAATAGAGGCGTCTACAGTGGACTTCCAACGGTATCAAGAAAAATGGTTGGTGACTCTCTTATCCACCAATGAGTACCTAGACCGTAAGGCTAACTCACTCTTGGCATGCTATACAGCTAAATCCCGGCCTTGTCAGGTGCATCTACACTGCAAGACACCGTCATAGAAACTTTGCTACCTTTTGCCACCAAAGACTCCTCAAAATTGGTAGGGCCTTGTCTTGAATGTTGAGGTGACTGATCACAATAAGAATTGTCTCTTGAGTCCTTGTTCATCTACTTGGCTACTTGGATTGTATCAAAATTTCATCAAATTAGACTACTACAAACTTGCCTATAAAAGGTCTTAAAACATGATGCATAATTCGCATGAAGGTGCTTGGAGCATTGGTTAAGCCAGAGGGCATGACTAACCACTCATACAATCCAAACTTAGTCTTGAAAGTGATTTTCCATTCATCTCCTGGTTTAATCTGAATTTGATTATACCCGCTTTCAAGATCAATTTTGGTGAAGACTTTAGACCCATGTAACTCATCTAACAAGTCCTCTAATCTAGGGATGGGGTGCCTATACTTGATGGTGATGTTATTAATGACACAAAAATCCGTACACGTTCTCTAACTCCCATCCTTTTTAGTGTCAAGAATGACAGGCATAACACAAGGACTCATGTTGTCTTGGACCCAACCCTTGTCTAATAAACCCTCGACTTGTTTTTAAATTTCCTTGGTCTCGTTAAGATCTGATTGGTTCTATATAGAGGTTTATTTAGTAAATAAGTTCTAAGAATGAAGTCAATTTGATGTTCAATGCCTCTTAAAGGAGGTAATCCTTTGGGAGGCTCTTCATCCTAAAATTCCTTTGATAAAGGTTCCAAGAACTTAGAACTATCTAGAGCTGACTCTATTTTTAGGCATTTCCTAGGATAAGCTATAAAACCTGCCTTGCGAGCTATCATTACCTTTTTTACCTCTTTGGAGGAGATGGGAAAGCTCGTTTTTGTTATAATATATGGCCTTAAACAAGAGGGGAGGTGAATTGTTTATGAAAGATTTTCGCAAACTTTGAAGGTTTAATGAAAATTAATGCAGAATTACAGACAGAGAAATCAAGTTAGCCAAGAATATAATCTGTTTTAAGTGAAACACAGAAAAACAACCGGTTGTTTATTCTAATCAATCGGTTGTTTATACCAGCACAATATAAAACAACTTAAAACAAGAATTTAAAAGAGATTAGAGTAAGAGAAATTCACACAAGCACGTTTATACTAGTTCACTCTTATACCAAGAGCTACATCCAGTTCTCAGAAACTTCTGAGTTTCTACTATGCAATCAAAACCAGATTACAATACAACCACCAAAAGAGACCTTGAACCCTTCAAGAAATACACTCCTTTTGGTAAACTAATCCACAGAAATTAGAACCCTCTGATTTTGCACTTACAACCAATTACAGAAATACAGTAGTCCAGGAACAAGAGAATAGAATACACCTGGGAATTATAAAGCTTAAAGATCAGATGAACACCCCAGTCCTATTCCACACACTTGAAAATCCAAAGCTTGAGTGAATCTTGAAAACTCTTTGCCAAATTTGCACTGTGATTTCTCAAAACTGTTTCTTACATTCCAGGAGCATGTAACCAACTTTAAATACTCCAAGGAATCATTAAAAGCATTTAAAATAGGAGCACAATTAGTTAGAAATCATTTAAGAAAGATTCACATTTAAAAACTGAATTCTGTTAGGATTTTCAAAGAAACAATCGATTGATTTGGCTTGACAACAAGTCAACCAAGTCAAACCTTTTTCAAAACCTTCTAAGAACAAAAACAACCGGTTGATTCGATAAAACAACCTGTTGTTTTTCACTTAGTTGAAAAACATTTCATTTTAAAAAGGTTTTCAAATCCAATCAAATCTGGATTCAAACAAGGAGTGGATTACAACACATTCTACCCCAGAACCCACCCAGACACAGCAGCAACATAGCTCTCCATAAAAAATCTTGGATTTGGATTATTCAAAGCATATGATCACTCTTAATCAACAGTTTTAACATGTTTATTTTTGTCTTTATTTTCATTTTCTCTCTTTTCTTTCACATTTAATTGGTCTTCTGATGTGAGTTGATTTTATGATTGTTCATTTTTATGGTGACACTTTACTTAGGATTGGATTTTATGAGACAAGTATGGTGAGAACCTAAGGAAAATCCCCACTGGAGATTAACTTAACCAAGTGGTTAAGTAGATGTGAAGGTTCATTTCACAAAGGCAAAAAGAAAACACAATTATAAGGTGATGATGATGACAAGTTATGGTGCGGAATTACATAAGAAAAACAAGAGCAACATATAAAAACCGAATAGACATAATGAAGCAAAATAAGAACATGTTTATTAATAGATGGAATGATAATGGAAGGAAAAGATGAAGGAAAAGGAAGCTTATGAGAAATGGAATTGAGAATGGTTAAACGCCACTTGGATGGTGAAATGACTCCAAGATAAGTGAAGGATGCCGCCACTTGAGAGCTCTCAAAACTCACAAGATAAGACCAATTTTGGAGGAGCTCACTCACTCACAATTCACACAAGAATTTGTGTATAGTAACTTTACTCTAATTTTCAACTTATGAATACATGAGGTAGACCTCCCTATTTATAGATTTAGGAGCCTTGGAAAGCAAACTTAAAGGGTAGAATGGGAAAAGGGAAAAGTGGGCAGCCATAGGGTTTGAATAAGTCAATCCCATATTCTAGGCTTATCCTTCTAGAAACTAGGTCAAAATGCTTTCAAATGGGCTAGGAACATGCTAGAATGCTACCCACACCCCCTACTATGCTAAAGGTACTTTATTTTAGCTTATTTCTACTATTTGGACACCTACAAATGAGCCCAAATTATTTACAATATTTTCAAAATATTTAAGAAGACTAGCAGGAAGAATTTGAGATGCTCTGGCTCATGGCTTCTTCTGTCGATATTGTCTTGATGTTTGGTGAGCCTTAGCTTTGTATTTTGAGATGACTGGACTTTTTGGATTTTGCTTGTTGTGTCTTTAGTCATCTTTGGGTTTGTATCATCTTCATTCACCTCTTTTGCGAAGACAGATTTTAGTATGACTTTATGGCCTTGGAAGTTAAAAGAGATTTGATTAGTAAGGCCATCATGTAAAAATTTTCTATCATATTGCCATAGCCTTCCTAATAGAATATGAGTTGCTTCCATAGGCACAATATCACATAAGGCCTCATCCTTATATTTTCCAATGGAGAAAGCTATGAGGACTTGTTTATTAATAACCAATTCTCCCTTTTCACTAAGCCATTGTAATTTGTAGGGCTTTGTATAAGAGATGGTGGGTAATCCAAGTTTCTCCACCACTCTTGTACTTGCCACATTTGTACAACTACCCCCATCTACTATAAAGGAACATAATTTGTCATTAATAAGGCACCTGGTATGGAAAATATTTTCCCTTTGACTTTCGTCAAAAGGCTTTTTAAGTTGTCCCAACATGCGTCTTACTACTAACAAATCACCTTCACAAGGTATCTCGTATTCTTCCTCACTTGGGCTTGTTGAAGAGGCAGGGGAACTAGACCTTAAGTTTTGAAAACTATGCTCACTTACTACAACCCCCCCTCTTGACCATCATGGTTCTTTTGGTAGGACAATTGGCAGCTATGTGCCCAAAACCTAGACATTTGAAGCATTTTCTACTTGAGGTTTTGGTGGGTGACTTAGGAGTAGAGGTGGAAGGATGCCCTTAAGAAACTTTACGTTGGGAAATGGTTTCTTTTGAGAAATTGGAAGGAAAAGTATTAGTTGAATTTTTGTTTTTTCCTTCTAAGAAGAATTATAGAAGCCATCATTATGAGCATTTTTGAAAGAGGTTTTCTTCAAAACTTGTGATTCCACCTTGATGGCTAGGTGAACCAATTTTTTTAAGAAGAATACTCATATAATTATATAATATCTTGAATTTCTCTCCTTAAACAACTCACAAACCTTCAAAGTAGTTTCTAAGTAAATACTCATCTACCATCCTAGGTCCTTGATGAAGTTGTTGGATTTTCAACAAGAGTTCTTTCCTATAATGAAGAGGAACAAACTGCATGTGCATGGATTCCTTTAAATCACACCAAGAGATCATGTCTTGCCTCTTGTTCAAACCAATGTCCATTACAATTTGCTGCATCATTGCATAGGATAGTCTTGGAATTCTAGGGAAGCTAACTTAACCTTTTGGTCCTCTTCGACCTCATACACATTAAAAATCTGATCTACCTTAGCTTCCCATCCTAAATACAAATTTGGGTCACTTTTCCCATTAAAACTAAGTAATTTAATAAAAGGCAGTCTTCTTTAGTTTTTGATGTTGGAGTTGATGGTGTTTAACTTCAAAGTTTTGCACTCTCCAATCTTCTTCTTTTTCTTCTTCTTGGCTTCCATAGTGCATGTGGTACCTTGTAGCTCTTCTAGACTCCCACCTCCTTTCCTTGGCTTGTCTTTCTTTGGTATCTTCTAGTATTTACATTCTCTCTACTAGTTGCCTCATGTCTTCTTCCTTCTGAGCCAAACTTTTCTTGGTCTCTTCAAGTTCCACCCAAAGGTGTGCCATAATGTTTGAGAAGCTAGTTTGGAAGATTCTCCTGAAGATAATTGAGTCATAATGTTGCACAAGAAAATTCAAACAATTAGTTTCAAATAAAAATTATTGCACTCACTCACTTGTATTACTCGACTTTATAGTAAAATGATAAAAAAGGTGAAGTGAACTCAAAGAAAGGTTTTTTTTTTTTTTTTCAATTTTGTCAAAGGATCTACACTTAGGAGTAAGACTTCAAGTGAAAGAGGTCAAAACTCTTATCACTCGCTCAAACAAGGACTCGAACAAAACTTAAAGAAAAAAATTGTAAGACAAGCAAGAAAAGTTGAAAGAAAGAAAGCTAAACCAAAAGGGAATTAAGATGATGACAAAACTTTAAGCAAGACAAACAAGAAAAACACGTTTAAGACTGACTTTTAACTATGAAGTTTTAATTTTCTTAGAAATTGTAAAAGCAAGAAGGATTAAATTCCACAAATATAAAAACAATTTGCCAAACAAAAAGAATCCTCTTTTAGCAATTTGAATTTGAAATGTGAATTGCACTCAAATTGTTTTGTCTTTGTTTTTGTTTTTGTTTTATGGATTCAAAATGTCCACATTCTTGGCATACACATTTTTTTTAATTCACTTTCAAATTTTGCAAATGGATTGGGATTTAATTCATATGATCACTTGAATTCATTGTTTGGAACTAAATCAACTACTACTCAAACAAATTCTAATTGTTTTTAGTTCTTCACAATTAAAGTCAAAATAAGCAGAAAGGATGTAAGACTCCTAGAACACTAAGAACAAAAGACTCGAGCAAAATAGGTATGGTAAAAAAAGGCAAATAATTCAAAAGCATAATCTAAATAGCTTAATGAATAAAAAGAGAAATTGTAAATTACAAGGAATTTAAAGACTAAATTGAAAGGTGTTGAATTGTAAAGCAGAATTGAAATTGTTGAAAGATAAAGGCATAATTGAAATGTGCTGGAATTTTAAAGCAGAAAATCAACTCAGAAAAAATTAAGCACAATTAAAGCAATGCTCAAATTACCACATGATGTGAGTTGATTTAAATTGGCACTTTTTAAAGGTTTCACTTTTTTTAAGCTTTTCGAATTAGCAGAATATGGTGAGAAGTACAAAGAAGATTGTCACTGGACACGAACTTAACCATATGGTTAAGTAATTGTGATGGTTCTCTTCTAGAGAGCAAAAGAGAAAACAAAATAATAAATGAATTATGATGATTTTCGAATTGAAAAGAACAAAGGAAAAAATGGATAAGCAATTATGGAAACCAAAAATTGAAGAGATATGAATGACACAATTGAAAGGGAAAAAGGGGCATAAATGGAGTAAGGAAAAGAGAAGGATAAGAAAAGCTTATGGAATTTGATGGATGGTCACGCCACTTGGAAGGATGGGGAATTCCAAGATGAGTGGTGAAGAGTCGCCACTTGGAGTATTCTTTCACAAGATAAGACCCACAATTTAGGAGAAACACTCACTAAACATTCAAGCAAAGTTTTCTTACTACCAAATTCAATGTGAAAACACAAGAGGCAAGACACCCTATTTGTAGGAGAGAGTGCCTTGGAAGGCAAGAGAGAGAGTGATGCAATCCTAGCTTGCATTGCTATGAGTCTTTTGTTTTGTATTTTTGGGTGCGGAATCTGGTGGGATTGGGTGGCTAAAATGAGTTAAAAAAATTGTGAAGTATTGGTGCATGGAGAATGATAATGAAGCTTAAGAGAGGTTAGGCCAACTCCTAAGAGGTTTCTTGCTAAAACACTTAGAAATAAGGCTAGCAAAGAGTGAGCTAAGAGACCAGTTGAGATTGAAATTTTGTCAACAATTCAATAGTCTATTCAAAGCCAATTTACAAGGGGGCTAACACTTGTATTTATAGTGTTATGGGCAGCCAAGGTCCAAGCTTTAACCCTAAAAACTATTCACTCATAGAAGGACAAGTGACTCTCTAATTGGAGCAAATCCTCTCAAATTAGAGGTTGACAAGTGTCCTCCTCTAATTGGAGAGAATCCTCTCCATTCCCATGAAGACAAATGTTCTTTTGGCATTGATGGGAATCCTTTCCATTAAGAAGATGATATGTGGACCTTCATGCCTTCCTTGCCACTCCATGCTTTCTATTTGCACTCTTGTAATTTATTTGTTCACCCTAGATGGTCTAGAGTTACATTAGGTCCAAGGAGGTTTAATTGTAACTCTAGCTAGACTCTTTCTTTTTCTATTTAGACCCTACTCTAATTGGCCCAATACATTGCCCAAGAAAATTGGCCCAATACATGGCCCAAGAAAATGACCCAAATACAAGCCCAAAATAAAGTTGATACTACTTTGTACAATGTTTATAAAACTAGTTAAAAATGGAAGACCATAAAACAATTAATTCTCCCTTAGATTGGAGTCTTTTGAGATCTTTTTCCTACTTTCAATCTTCTTAGCCAAATGTTTCAAGGCTGGATGGGTTTTCATCATTCCCTCCCTCTTGAGAAGCATCTGTCCTCAGATCCTGAATGATGTTCAATAATAATAGCCTTTGTTTATTTGTTATTTTCCTCCTGGATCAAATGTCAATCTACAATAGACATCAAACAAATATGAGATAATTTTCTGTATTAAAAGAAAATTAAAACAAAAGAAAAGAAAACAGAAAAAAGGTCCTTTATTTTATAAATTTTTTGAAAGAAAAACATAGGATCTTTTTTAAAAATATTTTTGTTCACTTTGTTTTGTTTATTGCCCAAGCTAGGCAACAACATAACAAAATGTTGTTTTTGATATTTTTGTTAAGAAGAATAAGCATTATATAATTGAAAAGAATAGTTCAAAGTATTGCAATCCCCCTTTAAGGATTCTTTCTTAGTTATGCTTGCAGGGGGTGTCATAAAAGACTCTTCTTCTTTGTGAGTTTCCTCTTTTTCCTTTTCAATCAAACATTCATCTATATTTTCTATGGATAAACAATTTATATCTATAACTAGTTCAACTCAAGACACAAATTTTTCTTCAAGCACATCCTCACCAGGTTTTTCTAGAGAAGATAAAATGTTATCGATATCTGATTCAACTTCAAAAAAATAGTTTTTTGTACTTTCTTTTTCTATCATCACTTTTTCTCTCTTTTCTTTCTCTTCTCTATCTTTTATTTCGTTCTCCTCTCTTTCTCTTTTTTCTTTCTCTTCTTTCTTTCTGACAAGAGCTTGTAAATTTTCTTTAAACTCTTTTTCTCTTCTAGCATATTCTTTTTCTTCGTCTACAAATTTTCTTCCTATTCTATCAAGCTCTTTCATTTCTTCTCTAAGCTTTCTTTTTCTATCTTATGAAGGCGAAACAAATTTTCTTCTCATACATGCCTTTAAATCACTCCAATACTCTACTTTTGATGTTGTACAAATTCTAACATCAAGTTTTCTTTATTGCCACCAAGACCTAACATATTCTTGAAAACATAGGGTAGCCAAGAAAAGTCCAGTATATTCATCCACTTTGTATTTCTTAAAAGTTTGATCAAGCTTTGTCTCCTATTCTAAATATTCTTCAATATTTTTGTTTTCATCAAAGTAGGGAATGTATACTTCAAGCTCTTTAGAATAATATAAACTTCTAGGCTCAAAACACACCCCTTCCTTTCTTTGATAATGGGAGTTATAAATCTTTCTTCTATGAATAGGTCTTTCTTCTTCAAACCTTTTGTCCTTATTTTGGTTGAGAACCATTTTGCCAAACATTTCTTTTATCTCATCCCATTTTATTTCTTTATCTTCTCTCAAAATTCTATTATCCTCTCTCCACCTATAGGCATCTTCTTGTTCCCTATTACTTCCTTATAAACTTGATGCATGTAAATGGTCTAATAACAAGATAAGAGACTCAAAAACAGGAAAAAAAAAAAGAGCACACAAAAGGCATAAAATGACTCAAACCACACTGATATTCATTGCAAAACAAGAAATAGAAATCAAACAAAGGACACCTTGATTTGATGACATATATGGAAACAACATGACTTTAGACAACTAGAAATGGATCATAAAATAAAAATGAAACCAACATAAATTGTTTTTACCAAAAGAAAATGAAAGAAGACTCAACAAAATTCAAAAGCACACAAGATAAACTCAAACAGAACTCTTAAACACCAATATAGATGGTTCAAGATATAACAAGTTATTTGAACCTGTTAAACCAAACAACAACAAATAGAATGGTATAACTAAAGCAAAAACAGAATCAAGACATGAAAAACAACATGTAAACAATATGAAAAAATGAAGAACAAAATTTTTGAGAACTTATCTCTTGAAGAACCATGAACCTAATGCTCTGAAACCACTTGATGCAATCCTAGCTTGCAATGCTATGAGTCTTTTGTTTTGTATTTTTGGGTGCAGAATTTGGTGGGATTGGGTGGCTAAAATGAGGTGAAAAATATTGTGAAGTATTGATGTATGGAGAAGATAATGAACCTTAAGAGAGATTAGGGCAACTCTTAAGAGGTTCCTTGCTAAAACACTTAGAAATAAGGCTAGCAAAGAGTGAGCTAAGAGACTAGTTGAGGCTGAAATTTTGGCAGCAATTCTATAGTCTATTCAAAGCCAATTTAGAAGGGAGCTAGCACTTGTATTTATAGTGCTATAGGCAGCCAAGGTGCAAGTTTTAACCCTAAAAATTCTCCACTCATAGAAGGACAAATGACTCTCTCTAATTAGAGCAAATCCTCTCAAATTAGAGGTTGACAAGTGTCCTCCTCTAATTGGAGAGAATCCTCTCCATTCCCATGAAGACAAATGTCCTTTTGGAATTGGTAGGAATCCTTTCCATTAAAAAGATGACATGTGGACCTTCATGCCTTCCTTGCCACTCCATGCTTTCTATTTGCACTTTAGTAATTTGTTTGTGCACCCTAGATGGTCCATAGTTGCATTGGGTCCAAAGATGCCCAATTGTAATTCTAGCTAGACTGTTTTTTTTCTATTTACACCCTACTCTAAATTGTCACAATACATGGCCCATGAAAATTGGCCCAAAACATGGTCCAAATACAAGCCCAAAATAAAGCCTATACTCCTTTGTACAATGTTTATAAAACTACTAAAAATGGAAGAGCAGACAACAATTAATTCTCCCTGAGACTAGAGTCTTCTGAGATCCTTTTCCTGCTTCCAATCTTCTTAGCCGAATGTTTCGAGGCTGGATGGGTTTTCATCAGAGTGGGAGAGGGGCGACCAAGACTAAGGCCTTCTAAAAGCTAGATCAAGCCTAGTCTGTTGCCCAAGCTAGGTCTAGCTTCTAGAATCTAGGGTAAAAATGAGTCAACATGGGGCGGTCATGAGGTTTCTAGAAGCTAGGGTAAGTTGGGCTTGGCACAAGCCCAATTTATGCTAAGTACATCCTAATCTTGTGAAATTAATTATGTGGGCTCCGCTCCTAGTAATCCTCTAAGGAATAATAGGCTCTGAAGCACTAGCTATGGACTGATCATGACCTAGTCATGGGTCCTGTATCATGCTCCTGGTCATGTTCTAGAGGGTTGGGCTAGCTCAGTGGTTACTCTATCTCTCAGGGTTCCATCACATCGGTACCCATAGCCGCATACCCATCAGATGACATGGTTGAAACTAGTCCTCAAGGACTTAGTAAGCGTCCCTTTGTACAACATGATTAGCATAAATGTAAGGACCTGTAAAATTAAATTGGAATAAAAGGAATATATTTTAAATGAATTCTAAGTATGTTTTATTTAAAATAAAAAGGAAGGAAAGTGTAGCTTAGAAGACTATGAGATCGCCTGGTTAGTACATAATCGCCTGTCGCCTAGACTACACATGCGGACATCGCCAGGGCGCGAGGCATGCGAGCATCGCCAGGCACGAGACACATGCGGGCATCGCCAGGGCGCGAGGCATGCGGGCATCGCCAGGGCGCGAGGCATGCGGGCATCGCCAGGGCGCGAGGCATGCGGGCATCGCCAGGGCGCGCGACACATGCGGACATCGCCGGGGCGCGAGGCATGCGGGCATCGCCAGGGCGCGAGAGGCATGCGGGCATCGCCGGGGCGCGAGGCATGCGGGCATCGCCAGGGCGGGACATCGGTCGTCTCCCAGAGAGAGACATCGGTCGTCTTCCAGGGCGAGACATCGGTCGTTTGCCAGGATGAGTCAGCGGTGGAAAGTTATCGCGCGATGTCGAGTTTCACACAGATAAAGTGGGACCCAGGCTCCCAGCATGAAACGTCCTGCACGCGCGACACGTAGACAAAAAGGGTGGTTCAGAATAGTGACATCAGAGTGTTGGCATGCGCAGGGACACCCGTGGTCGTACTGTTCAGGGAAGCGGTTGGCATGCGCAAGAGACACTCGTGGCCGTACTGTTCAGGGAAGCGTACACTCAGGCTTTCCTGCAGAGGGGGTGGTGGCAGCAGCATGCGTGGACAAGTAGGCTTAGATTCAAAAACCCACTGCGAGGAGGCAAAGAACGTTGCAGTGGTTCAAGAGTGAAAAAGTGAGTGCATCTTCATCCTTCTCTTTTCTCTCCTTCGCGCTGCGATTTAGGCACTCTCAAGCACCAGTACGACGAGCGACGATTGCCCTTGGACACCTGGGAGGTTCTTTGCAAGTTCTCCAGACCGAGACGCTAAAACAGAGTGAAAGCATCTTTAAGCTTCGGTGGGTTTCGGAGCTCTTGGTGTTTTGCGCTAGTCCAGGTAAGGGAAGCTAGCCTTATTTCCAATGAAAACCTCATATTAGATGATTTTGATGATGGGGCGACGTGGTCGCCGATTTTCAACTGTTATTACATAATCCCCTGTTTTTGGACGAGATCGCCGGTTTTGGCGTTGTTTTTCGAACTCCCCTGTTTTAGAGTTGTTTGAAACTGTTTGAGATTTAAATGTGAAATGCATGTGATATTCAAAAATCTGAACCGTGGAATGAATGTTGCTGTGACTGAATCGTTCATTAAGTGTTGTATGATGTGTTGAATGTTGTGAATGTGGGATCAAGGCATAGTATTTTCAGGAAAGAAAATACCGTGTAAGATCGTGTGTAATGTGTATTGACTAGGGACTTGTCTAGAAGGAGATATCCTGACTCTGCTGATATAATGGAATCACATAGATGAAGTTATTCAGTTGTGGAGAGTCGAAGGAGGTTCATATGTATGGGTAAGTTGTTTGAAAGATAACTGACTTGACCTGTTATATGAATTAACCCTGTCATACCGGGAGAGTGATGATATTGAGATTATGTATGCGAATGGCTATGTGGATTTCACAGCGACCCTGTGTGGATTTCACAGTGGTGTGGTATGACGGGTGCAGATCTCTGAGTCTGAGTCAACGCACGAGTCTTCCGGAAGTAGAGTCATGTGTCTATATGTTATTGTGAGTCAGTGGATTTCTGACGTGAGAAAGTTGAATATTGAAAATTGAACATGATAGACACTTGATGGTTATGTGAAATGAATGAGAAAGTGATGGATTTATGTGGGTGTTTTAAAAGCTGGCTATGTTGATTTTAAAGTTTCCATATTTAAGGTTTTTAAAATATCTAGCTTACCCTTTTATCTGGTATTGTGGTTATTTTCTTAAACCTGTGATGATCGTGTATTTTTGCACGGGAACAGACGAGGTTGCAGGTAGTAGAGCTCCTCTGTGAGTGGTCGCCAGAAGGAGATCGCCTGTTTCTGTTTTGTTAGGCGATCGCCCGTTTCTGTTTTCTGTTAGGAGATCGCCTGTTGTCTTTTTGCTGTATTTTGTTTAAGTTTTGGAAATTTACCGATTATGTATTAAACTCCCTGTGAGAAGAAACTTCATTACATATATATAATTATGTTTCACTTCAATATATTTGTTTACCTTTATTTTCATTATAGAAAAATGAAAAGCAATTTGGCGGGATGTTACATTAATGGTATCAGAGCAGTTCGTCCTTAGGATGACCTGAGGGCTGTGGATCCATTGTGTTTCTTCTGCTCATAAAAATTTATTTGAGTTTTAAATAAAAACTATAGTGAAAAGTTTTCAAACGTTTTTGTATTGAAATTTTGTGTGTGCTTTAGTGAATGTATGCCCTAACTGAAAATCTTAGTATTAAGAATGAAAGGATCTTGATAAAGTGGTGAGGGTGCACACTCATAACTGGATCAAGATGATTCTCAATCTTAATTCCAAAGGTTTGATGTTTAGCATACATTGAATTCGGGTGTGATTTATTTCATTTTATTGAGTGTTTCTGTAATTGATAGAAAGTGGTTGATTGGATTGATGGTTGTATACCAGTAGCTGTTCTGGTGTTTTGCTTGAGGTTATAAGTATCATGATTCTGTTGATGAACTCAAATTCTTAATGACTTTGAGATGCTGACCTTTGTAAGGTCTAGAGGTTACCTCCTGAATGAATTGATTTCTAATCGATCTCATTCTTGTAGTTGTAGGGAATATAGAAACCAATAGTTTCAAAATCTGAAACGAAGGAAGATGACACGTAGACCTCCTACCCCTCCCCAACCTTCTTCGGAAATGAGCCAGATTGCCAAGGCTATTGAGATGATGGCAACTGCCATCCAAAACCAGAATGCAGCAATGGCTCAGAACCATCAAGCTGCAATGCACCATTGGGAAACTGCTCGGTCGGCTGAAACAAATTCCCATGTCGGTCAGCCTCAGGAACAGATGGGACTGACCGAGTTCATGAGGCACAACCCACCTAAGTTCAGTGGGAATGCTACCCCTGATCAAGCAGATCAGTGGGTCAGAGAGTTGGAGAAAATCTTTAGGGCGACCTCCTGTCCTGAAGAGAAGAAATTGGTGTTCGCCACCTATCTGCTATCTGGAGAAGCCGAGTTCTGGTGGATGGGAGCTCAGCAGATGATGGAGGCCCGAGAGGATGTGTTGGATTGGGAGAGCTTCAGGGTGAGGTTCCTGGAGAAATACTTCCCAGATAGTGCAAAGTTTGCGAAGGAAGCAGAATTCCTCAGATTGGAGCAGGGGGAGATGTCTGTGAATGCTTATGCTGCTCGGTTTGAGTACCTCGCCCGATTCTATACCCAGGCGACCTCCGAGGCTTGGAGGTGTAGGAATTTCGAAGAGGGGCTGAAGCATGGGCTGAAGAGGACCATAGCCCCTATGTGCATAAGGGAATTTCACGCCTTAGTAGAAAAGGCGAAGATGGTGGAGACTCTGGAAAAGGGTGATTCCCGGGTGATCAGGTCACACCCAGGGGGTTCTTTCAGTGGGAAAGCCAAGGTGCAGCACTCACAAAGCAAGCCTTATGCGAGACCTCCACCACCTCGGGCAGGAACAGCATCATCCCAGTTGCAGCAGCAACAACCTTGGAAACCCAAATGTTTCCATTGTGGTGGACCGCACACATCCAATGCGTGCTTCAAGAGGAATTCAGAGAGAAGGTGTTACACCTGCCAAAAGACGGGGCATGTTGCTAGAGAGTGCCCTAACAGGAATGGGGCGACTCAACCCAGCGGTTCTCAGCAGTTGAGGAATGAAGGCAGCAGACCTCAGGCAGCAGGGAGAGTGTTTACCATGACAGGAGCGGAGGCGTCTCAGTCAGGTAACCTCGTGCAAGGTGTTTGTTTTATAGCTGGTAGAGGTATAAAAGCCTTGTTTGATTCTGGAGCGACACACTCCTTTGTGTCAAGCCTGTGTGTAGCCGAGTTGGGCCTTCTAGTGAAGGAGTTACCGTTTGAACTGTTGGTCTCTACACCTGCGTCAGGACAGGTGTTGACCTCTACAGTTTGCCCCGAATGTCCAGTGATAGTAGAGGGACGCAGATTCAAAGTGAACTTGATCTGCCTACCTCTTCAGGATCTGGATGTTATCCTGGGAATGGATTGGCTAGCTGCCAATCACGTTCTCATAGACTGCGGTAGTCAGAAGATAGCGTTTCCAGACCTCCAAGAGTCAGATGTGATATCTGCTCAGCAAGAGCGGTCGGAGTTGGAAGAAGGGGCGAGGTGCTTCGTGATCCTAGCTCGGTTGGAAGTGAAGAATGAAGAGGACGTAAGCAGGATACATGTGGTGAAAGATTTCACGGATGTATTCCCAGAAGAAGTACCTGGATTACCTCCTAAGAGAGAAGTGGAATTCTCTATTGATTTGGTACCTGGAGCTGGACCAGTGTCAATGGCACCTTACAGGATGGCTCCAGCCGAGTTAGCAGAATTAAAGAAGCAAGTGGAAGAGTTGTTGGAGAAACAATTCATCAGACCCAGTGTATCTCCATGGGGGGCTCCAGTGCTCCTAGTTAAGAAAAAGGATGGAGGGTCTCAGTTGTGTATAGACTACAGGCAGTTGAACAAGTTGACCATCAAGAACAAGTACCCCCTACCTAGAATTGACGATTTGATGGATTAAATACATGGGGCCTCGGTGTTCTCAAAGATTGATCTGAGATCGGGATACCACCAAATTTTGGTAAAAGCTGAAGATGTTCAAAAGACAGCATTTAGGTCTCGTTATGGGCACTATGAGTATGTGGTGATGCCGTTTGGAGTAACAAATGCTCCAGCTCTGTTCATGGACTACATGAATAGGATTTTTCGCCCTTTCTTGGATAAGTTTGTGGTAGTCTTCATAGACGACATACTCATTTATTCAAGGACCGAGGAAGAACATGAAGAACATCTGAAGACAGTATTGGAGATCCTGAGGGAGAAGCAATTATATGCCAAGTTCTCTAAGTGTGAGTTCTGGCTGAAGGAAGTTAACTTCTTAGGACATGTGATATCTGCCCAGGGGATCTCGGTGGATCTAGCCAAAGTGGAGGCAGTGCTTCAGTGGGAACGTCCTAAGACAGTTACTGAGATAAGGAGTTTTGTGGCCCTAGCTGGCTACTATTGGCGGTTTATTGAGGACTTTTCCAAGGTAGTGACTCCTTTAACACAGTTGACCCGCAAGGATCAACCTTTTGCTTGGACCGACCGATGTGAGCAGAGCTTCATAGAACTAAAGGAAAGGTTGACTAGTGCTCCAGTGCTGGTGATCCCAGAGGTAGGAAGACCTTTTGATGTCTACTGTGATGATTCACAGCAGGGTTTGGGATGTGTTTTGATGCAAGAGAAAAGAGTGGTTTGCATATGCTTCGAGGCAACTCAAGGTTCATGAGAGAAACTATCCTACTCACGATTTGGAGTTGGCGGCTGTGGTGTTTGCTTTTGAAGATTTGGAGGCACTATTTATATGGAGCTCGGTTCCAAGTGTTCAGTGACCATAAGAGCCTGAAATACTTGTTTGATCAGAAGGAACTAAACATGAGGCAAAGAAGGTGGATGGAGTTTCTAAAGGACTATGATTTTCAACTCATGTATCATCCAGGGAAGGCCAATGTAGTGGCAGATGCTTTGAGTAGAAAATCAATACAAGTAGCCACCATGATGATGGAAGAGCAGAAACTGATCGAGCAATTCAGAGACTTAAACCTTGGGGTAGAATTTCATGTAAATCACATTAGTTGTAGTAAGCTGGCTATAACTAATGACTTCCTTGGAGTGATAAAGGATAAGCAGCTGGAGGACCCTAGTCTAAAGCGTACTGTGGAGTCACTAGGGACCGACCAGGCTAAAGACTTTGTGATGGGAGATGATGGGATCTTGAGATTTAATGGCAGAATTTGCATACCTGCAAATGAAGAGTTGAAGAAGATGATCCTAAAGGAAGGTCACAAGAGTCGCCTTAGCCTACATCCAGGCATGAACAAAATGTACCATGACTTGAAGGAGTCATTTTGGTGGTCGGGCATGAAGAGAGACATCGCCCAGTATGTTACAACCTGCTTAACATGTCAGAAGGCGAAGATAGAGCATCAAAGACCTGGCGGGTTGTTACAGCAACTGGATATCCCTGAGTGGAAATGGGACAGCATCGCCATGGATTTTGTCACCCATTTACCCAGATCGGTAAAGGGTCATGATGCAATCTGGGTCATCATTGATCGGCTGACGAAGAGTGCCCACTTTCTCCCAGTGAATATGAGGATGCCTATGGCCAAGTTGGCACAGTTGTACATCAATGAAATAGTGAGGTTGCATGGAGTGCCTTCCAGCATTGTTTCAGATAGAGATCCCAGGTTCACTTCACGGTTTTGGCAGACTTTACAAGATTGCTTGGGAACTAAGTTGAGAATGAGCTCGGCATATCATCCTCAAACAGATGGGCAGTCAGAGAGAACGATCCAGTCCTTGGAAGATCTACTGAGGACGTGTGTCTTGGATCAATTGGGAAGTTGGGATGAGGTGTTGCCGCTGGTGGAGTTTACCTATAATAACAGTTATCACGCCAGCATAGGGATAGCGCCATACGAAGCCTTGTATGGAAGGAAATGCATAAATCCATTGTGCTGGTACCAGGAGGGCGAAACAGTATTGGTTGGACCAGAGTTGATTCAGCAGACGACCGAGAAGGTGCAACAGATAAAAGACAGAATGAGAGCATCTCAAAGTAGGCAGAAATCCTATGCAGATCAGAGGAGAAAACCTTTGGAGTTTGCTGCTGGAGACCATGTGTTCATGAGAGTGACACCAACCAAGGGTGTAGGACGGGCGATCAGATCAAAGAAGTTGTCCCCTAAGTTCGTGGGACCATATCAGATCTTAAGGAGGATTGGTCCAGTGGCTTATGAGATCGCCCTACCTCCCCATTTAGCGAATCTGCATAATGTCTTTCACGTATCACAGCTGAGGAAGTACATGGCAGACCCTAGTCATGTGCTGGAAGTGGACGATGTGCAGATCAGGGATGACTTGTCCTTTGAAGCGAAACCAGTCAGGATTGACGATCGGCAAAGTAAACAGCTCAGAGGCAAGACCATCAACATGGTGAAAGTGGTGTGGGATGAGAGATCGGGTGATTCAACTTGGGAGTTAGAAGAACCCATGAGAGAAGCCTATCCTTACCTCTTTTCATTGTAATTCAATTTTCGAGGACGAAAATTTTTCTTGTTGGGGAGAATGTAAGGACCTGTAAAATTAAATTGGAATAAAAGGAATATATTTTAAATGAATTCTAAGTATGTTTTATTTAAAATAAAAAGGAAGGAAAGTGTAGCTTAGAAGACTATGAGATCGCCTGGTTAGTACATAATCGCCTGTCGCCTAGACTACACATGCGGACATCGCCGGGGCGCGAGGCATGCGGGCATCGCCAGGCGCGAGACACATGCGGGCATCGCCAGGGCGCGAGGCATGCGGGCATCGCCAGGGCGCGAGACACATGCGGACATCGCCGGGGCGCGAGGCATGCGGGCATCGCCAGGGTGCGAGAGGCATGCGGGCATCGCCGGGGCGCGAGGCATGCGGGCATCGCCAGGGCGGGACATCGGTCGTCTCCCAGAGAGAGACATCGGTCGTCTTCCAGGGCAAGACATCGGTCGTTCGCCAGGATGAGTCAGCGGTGGAAAGTTATCGCGCGATGTCGAGTTTCACACAGATAAAGTGGGACCCAGGCTCCCAGCATGAAACGTCCTGCACGCGCGACACGTAGACAAAAAGGGTGGTTCAGAATAGTGACATCAGAGTGTTGGCATGCGCAGGGACACCCGTGGTCGTACTGTTCAGGGAAGCGGTTGGCATGCGCAAGAGACACTCGTGGCCGTACTGTTCAGGGAAGCGTACACTCAGGCTTTCCTGCAGAGGGGGTGGTGGCAGCAGCATGCGTGGACAAGTAGGCTTAGATTCAAAAACCCACTGCGGGGAGGCAAAGAACGTTGCAGTGGTTCAAGAGTGAAAAAGTGAGTGCATCTTCATCCTTCTCTTTTCTCTCCTTCGCGCTGCGATTTAGGCACCCTCAAGCACCAGTACGACGAGCGATGACTGCCCTTGGACACCTGGGAGGTTCTCTGCAAGTTCTCCAGACCGAGACGCTAAAACAGAGTGAAAGCATCTTTAAGCTTTGGTGGGTTTCGGAGCTCTTGGTGTTTTGCGCTAGTCCAGGTAAGGGAAGCTAGCCTTATTTCCAATGAAAACCTCATATTAGATGATTTTGATGATGGGGCGACGTGGTCGCCGATTTTCAACTGTTATTGCATAATCCCCTGTTTTTGGACGAGATCGCCGGTTTTGGCGTTGTTTTTCGAACTCCCCTGTTTTAGAGTTGTTTGAAACTGTTTGAGATTTAAATGTGAAATGCATGTGATATTCGAAAATCTGAACCGTGGAATGAATGTTGCTGTGACTGAATCGTTCATTAAGTGTTGTATGATGTGTTGAATGTTGTGAATGTGGGATCAAGGCATAGTATTTTCAGGAAAGAAAATACCGTGTAAGATCGTGTGTAATGTGTATTGACTAGGGACTTGTCTAGAAGGAGATATCCTGACTCTGCTGATATAATGGAATCACATAGATGAAGTTATTCAGTTGTGGAGAGTCGAAGGAGGTTCATATGTATGGGTAAGTTGTTTGAAAGATAACTGACTTGACCTGTTATATGAATTAACCCTGTCATACCGGGAGAGTGATGATATTGAGATTATGTATGCGCATGGCTGTGTGGATTTCACAGCGACCCTGTGTGGATTTCACAGTGGTGTGGTATGACGGGTGCAGATCTCTGAGTCTGAGTCAACGCACGAGTCTTCCGGAAGTAGAGTCATGTGTCTATATGTTATTGTGAGTCAGTGGATTTCTGACGTGAGAAAGTTGAATATTGAAAATTGAACATGATAGACACTTGATGGTTATGTGAAATGAATGAGAAAGTGATGGATTTACGTGGGTGTTTTAAAAGCTGGCTATGTTGATTTTAAAGTTTCCATATTTAAGGTTTTTAAAATATCTAGCTTACCCTTTTATCTGGTATTGTGGTTGTTTTCTTAAACCTGTGATGATCGTGTATTTTTGCACGGGAGCAGACGAGGTTGCAGGTAGTAGAGCTCCTCTGTGAGTGGTCACCAGAAGGAGATCGCCTGTTTCTGTTTTGTTAGGCGATCGCCGGTTTTTGTTTTCTGTTAGGAGATCGCCTGTTTGTCTTTTTGCTGTATTTTGTTTAAGTTTTGGAAATTTACCGATTATGTATTAAACTCCCTGTGAGGAGAAACTTCATTACATATATATAATTATGTTTCACTTCAATATATTTGTTTACCTTTATTTTCATTATATAAAAATGAAAAGCAATTTGGCGGGATGTTACAATTAGCATAATCATGGTACGGATGTTACCCTAACGCCAAGATTAACTCGATGAGTCACCCTAATCCAGACCCAGTATCGGAGGCTCACTATGATCCTATAAATATGCACTCCAACTAAGGTACAGGTACACATTTATTAGCATTTATCACACCCAACCACCAATGATCGAACTTTAACTTGAGCGTTGGAATGCCTTTCGGAAGTCCCATTGAGTTTCTACTTAAGAACAAAGACCGCACAGAGACGTCCACTGACACCCATGGAACCAAAGACCAATATTGATCAGTGGAGGAGGCCTTCCTAGCCTTAGCAAGAATAATTTTAAATGTTAATTAAATACTTTTTTATAAAAATTAAAAATCACAACATATTATCAAGTATCCAATAAAAGCATGCATATTTTATTTTTTTCAAAATCAAATATAAAAAAAATTATAATTATATAAATAGTAACAAATAATAGTTAAATAAATATCAAATAATTGCAGAAAAAAAAATGATGAAATGATGTATTTAAAATTAGTTATCAAACTAAAGACAAAAAAACAATTAATATAAATTATTTTATACTATTTAATAAATTGAAAGTGTTTTAACTTGGACACCACATATATGAAAATACATATTCCATTCTCATACCCTATCGAAAAAATATAGTATTATTTGTACCTATATTCATACTAATACCCAATCAATAGAAAAAATTCTTATAAAAAATGAGGCGATAAAGGGTTTAGTTGTCATTCCCACTAGATTGGGAACTAAGTTGGGAACCTAAGTTCTTGGTCGGCTCATCTCTACAAGTCGAATTTCAAATTTTAGAAATGAAATGTCTGACTAAAGGAAATGCTTATTATTTCCATGAAATAAATATTGATCATGATTCTATTATACTTTCTTTCTAAATTTTAAATATCTGTCATGGGTACCTCCGTAATGATACAGTTGGTGCATATGAATGCAAATAAAGAAAGAATTAAGAAAAATGTGATCAGGTTTACTATTCTATCGGTACCATTTACATCCAAGTCATTAAACTTCCTATTGAGCCAGTGTTGAATACGTTTTTGGGGTGATGATTGGTTCTTGCGGTCACTAAACTTCATGGTCAAGAGAAAAATCAGGTTCGTCTGGCTTGAATAATTGGGGCACAGGATCTGGTAGCTTATGAGTCCCTTTCCTTGTATTGGCAGCAAACTTTGAGGCCAAGACAGTTGCACCAAGATTCTGAACCTTTTTCGCATTCCCTGAGGATGTCCCGATTTCATAATCCTCCAAAAGTCCACTTCCATCCGTCTCAGGGAAAGACAGGTAGTAGAGACCCTCTTTCAGGGATAACTCCCTTGTTGCCTTTCTTTTCTGATGTCGTCTCCAAGCAGCTTGTATGAAGCAAGCACCCCATGTCCTCCATTGATGGGAATAATACCTAAACGCATGCTGAAGTTTCTTGCTGTGAAGGCGCTTGAACTGACTAGCCACACTTTTCAGATCCTCTGCTTGTAGTGAAAAAGCTTCGACTTCAGATAGAGCTTTGACAGTACGAGTAGAAGAAGGTAAGTTGAGGGTTGAGTTTGGCATTAAGGCCCATGTCAGTAATTCCTCCCCACAAAAGTCACCAGGCCGGAGTTTGATGCAATTGAAGAATCCAGACCTTCCTCCGTTGGTGGTGGAGCTCTCCAATTGCCCTCTGATGATAAACAACATTTCATCCACCGGATCACCCTCTCGAAATATGTAGGTGCCTTCAGTGCTCAGTGATGACGCAAGGCGTTCACAAATTGCATCAAGAAGTTGATCGTCCATTTGAGAGAAGAAGGGGACCTGGACAAATATTAAGAAAGTAAGTTTTGTATCATTAGTAGCTCTGTAATGGTCTTTAATCTGTAGGGAAGTTTCTCTTCTCAACTAATAAAAATATCATGTTACATGCATTTTGCTTTCTTAACGCTTATTCACTTTGCATTGCTATATATTTGCAGCAGCATATCAAGGAATGGGACAGAGAGACGTACACGCCGCACAAGAGAAAGACACAAGTGGTGTTGAATTTCTCGACGAATATCCAAAGGTAACGAAAGCAGTATGGCTTCTTCATTAACTCCTCTTGTTGCAAGCCATTTATATTGTACAAAACGACGGACACGTTCCTGCAAATGTGGTGGTAACTGGCGATGCCTCATCCACTCCTCTGTATCTCTTTTCCGAATCCTCCATTCTTCAAGTCTTACTGTCATTGATGACAAGTACGTCTTTGACAAAGGAAAAAAAACATGCTCGTTAGCCAAAATCAGTATTTGTATTACTTCTATAAATCAATATGGTTTATCCTAGTCTTACCTCCATGTTTCCAATCAAAAGTGAAAAGAGAACCAATCCAGCAATGCATAAGATGATGCAAAAAAATGTCTCAGGAAGATATGTTGTGGTGTCCAAGTTCTGTCCGTATGAGCTGCCAAAAGAAATTAACATGTGATGGCAGGAAAACCCTTTTCTCCACTCTCTACATGAGGATTTTACTAGGATAAATGATGTCTTCTGTAACTTTCTTGTACAGAAATTTGAACAAAAGCACAAATCTCTGGTGGAAAGGTGTATTAATAGAATCATCCATTGGTGTTTTCATTATTACATTAGGAAATGCGCTTTTGATAGTGATTATTGTACGCTAAGTTTCACAGAAAAATGTATTACTGTATGATCCTTATATATAAGGAAATGAAGATAACATACCTTAGATTTCTCAAACCCCACCAAAGACAGTAGAAGTATCTTTCCTTAAAATTGGAAGTGACAACATCGTCCAGGAAAGCCTCAGCGAACATCCCAAATTTATATTTGATGTTGATTTTGCTCTTGGCGTCACATTTGGTGATGACACGGGTGATGTTTAGCCAGTATTGCCTATCAGGGAGGTCCAAACTATTGCAATCAAGATAACTTGAAAAGCAAGAGAGGGTATGTGATTTGTTCTCTATTTGGCACTGCGTTTTCCAGCAGTTAAACTGCCTCCCTATTGACGATAGATACCAAGTCGCTCCTGTAACCTGTTCCAAGATAATTAAAATTTGATTTGAGTTAAAGGAACACCAAAATTAAGGTGCATGCATGCTAGTAGGTTCTACTTACATGGCTGGCTAGCATGTAGAGAACAAGATTGTATGCGGCTCCAATCCAGGGAGTCTTGGCAATAACGCCGGTGGTTTTCTGAATACGCTGGTTCAAAGGAAAGATAAGAAACAACCTAGGAACATATTGAATAAGAACAAAAAGAGCAAGAGTGTTGTTGGCATGGTCAGTTCTTGCGTTATTGCTCGCTGGAATCACCAACCAAATCACAATCTGCAAGGCAAAATGCACAGATCGGTTACAACTCCTGCATTACACCCGAAATTGGCACCTCCATTCCATACTTCATCAACACAACTTATACACACTTTCTTATGTATACTGAAATTAAACTTCCACTTTAATTGAAGAACAAAACACTAAAATCACGTAACATTATTTGTAACTTCTACTAATCAAAACTTAAATATAATTTCTTATGCTTTTTGGTGTTGCTAAAAATTGTGTTTATAATCAATATTAACATCTAATCCAAACCTTTCTAATACACATCATTTTATCTGAAATTTAAAAACTAAAATATGTGTTAGTGAATCCACTAATTAGATCGAGATGGATAACCATCCAATAATTTCTGTGACATGAACTTTTAATTTGAGTAAAGTTTATTTGATACTCTAATAATAAAAAATAATCATTCAAAAAGTGTTCTGCTTTTTAAATAAAATTTTATATTTATAACAAAATAAGAATTATTTTGATGTTAAGTGTCATTATTACTCATTTAACTTTGATTAAATAATAACATTGAAAAATAATATGTTAGAAAAAAAGTTTATATTACACTATTTTTTTCCCCTTTTCATTTTACAATACTTTTTAATATTAAAATATTATATTTTCTTAATAAAAATTAATATTTTTTTGTTTTTTCAAATTATTCGATTTTCAAGTCAAAGTGGAGGCTATGTAAGATTATTTTTTAATGTTAGCATAGAGAAAAGAGTGTTTGGGTGTGTGCCTGGGGGAGAGGGATGGTGGCGGCGAGGTCAATGACGAAATCTGACTTGAGGTAACGCATGGCAATTTCGCGGGAGTCCATGACGAGGTCGCCGCGGCCGAAGATTCTAGAGTTGGGAGCGACGAAGGCGGTGCGGAACTTCATGAGCATGTGGAGGACGTAGAAGAGGTCAGCGAAGGAGCGGATGATGGTGACGATGATGCTCAGTTTGGGGTCGGCCTGCAAGCAGGCGGGGCCACCCACGGTGGGGAGGAAGAAGTAGAGAGGGTCGATGAAGAGGGCGAGGAGGCTTGTCACGAGGAAGACCTTGTTCCAATACGCCACGATGTCGCTGTCGGGGTCCAGTATCTGGTGCCGCCATAGGATCTGAAACGCGTGCTCCTCCTCTGTCGCTGTTGTTGTATTCGGTCGGGATCGGAGTCGCCTGAAATGGCGGAACCTAGACGCCGGCGTCGATATTATTCTATACATCTTCCATGGCGGATTCCGGGGGGAACGGATTCCGCGGGTGGGTCAGAGAGCGGGGCTTCACAGCGAACGAGGACGAGGACAAGGACAAACACGATCAGATCACCGGGGTTTGGATGGGTTGCTCTCTCAGACAAGACAAATGCTCCTCCTGTGCCTCCACTTTCACCCATTTTTGAACCTTTAGAGTTTCGCGCTAAACTCAAGGGAATGCGTTAATGTAGGAAACATAACGCCACCGGACACTTTTCTTCAATCCTAAGTTTGGACATTCTATCCTTATTTTTTTATTTACTGTTAATGCTCTTTTCCTTCTTAAAACGGTTTGGGCCTTCAACTTATAAAACTAATTCTTCTATTTCTTTCTACTTTATACGCATATGTTAAATGGAACCAAGTATGTATCTTTTATTTCTAAAATCTCATTCCTTCAGTTTATTATATATATTATTGTGAAGACTCATAAATCTAAAATAATGACCGCAAGATATTGAGTTAAAAATATACTTCAATTTTTAGACAAAAAAATCATAATAATATAACAAAACTATGTTTATAAGTCTTTTAAAAAATGGAAAATTACGAAAAATAGATAATTACTATGTTATAAAAAAAATTATAAAATTAAATGTAGTTTGTATGTTAAAAAAGCTAAAATGATAACTACACCTCATATTATGCTATAGGCACTTATTCTAGTCTATCTTTGCTATTTGGACCCTTAAAGTGAGCCCAAATTATTTACAACATGTTTTATTTTTAAGAAGACTAGAAGAAAAAATATTTGATGTTCTGGTCTTTGCCCATTTCTCCTTCTGGTGAGGTCTGCTAGATCCTAGGTGGGGTCTTCACTTGAAAGTTGAGATGACTTCTCATAGTGTGAATGGTAATTTGAGTCCTTAGTCATCTCCTTGTTAACTTGGATTGTATCAGGGTCTTATCTTGGGTGGGTAATATCTCAAGTGGCGGCTCTTACACGACTCGTCTTGGAGACCCTTTGCTCCAAGTGGCGTGACTTCCTTTCTCACCATAAGCTCTCTTCATCTCTTCCTCCTTTTACTTTCTTTTAACGTCTTCCATTCACTTCCTTCATCTATATTCATAATTGTCTTTTAATTGTTGGTCCTCTTCATTTTGTTGTCTTTATTTTCTGCCCCTCTTTGCATCAACCACACCATATATCTGTGTTTTTCTCTTTGTCCTTTTGAAGTGAACCTTCACACTTACTTAACCACTTTGTTAAGTTCGTGTCCAATGGGAATCTTCTTAGGGTTCTCACCTTTTAAATTGCTAAAATCCAAAATCTAAATAAAAGTGAAACATCTAAAATGTGCAATCTAAAATCAACTCACATCATTTTGTTTTTGTTCTTACCTCGTTTTGTTTGATTCATATGTTCTTAGTGTTTCTAGGAGTCCTTATTTGCTTATACTTACTTTGCTTTTAATTATGAAGGTATAAAAGTAACTAGAAATTTGTTAAGTGGAAGTAGATTTAGTTCCAAACATAGATTTCAAATGTTCATTTAATTTGAATCCCAAACCTTAAGTGACAATTGGAAGTGAATGAAAATATGCATGACAAGAATTATGGACATCTTAATTCCATAAACCAAAAACAAGGATAAAAAAAACAAACAAGTTGACGCAAACATATCTTCCTTGTCAAGTTTCTATATTCTAAAAAGAGGATTCATTTTATTTGGCAAATTGATTTCAAAATTGTGGAATTTGATCCTTTTGTTTTTACAATTTCTAGTAAGAGTAAAACTTCATTGTTAAAGGTTAAGTAAGTATCCTAGAGTCTTTTTGTGTGCTTTTTTCTTGCTTGTCTTTCTTTAAAAGTTGTCATAATCTCTTTTTTCCAACTTGGTTTAGCTTTCTTGTTTTTGAGCTTTTCTTGTTTGTCATTTAAAATTCTTTAGTTTTGTTGTGGTTCTTTTGGGATCAAGTGTTAAGGGCTTCGTCCTTTTTCATTTGAGGGCTTGCAACCCAAGATAGACCTTTGTTGAGAGAAAATTCTTGAGTGCTTTGTTCTTTTCTTCTCTTTGCTACAAAAACGAGTGACAGAAGTGAGGAGAGGGTTATTAACTTTTCTTTCACTAATTGTTTGCTCTCTTTGTGCAATTTTTATGGCTCTTCCTTCTTCAGGGGAATCATCCAAACCTTAATCTCCCCAAAGGGTTTTTCTTTTAGATGAGCTTGCGGCAGCCAAGAGATCCTTAGCCCAAAAAGAGGAAGAAATACGACAATTGGAGGAGAGACTTCAAAGACTTGAAACGGCACAAGAATGGCAACCAAGAGGAAGGAGGTGGGAGCATAGGAGAGCTTCAAGGAGCTACAAACATTTCGGCAGCCAAGAGGAAGATGAAGATTGAAGAATGCACCAATATGATGATAGGCGCCACCAACACCATCCTTCTAAACCTTCTTTTCCTTATGTAAAATTGCCTAGCTTTAGTGGGGAAAATGACCCCAATGTTTACTTACGATGGGAGGCTAAGGTAGAGCAAATATTCAATGTATATGAGGTCTAAGAGGACCAAAAGGTAAAGCTAGCCTCCTTAGAATTCTTAGAGTATGTCATGCAATGGTGGCACCAAACTGTAATGGACATTGGATTGAACAAAAGGCCAGTCGTGGTCTCTTGGTATGATTTAAAAGAATGCATGTGCACGCGGTTTGTTCCTCCTCACTATAGGAAGGAACTCTTGTTGAAGCTCCAATGGCTTCAGCAAGGACCTAGGAGTGTAGATGAATACTTTAAAAATTTGGAAACCACTTCGACAAAAGTTGATATGCATGAAAATGAAGAGTCAAAGATGGCTCGTTCTGTGAGTGGATTAAGAAGATAAGCCTTCCAACTCATCTAAAGAATTCACCCACAAAAAGAACATCCTTCTCCTTCGAGGAAAAAATCGCCAACCAAAACCTCTAAACCCAAATGTTTTAAGTGTTTAGGTTTTGGGCACATAGCTGCCAATTGTCCAAGCAAAAGAACCATGATGGTTAGGGGGGGGGCAAGTAGTATGTGAACACAGTGATCAATCTTCTAGGTCTAACTCCCCCTCCCCTTCAAAAACCCTAGTGAAAATGTGAGATACCTTGTGAAGGTGACTTATTGGTGATAAAGCGAATGTTGGGAACAATTTCAAAACCTTTGGATGACACCCAAAGAGAAAATATTTTCCACACCCACTGCCTTATCAACAACAAGTTATGTTCCATGATAATAGATAAGGGCAGTTATGCTAATGTGGAAAGTACAAGAGTGGTGGAAAAGCTTGAATTACCTACCATCTCTCATAGAAAGCCCTACAAGCTCCAATGGCTTAGTAAAGAGGGTGAAATCATGGTTAATAAACAAGTCCTCATAACTTTTGCTATAGGAAAGTATAAAGATGAGGTTTTATGTGATGTTGTGTCAATGGAAGTGTACCGACCAGTCCTCGGACACCGAAAACAGCTAGTAATGGTGAGTCACGTCAGCTGGGTCCCACAGCATGGGCAAAAGCCATGTGGGCTGGGCCCCACAGGTAGTATGGACTAGTAGGATGGTTAGTCATCAGCATGTCGACCACCAGAGTAGACCGATGTGTTCTCGTCACTCAGTAGGATGACGAGTTCTCGGTAACAGAGTGTGACGAGGTGACATTGGTCTTGGGTGTTTTGAACAACAAAATTAGAACATCTAACGTGGGTCCCTAGAGAAGACCAGTTATTAATAAGATGCCCAGAGGTACGGAGAGGCTTTAGTTATGAAGCACCCATACGTGTGGCAGGGAAAGCATAGTTAGGTGCAAAGTCTTGAAGGGTTGAGTACCCTATAAGATTAGGGTTTCCCAGTGAAGCTACATGCATGGCATGTGAACAGTGAAGGCACTCCCAGGACAGGTGGCCCCAAAGATTAGGTGCACGAGGGGGTACCCAGGTGGCCATCCTGTTAGAGTTTGCACTCCAGTTAAGGAAGCCTTACCCGCTAGATTACCCTAAGTTTGGGTGATAGCGACGCAAGGGTATTCCTGTAAACCCTAAATATGGGTAGCGGCGCAGAGGAAACCCTAGACTATATAAAGGGTAGTAAAACACTTCACAAAGGTACGCATTTTCTAGACCTAAACTAAGATACTCAAATACACTTTGTGTGCTTGCCCAATATTGACTTGAGCGTCGGAGTGCAAACGGCCTCTAGGGCGCCCCCTTTCTATCTTGCAGGTGCAGGTTGTTTCGATACAACAAAGCATAACTCAAGGTGAGGGAAGGAGGCGTGTGATCGTCATAGACTCAATTGGCAAGAGAGTCAACTGGCAAGAACATTTGGCGCCCACCATGGGGCCGAAGTAAAACAAGGTCTCATACATAAGCAAAAGAGGAGAATCTAGCGACATGAGGAATACCAAACAAGGATCTGTCCCACCAAATCGGGGTGAAGGCGTTACCATGCAACAACTCATGGAAACGATCCGTGTCCTCCAGGAGATGGTGGCGGAATCTAGGGCAGATCAAGCACGTATGCAGATGGACCTGGCCGCATTGTAGGCCAGGAATGAAGAGTTGCACGGGGTGAATAAGGAATTACGTGTGAATCTGCGTAATTTGCAACAAACAGGGGATCGCGTGGTGGATGATTGGGCCCCGCCAACACCACTTAGGGCGTTCCCAATGCCTTTCTCGCAAGCGATCATGGACACGGTGGTCCCAGCCACCTTCGTGAGTCCTGCGACTGTGTTCACAGGACTGGAGGATCCAGAGGCGCACCTCATAGCGTTTCACACACAGATGATGTTGTTAGGGGGTTCAGATGCAGTGCATTGCAAGCTTTTCAAGACCACATTGACTGCAACAGCGCTGGAGTGGTTCATCAGCCTGCCTGAGGGACACATAACGTCCTTCGCACAGTTTTCCACGTTGTTCAGGGAGCAGTACATCGTCAATCGCCCCCCCGCCCCCCGCCAATGTCATATGACCTCTTTGATGTGAGGCAATATCAAGGGGAGTCCCTGAGAGATTATCTCAACCGGTTCAGAGCGATGGTGATAAGACTGCACACCAAGGACGAGGATATGGTGGTGCATGCCTTCAGGAAGGGAATACTACCAAGACCCTTCAGTGAATCACTTATCAGAAGTCACCCCAAAACCTTTGGCGATATCAGACGTCGCGCCGTTGCTCACATCGCGGCCAAGAGGGAACTCAATGAGAAACGCGAAAGCGTGGCCCCTCCACGATCGCGGGTGCCCAGTCGTCCACAACCCATGCAGGTGCACGAGGCGACGACGGAGAAGAGAGCACAGGGAAAGTAGAAACCCTATGAAGCCAGGAAGCCCCAAACTAGGGCGCGCGCGAAGGAGGATGTGCCCTCCAGACATAACTTCTTGGTATGGCTGAAAGAGCTGATCGTCATTCCTAATGTGGCGGAAAGGCTAAAGATGCCCCCAAAGACAGACAAGAGACTGGGGCCCAACAAGAACGCATGGTGCGAGTTCCACCAGGTGTTTGGCCATCCCATTCGCAACTGTCTGGCCCTAGGTCATCAGTTGGATGAGTTGGTCAAGAGCGGTGTTTTAAAAGATTACCTGCGGGAGTCACAAGGGGGAGAGGTGGTAGTGGCTCCAAGGGCAGACCTGGGGCATGAGGTGCCCATACATGGCGAGATCCACACCATCTCAGGTGGATTCTCAGGAGGAGGGTGCACCTCATCGCAGCGCAAGAAATATGCACGATCAGTGATGGCAGTAGAAGCATGTGAGGACGATCACTTCCCGGATGTGGACCTCACGTTTATGAAGGCATATTTCTTGATATTAAAAGAATTACTTCCAAGAAATGTATCAGGCATATCTAACTCATAGACATTATTATTAATCCTCTTGATGACCTGAAAAGGACCATCACCACGAGGCATAAGTTTTGACTTCCTTTGAGTAGGGAATCTATCCTTCCTCAAGTGTAGCCAAACCCAATCGCCAAGTTCAAAGATTAATGCCTTACGCCTTTTGTTGGCATTCTCAGCATATTTGCCAACTTTCTTCTCAATTTGTAACTTGATGTGATTATACAAGTCTTTAATAAAAGAATATTTTTCAAAACCATCTTTGCATAAAATCTCATCAAGTACAAGAATTGGAAGAAGATCTAGAGGTGTTAAAGGGTTGAACCCATAAACAACCTCAAAAGGAGAATGGGCAGTCGTAGAATTTACTACTCTATTATAAGCAAACTCAATATGAGGTAGTAAATTCTCCCAAACCCTTGGGTTCTCGGAAATAAAGCATCTTAACATTTGACCCAAAGTTCTATTGACCACCTCAGTTTGACCATCAGT
This sequence comes from Phaseolus lunatus, assembly GCA_013389735.1. Taxonomy (NCBI): domain Eukaryota; kingdom Viridiplantae; phylum Streptophyta; class Magnoliopsida; order Fabales; family Fabaceae; genus Phaseolus; species Phaseolus lunatus. The sequence goes on along the minus strand of CM023864.1, from coordinate 38,447,049 downwards.
TTGGGGGTGGCAAGTAGTAGAAAACAAAAGTTTTGTGCCAAGTTTGCCCCACAAGGTCCTCCAAAAGTGGCTTAAAAACTTTGAATCCCTGTCGGATACAATACTTCTAGGAAGCCCATGCAAACGAACAACTTCCTTAAAGAAGAGATTTGCAATATAACAAGCGTCATCTACTTTGTGGCAAGGAATAAAATGAGCCATCTTAGAGAAGCGATCCACTACCACAAAGATAGAATCCTTTCCTATCGATGTCTTGGGAAGACCTAAGATAAAATCCATTGAAATATCTACCCAAGGCATTGATGGGATAGGAAGAGGGGTATATAAACCATGGGGATGGACTTTAGATTTAGCCTTCCTACATGCTATACATTTATCATAGAAACTATGTACGGATTTTCGCATGTGAGGCCAAAAGAAATGTTCATGCAATGTTTCTAAAGTCTTAGCAACCCCAAAATGTCCCATAAGCCCACCCTCATGAGCCTCTCTAACAAGAGATTGTCTTATAGAACCATGAGGAACACAAAGTCTTTTTCCTTTGAAAAGAAAACCATTATGTAAGAAAAAGTCTTTGTGTCCTCCTTTTAAACACTCTTGATAGATAAATGAGAAATCTAAGTCATCATGATATAGTTCCTTTATGTGATCAAAACCTAAATATTGAACATCTAAAACATTTAACAAGGTATGTCTTCTTGAAAGAGCATCAGCAACCACATTAATTTTACCTTGTTTATGTTTGATCACATAAGGAAACTGTTCAATAAACTCCACCCACTTTGCATGTCTCTTATTAAGCTTGCTTTGGCCTTTCAAATATTTTAGGGACTCATGATCACTATGGATCACAAATTCCTTAGGAAAAAGATAATGTTGCCAATTTTGCAAAGCTCGAACAAGAGCATAAAGTTCTTTATCATAAGTGGAGTAATTGATATGACTCCCTTTGAGTTTCTCACTAAAATAAGCTATGGGGTAGTCCTCTTGGAGGAGAACAACCCCAATGCCTATATTAGAGGCATCACATTCTATCTCAAATGTTTTAGCAAAGTTAGGAAGGGCTAAGATGGGGGTCTTAGTCAATTTTTCTTTCAAAGTTTGAAAAGCATTTTCCTACTCTTGTCTCCATTTAAAAACCACATCCTTCTTTACTATAGCATTGAGAGGTGCGGCAATAGTACTAAAGTCTTTCACAAACCGCCTATAAAAGCTAGCAAGTTCATGAAAACTTCGTACTTCACTAACATTGGAGGGTGTTGGCCAATGTTGAATTGCTGCAACCTTTGTTTGATCAACATGCACCCCTTTATAACTTACAAAAAACCCTAGGAATTCTATATGATCAAGTGCAAACATACATTTAGCAAGATTAGCATACAAATGTTCCTTCCTAAGGGTTTCTAAAACTTCCCTAACATGCTTCTCATGATCTTTCAAAGACAAACTATATATAAGAATATCATCAAAATAAACCACAACAAACTTGCCAATGAATGGTCTTAAGACATGATGCATGAGTCTCCTGAAGGTACTAGGAGCATTAGTCAAGCCAAAAGGCATGACCAACCACTCATATAAACCAAATTTGGTCTTAAAAGCGGTTTTCCATTCATCCCCCGGTTTAATCCGGATTTGGTTATAACCACTCTTAAGATTAATCTTGGAAAATATTTTAGACCCATGTAATTCATCCAACAAGTCATCTAACCTAGGAATGGGATGCCTATATTTGATTGTAATGTTATTTATAGCGCGACAATCCGTACACATTCTCCATGACCCATCCTTTTTAGGAACAAGGATGACAGGCATAGCACATGGGCTCATGCTATCCTGTACCCATCCCTTAGCAATTAATCCCTCAACTTGTTGAATTTCTTTGGTCTCTGTGGGATTAGTCCTATATGCTGGGCAATTTGGTAAAGAAGCCCCGGGAATGAAGTCTATTTGGTGTTCAATCCCTCTTAAAGGTGGTAAGCCATTAGGAGGATCTTGAAACACATCTTCAAATTCCTTCACCAAATTGTCCAAACATGTGGGACTATCCTTAGCCGACTCACGATCAATAATACTAGGAATAACTAAAAAAATAGGCTTTTGGGCAACTATTACCTTTTTAACTTCTTGAGTAGTCATGAGAAAGCTTCTCTTGGAACTTTTTTTATAATTTTCATGCTCTCTCTTTTGCTTCATTTAAATTTGGTCCTCATGGACTTCCTTTGGAGAGAGAGACTTAAGTATGACCTTGTGCCCATGGAAGTTAAAAGAAATTTTGTTGGTAAAGCCATCATGAAAAACTTTTCTATCATATTGCCATGGCCTACCTAAAAGAACATGTGTTGCTTCCATTGGGACAACATCACACAAGACCTCATCTTTGTATTTACCAATGGAAAAAGCAATGAGGACTTTTTTGTTAACTATGATTTCTCCAACCTCACTTAACCATTGTAGTTTGTAGGGCTTTGTATGAGAGATAGTAGACAATCCAAGCTTATCTACTACTCTTGTACTAGCCACATTAGCACAACTTCCCCCATCCACTATCAAAGAACACCACTTATCATTAATGAGACATCTTGTATGGAAAATATTTTCTCTTTGACTTTCATCAAAGGGTTTTAAAACTTGGCCAAGCATTCGTCTCACTACTAATAAGTCGCCTTCAAGTGAACTTTCACTCTCATGCTCACTTGGGGACCTAGGAGGTGTTGAAGGTCTAGAGGAATCCGCACTATGCTCACTCACAACCACCCCATCACGCATCATCATGTTCCTTTTGGAAGGACAATTAGCCGCTATATGACCATAGCCTAAACATTTAAAGTGCTTTTTACTTGAAGATTTAGTTGGTGATTTAGGAGTAGAAGTTGAAGGCTTAGTATCTCTAGTTTTGAAAGTAGAATCTTTTGAAGGAAATTTTGAAAAAGATTTTCCTTTGTTTTTCCAAGATGAATTGTAAAAGCCATCATTATGAGTATGTTTAAAAGAATTTTTCCTTGCAAGTTGAGATTCTACCTTGATGGCAAGGTGAACCAAATTTTCTAAAGAAGAATACTCATTAAGTTCTACAACATCTTGGATATCCCTTCTAAGACCACTAACAAATCTAGCCATTTTAGCTTCATCATTCTCATGCATATTGGCTCTAGTTAAAAGCGTTTCAAGTTCTTTATAATAAGCATCCACACTTAGCGTGCCTTGGTGAAGCCGTTGGAGCTTCAACAATAGGTCTTTCCTAAAGTGTGGAGGCACAAATCTAGCGCGCATGCAAACTTTTAAATCATCCCAAGAGACCACGGGCGGTCTCTTGTTTAGCCCAATGTCCATGAGAGTTTTGTGCCACCATTGCATGGCATAGTCCATAAATTCTAGGGAGGCTAGCTTAACCTTTTGGTCTTCTTGGACCTCATGTACAAAAATATTTGTTCTACCTTAGCCTCCCATCCTAAATACACATTAGGATCTCCTTCACCACTAAAACTAGGTAATTTTACATAAGGCATAAAAGGTTTAGCCACATTTTGGCGCCTATCTTCATGATTGTGATGCATCCTCCAATTGGTTTCTTCATGATATCCATAAGAACGTTGAGAAGACCTTGAGGTATGCCTATGATGATGATGGTGTCTTCTCTCATGGTTGTGATGATGATCTTCACGGTCCAACTCCAATCTTTGGAGCCTTGCCTCCATTTGTCTTAATGCCTCATCTTTTTGTGCAATTGTTAGTTTAGCATCCTTTAATTCACCAATTAGGTATGCTTTTTGAGGTGAGTGAGGCTTAGATGATTCTCCACTAGAAAGATTAGCCATGATAAAGTGAAACACAAAAACACAAAGAAGAAACTATTATAGAGAACAAGGTTAGAAAAACAAGTTCAAAAGGCAAGTATAGCTTGCGGCAAAGATGTAAAATCACTCAAACCACTCCAAGAAAATATTTCTTTCCTTTACCAAGCCTCTCTTGTGGATTGGATGAGCCTCAAGTGAAAGATGCCAAAGCAAACCACACTTACTCAAAGAACAAATCACCACAAAACTAGAGGAAACAAGAAAGACAAGCAAGAAAAGGTATAAGCAAGAAAAGCTAAACCAAAGTGGAAGTAAAGATATGACAAAACTTTGGAAAAGAATATTGAATGAAAATGACAAGCAAAGAAAATAAGGCACTCAATAAAAGGTAGTACACAAAGAGAACCTAGAGAATGGTACTAGAATTGGATTAACAAAACCAAAACAGTACTACATAATATTAAGGTGTCAAAATGCGTGACTTAAACAAATTATGCTGAGCTGGATAATTCAAATTTTAATTTGAAATTTAAACCACAGAAATTTCAAGATCTTAGCTCAAATTTAACGCTGGAATCACACCAAAATGATGCACCAATTAATTTTGATAAATGTTTCAAATATGATGCCACTTCACCGTTTTTTTTTTCGCGCCAGAATTGCACACTGATTGTATTTGATTTATCATTTTTTTTCTATTTTGAATTTTTGTTCACTTTTTTTTATCACTTTTTTCTAACACATCAATCTGTTCAGATCCAGAATTTCAGAATTTTTCATAAACGGAATTAAATTCTGTAAACAAAAAAAGCTAGCACAGTTTCAACAAAAACAGAGGAAGCCTAATTTGGAATTAAAACAATATTAAGAAACTTCAAAGACACAATAGAATTGATGTATGTGAACTTGTATGGATCTATCACACAAGCATGAACTCAAATCTAAAATTAAAAATGCACCAAAGGCTCAACAAAACAGATTAGAAAATGCACTCAAAATTAAAAGCAATCAACCAAAAATTATCAAGAAAAGTACTACATAGAAGTGATGACAATTTAGGAGAAACATGACTTGACAAAACTTGTATGGATTCAAAAAGAAAAATTACTCAAACACAATTAATTTGCACCAATTAAAACAGCAAGGAAAGACTCAAATTAAAGCAAAAACAGAATAGCTAAACACAATAAGGAACTCTTTATGTCACATGGAAGGTGTGACCTATCTTTATACATTGGCACCCCTTATTTTAATATCTACACCTTCCTTTAATGTTCTACTAAAAACTATACACAAGTAATTACAAAAAGAGACATCCATTGATGCTCTTCTCCCAAAGCTTTAGCCTTGCTCCTAGTCATCCTTTGAGGCATGAAGGATGTTGAGCTATTTGGTTGGGCTTGGGCGTCATGGGCTTGGGCCTCAGGCACCTCCTTTACTTGGTCTTCATCACAAGATATTCAAGCTTGGCAAATCCCTATGCCAAGATACATAGGACCAAGTGGCGAGAGTCATAAAACGACACTTAGATGCTTTCGCCTGGTCTGCCTTCGACATGCCAGGCATCGACCCTGATTTTTTGTGTCATCGCCTGGCGCTGAATCCTCAGGTTAGACCTGTCCGCCAGAGAAGAAGAAAATTCAATGAAGAGAGAAGGCAAGTGATTAAGGAGGAAACGTAGAAGTTGCTTAAGGCTGGTCATATACGGGAAATTCAATATCCCGATTGGCTAGCGAATGTGGTGTTGGTGAAGAAAGCCAATGGGAAGTGGAGGATGTGTGTAGACTTCACTGACCTAAACAAGGCATGCCCAAAGGACTCTTATCCTTTGTCGAGTATTGATGCGTTAGTAGATAGTGTCTCAGGCTGCAAGCTGCTCAGTTTCTTGGATGCTTTTTCTGGTTATAACCAGATCAAGATGCACCCAATGGACGAGTGCAAGACAGCGTTCATGACTGAGCTGTCTTGCTACTGTTACACAGTCAAGCCATTTGGGTTGAAGAACGCGGGTGCCACTTACCAAAGGTTGATGGACAAGGTCCTTGCACCCATGATAAGACGCAATGTGCAAGCCTACTTGGATGACATGGTGGTGACCTCACAGGTGAAGGATCAGCACGTCACTGATTTGGAGGAGCTATTTACCACAATAGCTAAGTACAAGTTGAAGTTGAATCCAGAGAAGTGCATTTGTGGGGTGGAAGCAAGCAAGTTTCATAGCTTCTTGCTCACTGAACGTGGGATAGAGGCTAATCCAGACAAATGTGCAGCAATGCAAGCAGTATCAACTACATGCTAATTGGCACAAGGCACCGCCAGAAGAGCTTTGATCCATATATAGCCCTTGACCATTCCACATATGGGGAATTGATATCCTGGGCCCTTTTCCTTTGGCTGTGCGGCAGATGAAGTATCTCGTGGTCGCCATAGAATACTTTACGAAGTGGATAGAGGCTGAGCTAGTAGCACAAATCACGGCCCATAAGATCCAACACTTTGTGTGGAAAAACATAGTGTGTCGATTTGGCGTGCCCAAATGCTTAGTGTCTGATAATGACACTCAGTTTGCGAGCCAACAGTTGGGGAAGTTATGCACAGAGTTGGAAATCAAATAGGTGTTTGCATCAGTCAAGCATCCTTAGACTAATGGGCAGGTCGAGTTAGCTAACCGAGTCCTACTCAGAGGGCTGAAGAGAAGGCTGGAGAAAGCCAAGGGGACTTGGGCTGAGGAGGTTCCCAGAATTGTGTGGGCTTACCATACCACTCCTCAGTCCACCATCAAGGAGACCCCTTTCAGCTTATTATACAGTTCAGACGCTACGATCCCTATGGAGATCCAGGAGAGCTCGCTACACTTCCAGAATTTTGTGGCTGAGGAGTCCAATGAAGAAAGGAAACTGAACTTGGATCTCCTAGATGAACTAAGGGAAGAGGCAGGAATCAAGGCTGAAGCATTGAAGAGAAGGTTTGAGTTCAAACATAGTTCCAAGTTGAGGGCTCGGCAGTTCTAGGTCGTCGACTTGGTGATGCGGAAGGCATCTCCCTACCAGATAGAGAACAAGTTGTCTCCCAAGTGGACTAGTCTCTTTAGAGTGACAGAGGCCTTAGGAAATGGGGCGTACAGACTTGAGACTTTAGAGGGTGGGCCGATTCCTCGTACATGGAATGCAACCCACCTTAAGTTTTACTTCAGTTGAGATCAAAATGTAACATTGTACACAGTTTAGGGGACACTATTTTTTCCCTTCTCAGGGTTTTTAATGAGGTCACCCAATAAAATTTTCAGTTAAGATATCTAGTTAAGATATATTCTTGAATGTTTTTGTACAATGCAGCTAAGAACCTGTCATTTGGGGTTAGAGGTCTCGAAAGGGGGAAGGTAGGTTCACATAGAACACCTTCTCTTCGAGTGAGAACTCCCAACTTGAACTGAAAGGTTCGCCAGCTAAAATCCTCTTGCCTATGGGTGATGAGAGGTCAGTTAAGAGCCTGTCACTTGGGGTTAGATGTCTCGAAAGTTGGAAGGTAGGTTCGTAAAGAACACCTCCTCTTCGGGTGAGAACACCCAAGTGAACAGAAGGGTTCACCAGTTGAATCCTCCCTCGCCTATGAGCGATGAGAGGTCAATTAAGAACCTGTCACTTGGGGTTAGAGGTCTCGTAAGTGGGAAGGTAGGTTCGTAAAGAACACCTCCTCTTCGAGTGAGAACACCAAGTCGAACAGAAAGGTTCGCTAGTTAAATCCTTTCTCGCCTATGGCGATGAGAGGCCAATCAAGACTCGTCAGCTTAGGTTAGAAGTCTCGAAGCAGGAAAGGAAGGTTCACAGAGAACACCTCCCCTTTCGAGTGAGAACACCAAGGACAACTCATACCAGTGAAATCCTCCCTTGTCTCGAGCAAGGAGAGGTCAGGTGAATATAGATTGGTGCTAGAATCCTTGATGGGGTGAAGGGAGGGTTCGTGAAGAACACTTTCCCCTTGAGTGAGAGCACCCAAGTTGAACAACAGGATTTGCCAGTGAGACACATACATGCCTATGGGCGACGAGAGGTCAGCCAAAGACTAGCCCGTGTGTTAGAAGTCTCGAAGTGGAAGAGGGGAGTTCGTAGAGGACACTTACCACTAGAGTGATAGCACTAGGGTTATATGAGGTGGTTCATCATTTCAGTCCTCTTCTGCATGGTGCAAGGGGAGGTCAATGAGCTGATGAAGTCCACTCACTACGACTCGGTCACAGGGTGGTCTCCTGACCTAAAGAGGAATTGCGCTCATTACCTCTAATCAGTGTTAGGCGTGCCATATTGCGAGGAGTCAAAGTTGTTAGCTAAGTACGCTAAGGCATCCAAGCAACTACTGAGTACTGAAAGTGCAAGTTGTGCAAAGAAAATATGAAGTGCCAGAATAGACAAGTTGAGCAAGATAGTTAAATATTTTATTAGATTCAAAGAGCAGTTACAAAAGATGGTTACAAGAAGTCCAACCATGGAATATGGCTGTTCAAGGGACCTATCTAGGCACTATTTGCCCGTCGACTACCTGCATAGATACAAAGAAGGGCGAGAGGTCCATCTCAGGATGCGCGCAGGCAACTTGAGCAAGGGCATCGCCAAACCCCTCCCTATAGGCGTCGGCGACATCTTCATTCAGTTCTACCTCGGTCTTCTTGAACAGTTCGGCTTGTTGGGCAAGCTCTTCCTCAACCTTGCCCAGCTGAACTTCTTGGTTGGTAGCCCTCTCCTCTAGCTTGGTCATTTTTGTTTGTTGCGGAGGGGGAGAATCTTGGCCTCAAGCTGGAGGGCCTCCTACCCCTTAGCAAAGAGGAGCTTCTTGGTTTCTTTTTCTGACTGGCGAAGATTGCTCAGCTCCTGGTTCAGAGCAATCTCGCGCTTAGCTGCTAGTTGGACTTGAAGCTCCAGCTCCTTCTTCTGCTCCAACTCCCTTTTCAGTTGGGCCACCTCTTCTTTTAGCTTCATATCAGCGTCCCCTTGAGTCAGCAAGACACTAGAGGTGGCGAGGAACTCACCAAGGCCATGGCTAATGCGGTCCCTTAGTGAATTCCTGTCCAGGGCCTCCATCATCTCTTTGGCAAGCATGTGCGCGAGGGCATGCTGGAGGAGAAGAGGAAGTTCAGGGGCAGGAGGTGCTTGATCAGTTGGGGGAGCGTTCTCCCCCCCACCCTAGAGCGCCAGGAGGGGCTCAGGAGGAGAAGAGGCGCTGGGGGGATACTCCCTGAAGGATGGAGGTTGCCCCTTTGAGGCATAAGAGGTCACCGCAGCAACTTCCACCCTGTTCCTCTTGAAGACAAGGCCTGAGCAGGTGTCCTCGTCCATAGAGATCACCACCGCGGCTACCCTCTTCTGCTTGCTTTCAGAGGTAGGGCCTGGGGTAGCAGTGGCGAGAGAAGAAGGGCCAGCAGGGCATGAGCCACCTGCTGTGCGGCGACTCAACAGATCAGCTAGCCTTTTCTTCTTCTCAGCATCCAGCACCATATCTGCAACAAACAACAAGTGATGAGATGACACACAGTTACAGAATGCAAGTACAAGCAGATATCAAAAGGAGTAAGTAAAATACCAATGTAGATGCTGAGAGTTTCCGCATCATACTCGTGCCTGATCAGCTGGGCAGTGTTAAACACCACCCCCCAGCTGGCAAGGAGTTGGCACAGGTCGCGGTCAAAGGGTATCATCTCCTCGATTCCTCTGGGTTTCTTGAATTTTAGCTTCTCCATCCAATATAAGGGGAACTCGTCGAGCATGGTGGAGTCATAGGAGCTGCAGCAGACCCTAAAGAACTTCCCTTTGAAGCCCTTATAGAACTGCTGGAAGAAAGTTAGCAAAACTCTCCCCACCACCCCATTGAGGCTTACCCAAAGCCTCTTTCTGAGGCTCTTCGCCTCGAAGAAATAGAGGAAGACATCCACGGAGGGAGTGAATCCCAAGTTGTTGCACAGGATGGAGAAGGCCCTGATGAAGGCTCAGTTGTTGGGGTGCAGCTGGGCAGGCGCCACGTTTAGTTCAGTAAGCAAAGCCCTCTTGAACCCAGTGAAGGGTAGGCGGACTTTGACTCATTTGAAAACGGTGGCATAGAGGAAGAAGAAGGGTTCCCCGTCATCGGCGCATACGGGTTCGCCCTCTGCGCAGGGTCAAACTGAGACATATGTGTCACTCTCCCTGCCAAAGACGCGCCCTTTGATCTCATGTTCATCATCCTTGTGTTTCCTCCAGTCTTCACTGGATGTGAGTTTGGAGGTCTCAGCAAGGAGCTCCTCAGGGGCCCAGGAGTATAGAGCCCTGTAGTTAATGGTGGGAGGAGGGTTGGAAGTGGTTTTGGTTCTTGCCATCTCGAATCTAAAACAAAATGAGAGGCAAGGAGGAAGAAACAAAGGCTTAGAAGAGAACGATGGTGTGCCTCAAGCGGTAGACAAAGACTCAAAGATGAAGAACGCAAACAGGAAAGAAGAACAGAAACCCTAAAATGCAGAAATCGTAAACAGGGCCAGAGTAGTTATAGCATATAAAGGGTGGCAGAATCATAAACTAAAGGCGAGAAGAAGAGTAAAATTCATACCTTTGAGGTAGTGAAGATGAGGGGTTGTGAGGGTTGGAGTGGAAGTGGAAGCGTTCGAGAGAAGATAGTGATCGCGAAGATTTGAGTGAAAAGTGATGGAACAGTGCTGATGTGCGAGGTTTTGAAGGGGTTTAACGTAGGCAAGGTAGCGCAAACATTAAGAAGCCCCAACCATTGATCTAACCACGTGTTCGCAGATTAAGGGGGGTTGGTGAGACGTCCCTTCAGCGCACTGTTCATGTCATTTCTCTCAGTGCCACGTAGGTCGCTTGAGCCGATGACTTAGTCTCTTTGCTGAACAAGTTAACAGCTCGAGACTGGGGGGGCTTGTGTACCGACCAGTCCTCGAACAGCTAGTAATGGTGAGCCACGTCAGCTGGGTCCCACAGCATGGGCCAAAGCCACGTGGGCTGGGCCCCACAAGTAGTATGGACTAGTGGGATGGTTAGTCATCAGCATGTCGACCACTAGAGTGGACCGATGTGTCCCTGTCACTCAGCAGGATGACGAGTCCTCGGCAACAGAGTGTGACGAGGTGACATCGGTCTTGGGTGTTTTGAACAACAGAATTAGAACATCTAACGTGGGTCCCTAGAGACGACCAGTTATCAGCAAAATGCCCAGAGGTAGGGAGAGGCTTTAGTCACGAAGCACCCATGCGTGTGGCAGGGAAAGCATAGTTAGGTGCAGAGTCTTGAAGGATTTAGTACCCATCAGGATTAGGGTTTCCCAGTGAACCTACATGCATGGCACGTGAACAATGAAGGTACTCCCAGGACAGGTGGCCCCAGAGATTAGGTGCACGAGGGGGTACCCAGGTGGCCATCTTGTTAGAGTTTGCACTCTAGTTAAGGAAGCCTTACGCGCTAGATTACCCTAAGTTTGGGTGATAGTGGCACAATGGTATTCTTGTAAACCCTAAATATGGGTAGCGGCGTAGAGGAAACCCTAGACTATATAAAGGGTAGTAAAACACTTCACAAAGGTACGCATTTTCTAGACCTAAACTAAGATACTCAAATACACTTGGTGTGCTTGCCAAGTATTGACTTGAGCGTCGGAGTGCAAACGACCTCTAGGGCGCCCCTTTTTTATCTTGCAGGTGCATGTGGTTTCAATACAGCAAAGCATAACTCAAGGTGAGGGAAGGAGGTGTGTGATCGTCGTAGAGTCAACCGGCAGGAGAGTCAACCAGCAAAAACAGGAAGCAACACATATTCTTTTGTGAAGACCTTGGCAATATGATAGACAAGTTCTACATGATAGTCTAACCAACAAAATGTCTTTTAACTTCCATGGGCACAAGGTTATCTTAAAACCCCTCTCTCCCAAAGAATTCCATGAGGACCAAATAAAAATGAAAACCAAAAGATAAAATGAAAAAGAAAAGGAAAGTAAAATGGGTTTCAACACCTCTTCTCAAGCAATCAAATCAATAATGTTGACCTATACAATGCTAATTGCGCCTCTTAGGTATACTTCCTCCTTCTCTTTTTCATTACCTAATAAATCTAAATACTTAACATCTTGGACAAAGAAGTTTTGGGATGAAATTCAAACACCTCCTAAAGGTTCTCACCTTCTAAGAGGATTTTCATCAAAAAGTCCTTTCATCCCCAAATGTTCTTTCCCAACATAGCTTGTACGTAGAGCTTCTTCTTTTGAACTCCTCGAGCTTAAGGAACATCAGTTTACTTCACATACCATTCCTTGCAATATCTTATATGTGAACAAACTAACTATGTTATTTGCAGGAGTTCTAAATTCGAAGTCAAATTCTCTCAAACTTGGGGGGCATGATACAATCTAAGTAAACAATGAGATGATCAAGGCCTCAAGAGACCATTCACACTATGAGCAGTCATCTCAACAATCAAGTCAAGACCCCACCAAAGATCTAGCGGACCTCACTAGAAGAAGAAGTGGGCATAGGCCAGAACATCAAATGTTCTTTCTTCTAATCTTTTGAAAAATAAAACATGTTGTAAAAAATTTGAACTCACTTTAGGGGTCCAAATAGAAAAATGGGCTAGAGTAGGTTCTTATAGCATAAAAGGGAGTGTACTTAGCAAAATGGGCTTGCACCAAGCCCATTTTTTCAAGACAAGGCACCTAGAATTAGGGTTTTTGACCTAGTTTCTAGAAGACCTAGCCAAAGGGGCGGTTTTAACCTTGGTCAACCCCTTTGGCCACCCCTCCCTTCTTTCCCATCCTACCCTTGCCCAACTTGCGCACCAAGGCACCCATTCCTATAAATAGGGTGCCTTACTCCATGTATTTTCATGTTGAATTTGAATAGTACAGAAACTGTGGACAATTTGTGTGAGGCTTGTGTCCTCTTAGCGTTAGGTCTTATCCTGAGTGAGTTGAGAGCTCTCAAGTGGCAGCCCTCTACACTCATCTTGGAGGAACCACACTCCAAGTGGCATGTCCAACTCTCTTCCATCACCATAAGCATTCTTTCCTTCATCTCTTTTTCAATTTTTCATTACTCCATTTATCTTTGTGTTTATGTTCTTATTTTCTTCCATTTTCCATTCGGTCATTGTCATCTTATTATGTTTCCTTTCATGTTCTTTCAATTCCGCACCATGCATCATCTTCACCATATATTATCTTTTTCCTTTTTCCTTTGGGAGTGAACCTTCACACTTACTTAACCACTTGGTTAAGTTTGTGTCTAGTGGGAATCTTCCCTAGGTCTCACCATATATTTGCTAAAATCCAAATCATAAGTAAAGTGTCACCTCTAAAATAGAACAATATAAAATTAACTCACATCACACAATGATCCCGATTGAGGTGGGCGAGGCTTCATGGCGAAGATAAAACTTAGAAGAGGAGCATAACTCAGGCAACCTAAGGGCCGACCTGGACCTCATTCATGAGATTAAGGAAGATGCCCAGGTAAGAAAGGACGGTGCCAAAGGCAGAGCAACTTAGCAGTATAATTCTCGCGTTAGAGCCCCGACACTCCAAAAAGGAGACCTCGTATGGAGAAAGGTCGGCGAAGCAAGGAAATGCTGAGAAGAGAGGAAACTAGCACCTAGTTGGGATGGCCCATATAAGGTCGCATATACCCTGCAAAACGAAGCGTATAAACTCCAAGAACTAAGTGGCAAGTTGATTCCAAGAACATGGAACATAACCCATTTAAAGATGTAATATAGTTGAAAACTGAGAAATTGTACTCTTTTTTCTTTACGCGGGATTTTTTCCCTAAGGAGGGTTTTACCAAGCAAGGTTTTAACGAGGCAAGCTCGGCATAATAAAGTCTCTTTTTTCTCGATACAATCTCGTCATGTTCAATCAAGAACTAAAAACGCTCAACCAAGAGCACAATAACTCGTTCAACCACGAACAAAGCAAAACTAATATTATCAAGAACGAAGCATGTTCAACCACGAGCATAGCTAATAATCCTGCCGCTTGACTCGAACGTGGAGGATTGCCTCGTCACTCCTTCGCCTAGCCTTCTGTTCTGCAAGAACGCTCCAAGAACCACCACCGGAACTCCAAACGCTGCCTGCAAAACACACAGACGGCGCCTCTAGCGGCCGTTGTAGCTCCGACGCTCATGTCAGGCAACAGGAACACCAAAAACTATCACTGAATCTCTCTGTGAGACTCGTGTGTGCTCTCAGATCCACTTTCTCTCTCTATAACCGTTTTCTGTTATCACTGTGCAACGTGTAAGAACGCTCCCACAGTGACTCAGAGACTGTGTGTAACTGTAAACTGTGTAACTTGTGTGTAAACTTGTAATCTAAAAAGAACTCTCTCCTTACCTTACATGACGTGGAGTGCTTTATACCTGGGCCGCGCCTCTCTCCCAGATGGTGACACGTGGAGGCATGCAGCTGACATCTATCGTACACGCGTCACACCTGGAGGGCTTCTGCGCTTCTCTCTGTGCGGGCCGCATGCTCCCAGGAGAGCGCCAGGTGTGGCTGGTCTAAACTCACTCGCCAGGCGCATCCTGCCTGCATGGCCTCGCCGCACGTCCTCTGAGTGGGCATCATGCGAGGTGCATGCGTAACGTTCTCGCTGGGAACCTTGGTCCCAGCTTAACACCCGTTGGCAAGAACCCCGATGACCGATCGCCCTCTGCATGCACTTACGACCGATCACCCTCTGCACGCACTAACGCCCGATCGCGCTCTTCATGCACTAACGCTCGATCGCGCTCTTCATGCAGTAACGCCTGACCGGTGCCTTATAACTTTCTCCCGATGACCGGGCGGTACCTCATAACTTTCCCCCGATGACCGGGCGGTGCCTCATGCCTATCCACCGACGTCCGTGCGGTGGCTCATGACTATCCACCGACGTCCGTGCGGTGCTTCCAGGTGCTTATCTAGGCACCGCTCTGGGGGTGGTGGCCACTTGGTATCTGACTACCGATCACCGTTCTAGGTAATCTCCTCCCTGATTCACTTGCTCTTTCTACCACGTGCCACCCTGTGCATGGTCCACGTGGTCACCTGCTGCTGACGTCATCAACTACTGATGACCGACCGGATCAGCTAAACACCAAGGTCAAACGAAAACGAAGCATATTCAACCATGAACATAACAACAAAAAATTGAGTTCAAACAAGAATGCAAAAGTCACAATCTGAGTTCAAACGAACATTGATAAACTTTATCAAACTTGAACCAAACGGTCAAGTACTATTTATTGAACAATGTGCTTTGATGTCTCCAAATTCAAGAGGAATGCTTGAAGACCTTGCTACTGGTTATGTGTGTGTGTCTAGAAGTATTTGAATTTGTTAATCCACTCTTTATAATGATCCAAGGTTAATTGAATCTTAATCCTTTTGAAAAAGATGTGTTTTCTAAAGAGTGTGAAAATCAACCTGTTGAAATGTCGATTCAACCAGTTGTTTTACACTTAGTGGATTTTGAAAAGGATTTAAAAAGCTTAACTTTGTTTGACTTTGTTGTCAAACCAATTCAACCAGTTGATTTGTGATTTCAATTGATTGATTTCCTGGAAACCTTAACAGAATTTGGTTAAGTTGGTTAAACTATTTTTAATAATCCTAACTGTTTTTGGTTCTTGAATTAGATGCTTTGGCCATCTTATTAGAGTATAAAAAGGTTGTTTTACGCTCCTGGTCAAAAGCTAAGAAAGAGAGATCAATTGAATTAAGTTTTCAACATTGCAAAGAGCTTTCAGATCATCTCAAAGTGTGGAATAGGATTGTCTTGTATTTCGGGATTGTAATCTTTGATTTAACCTAGGTGTATTTTGTTCCTTTCTTACTTTGATATTCTATTTTTGTGTGATTTGGTGTTGTGCAGTTTCAGAGGGTTGTTCTGAAAACTATGTGTTGTTGTCAAAGGTGGTGTGTGTTCTTGAAGGGTTTAAGATCATCACTTTGGTGCGTGTTGTGTAATCTAGGTTTGATTACATAGTGAATTCTCAGTGGTTAGCTGAGAATTGGATGTATCTCTTGGTTAAGGGTGAACCAGTATAAACATCTTGTGTGAATCTCTCTATTCTTACACTCTTTAAACTGCTTTAGCTTTGATTTTCAACACTCCTGGTATAAACAATTGATTGTTTCGCAAAAACAATCGGTTGATTTTCTGAAATCAAATTAAAAATAATTTTCTAATTGGCTGAACAGTTTTCAAATTGATTGATTCTTTATAGTCTTTCACTCAACCTTCAATACTTGTGAAAATCTTTAAAAAATAATTCACCCCCCTCTTGTTTAAGGCCTCTAATTCTAACACAATTGTTCGATTCAAACTATTATAAAAAATAGTTAACAGATATTACTTGAAATCGAAATCAAGAGTTGACCTATGCTAAATCCAAACAGATCCAAATTGAACTCATTCATCCTTCAAATTGATCCATTTGTACATATTCTTGGATTCCGAGCTAGAATGACTTATATACACACCCCCAATTACGACCGGGTACATTTAGACAATAATTTCTTGTTTAATATTATATTTAAGACACATAAATCAGACCATAAATGGATTATAGGTTACTAGCGGTTATAATTACTATTGTAAAATCCATTTATATCTCATGATAACCATTCAATGTTTTTTTTAATGGTATGAGTCCAACAAAACCTATAAATAGATGATAACTCTCTCAGTAAGAAGACACACTAACTTTAGCTCTAAGAATTTGTACTCCTACTGACTTAAACATCAGAGAGTCTTCTACAGGTGGACCTCCCCCTCTCATTGAAGACCAACTGAAAGCTCATTTTTCGAGAAACACACAGTTTTTGCCGAGTTGTGTTCCTCAAATTCATGTTCAGTAGGAACAAAATATATAAATCTCTTTGACTACATTTTAGATAATATGTTTTGACAAAATATAAAAATTTTAAAATGTCATTTTATTACAATAGAAAAAAGTGCAGGCAGCAATTTATGAGGTGAAAAAGCTAAAGTGATGAAGTTAATGATCGAGACAAATTTGGAAAATGTGTGTAAGCATAATGATTAGTTTGGACGGAACTAATCGTGATAATCACATTAAAATATGATGAAAAGCCTTACGTAAAAAATTTCTGACCTGGGTTATCTTAGTCCAAACCTAAAAAGGAATTATATGAAACTGGTAAAAAACAAATGTATTACTGAAAAGAAAGGAAAGCAAAATAGCTCTCTTGAGAGAAAATAGGAAGAGCGAAAAAATGAGAAGCTTTGGACCCGTTAAAACTTAGATTGATTGAAATTGGATAAGAGGTAAGTGAGCCAGGTTTGGCAAAGATATACGGAAAAAAAAAATTTGAAAACTATGTTAAAAATACCAGTTTATAAAATTAAAAAAGATTTAATCTTTTTTAATAGATCAACATTTTAATAAAAGATTATTTTTTATAGGTTTTTTTATTTTTTGAATTGGAGCAATTATTTTTTCGATTTTTTTCAAAATAGACAAAAAAAAAATTCTCCAAAATGAGTAAATTGCCAATGCGACGAACGATTTTTTTTTTTTAAAAAACTCGCGAATCTTGTATATGAATTTAAAAAGATATCGAACAAAAATCCTATTTTGTATATACGTTTTCTAATATTATAATATATTTTAATATATAAAATTTTTAAAAAATAAAAAATAAAATCGTTTTTGTTAGATATGATTTCATTAGAAATCATATTTCACTTCACGTTTTCTTTATATATATACATATGTATATTACGTTTTATTATATTATAATATAAATTAATATATAAAATTAAAAAAAATATATAATAACTTGAATTTATATATGTAATATGTTTATAATATTTTAATTTTAATGTATAATAATTTTAATATACGTTTTTTAGTATTTAAAATTTTTAAAAAATAATATAAAATTATATAAGTTAATTAGTTTAAAAAATTGATTAAAGTAAATTTAATCTATAATAAAAAAGTAAGTTGGTAAAATCCTAAATTCGAAATGCTAATAATAAATCATAAACTTTAAAAAAAAAGCTAAAATGCAGAAAAATAGTATATAATATAAAAGTTTACATTTTACTATTGTCAATATGATAAATTTACTCTATTGTATCATTGGAATGGAAGTGGTTCATTCATTTCATTATGTATACGATTAGCTCTTGGTCTGCCTGATTCCTTATGGCACATGTGTAAGCTTTCAAAATATACTTTAGTAAATGACAATAACATGAGCATAAGAAAGTTGAAAAACTTGAAATTCTCCACAATCACACCACTAATCATTTAGTCATTACATTATACTATTTTATATATATTTTCTAATTTTAAATACTAAAAAACGTATATTAAAATTATTATATATTAAAATATTATAAACATATCACATATATATACATATTCAAGTTATTATATATATTTTTTAATTTTATATATTAATTTATATTATAATATAATAAAACTTAATATATATGAAAATGTAAAGTGATACGATTTAGAAATCGTACCAAATACAATTTTATTTATTTTTTATTTTTTTAAATTTCATATATTAAAATACATTCTAATATTAAAAAAGTATATATGAAATATGATTTTTAATTGAAATTGCATTTCACATATACGATTTTTTATTTTTTTTAAATTCGTATACATGGTTGACTAGTTCTCTTTGTTAAACTAGTTCATAGTATTGACCATTTATCTATTTTGGGGGAAAAAACTATATTGTCCATTTTAAAAAAATCGGAAAAAATTACATTAATTTTTAAAAAAAATCTTTTTTATGCTTTTAATAATTATAATATAAAACAATTTACTATTTACGACTCATTCGAAGAACTTTGGTTGGGATCGGTTTATTTCCTATTGATACTAGACATGTGGTGGTCACCTACTTAGAAAGTAACCCTTCAAAGAGCCCCATTTGTAATTGCATTGTACACAACTTCTTGGCCTTTTAGTGCGACTTAACCACTTGTCCAAATTCTCTGGACAGAGATAGAGGGAATGCTTATAATCTCCATATATATAGTGTAACTTATCTGCACACTTTATGATGATATCTTAGTCTGATTTTTTTTCTTCTTATCTCCCTATATATCTTATATAGAGGTCCCTTTTCTTAGACTCAGCAAGCACTATCTTAGCCCACCCAATTACATGTATTTAATTGAGTGGAAAGTGAGCGATTACGTGATACTTTTTTTTCTTTCGTTTTTAAAATGTTAAGTGCGATGTTAAGTTTGATGATTTTGTTGGAGAAAAGCAACAGCATTGTCCGTGTATTTATTTGTACGCAAGACTAAGGGCGAGGAATTCCATGGGACCATGGTGGTCACGTAGCCTGAATTATGAGGCAGAACCAAACAAACGTTCGAAACAAAGACACAAAGGGCTTGTGGCATAAGGGGTCCCTCGCACGTAGCTTTCTTCACAATTTGGTTGTTCTTGAGGCTTGTTGTTGCACATTTTGGTGAAAAATAGTACTCACGTTTAATCCGTTTGGTGGTTGGAAGAAAACGTTGATATTATTATTGTGGCCTGTATGAAGTTCTTTTATTAGAATTGTTAATATAAATACGAAGATTTGTATCTAAATTCTAAATCTTAAACTCTAACTTCTAAATTTAGAGTATTGAGTTTGTTTTTTTTCCTATTTTTCTAGTGTTCTTTTAATATGTTTTTTTTTTCATTTTTCTGTTTTTATTATAATTTGTATGAGATCCTGCTTTCAACTTTGATTCATTATATTTATTGATAATTACGCTTCTATAATTACATGATTTAAAACAACTTAAATGTTCTAATCAAATTATCAGATTCACCTTTTAAATAAATTTAAATATTTAATGAATCAATCCATAACCTCTCAACAATATCAATATTAAAGTCTGATGCAATTCTAGTTTGCATCTTCATTTGTAGATTTTCTTCTTCATTGTTTTGATTTGAAGATCTTCTACGGATGATGAGCACTATTGCAGAAGCAAGAAGAATTATAGAAATTTTGGAAGATATGAAAATTATGTTGGTGAATCTAAGTGAGGTTAGGCCAACACTACTAGGAGGAGTCCAGAATATTGTCTAGCAAGAAGACAACTCTAGAGAGAACTTTGAACAAGTAAAAGTGTCTCAATTGGACAACATTTCATTACTCAAATCAAAGTTAAAAATCATGTACAAGAGACTCCTGGTTATGGGAGAAAATCTCTCAAAACCTCTCAAATGAGAGTGTGACAATTGTCACCACCTTATTGGTGTAAATCCTCTCCATTAAGGAGAAGACATGTGGAGCTTTATGCTTTCCTTGCCTACATTTCTATTTGCACCCCTCTTTTACTATTTTACACTTTACTTTCTTTTCTATTTACATCCTTCTCTATTTTGGCCCAAAATATAAGGCCAAAACTTCCTAACTACTCTATACAATTTTTACAAAGCTACGAAGAAAAAAAAGACTTTACAATCTTTTCAGTAAGTCTCGATCTTTGTTTATCTTCTTAGTCAAAAGTTTCGATACGAGATGGTTTTCATCAAAGTCTAACACGATTAGACTTGAACCATGATACTACACACTCCCTGTTGGGTATGAAGCCAGGATCAATTGGGTTGGGCTGAGTAGACACTATGTTTTAGTGATTGGGCTTAATCATTGTGTCCCCTTTATTATCTCTATTTAAAGAGATCATTGTACTTGTAATTTGTGTGCAACAGGAAAGAAATGAAAACCTAATAGTTGCCCGTGTGGATGTAGGTTGCAGTTGGCGACCAAACCACGTTAAATCCTGTGTCGTTTATTTTCTTGCATTGATTCGTGATTGTGTGTGTTGCTTCCGTGTGCGTGTTTTTCCCATCAAGTGGCATCAGAGCTTGGTTCATTTTCACACTAGGGTTTCGCAGAGGCAGTAGCAGCATCCCAAAGCTAAGGTTTTTGCAGGGGCTACAGCGGCGTCCCAAAGCTAGGGTTTTGCAGGGGCTGCAGCGGCGTCCCAAAGCTAGGATTTCGCAGGGGCTGCAGTGGCATCCCAAAGCTAGGGTTTTGTAGGGGTTGTAGCGGTGTCCCAAAGCTAGGGTTTTGTAGGGGCTGCAGTGGCGTCCCAAAGCTAGGGTTTTGCAGGGGCTGTAGCGGTGTCCCAAAGCTAGGGTTTTGCAGAGGCTGTAGCGGCGTCCCAAAGCTAGGGTTTTGTAGGGGCGGCAGCAGCATCCCAAAGTTAGGGTTTCGCGGTGGCAGCGGCGGGTCGCGTTTTCACGGCGAATAGGTGCAGGTGCTTGCGGTGAGCGAGACGGCACGGAGGTGCAGTGCAATGGCAGTGAAGCATTGCAGAATCTGGTTATTGGGGACTTTGGAAAGGTAAGACTAGTGGACAACAGAACTCTTGATGTTACGGGCATGGGTGACATAGTGGTGAAGACGCCAGGTGGTTTTTGGACTTTGAAGGATGTCAGATTTGTTCCAAGCTTAACAAAAAGTTTGATTTCTGTTAGGCAGTTAGACGAACAGGGACATGAAGTGAAGTTCGGAAATCAGAAGTGGAAGGTCGTCAAGGAAAATCTTGTCATGGCCCGCGGAAGAAAGAGATGTGCGTTGTATATGGTCGAATTACCGTCTGAGGGAGTGACCGTCCCAGTTCAGAGATAAACAAAGTCCGGTTCACAGAATCTCGTGGGCAGAAGAGGGTTGTCTTTACAAGAGAGAAACCCAGAGCCACAGGTCAGATTCAGGATGAACGAGCATGGAAAGGTTCAGGTAGACCAGTTAGAGGTACTTATGGCAGTGGGAGCACGGGTTGTGTTTCAGCTAAGGTCCCTAGAAGACAGTGGGTTAGGAGAACCAGTATTCCAGCTGTTGAAACACCTTCAGAAAATTTCTTGTTAGGTATGGAGAGTGTTTGTTCTCAGGTTGTTCCAGGATCTGGCAGTTCTCGCAAGTGAGAGCCGGTAGGAACAGAGAATGGGCCAGTGACAGTTTCAGTCATGACTGATGTGGCCTTCAAAATGATTAAGAAGGTTGGTGGCAACTAGTGGTGGAACATTGAGTTCCGGTGATAGATTACAGAAGTATGTACACAGTTGAAGTGCAGGTGAACATTGTTCCGTGACTTTAAGTGGGAGATTGTTGGGTATGAAGCCAGGATCAATTGGGTTGGGCTGAGTAGACACTATGTTTTAGTGATTGGGCTTAATCATTGTGTCCTCTTTATTATCTCTATTTATCTCTATTTAAAGAGATCATTGTACTTGTAATTTGTGTGCAACAGGAAAGAAATGAAAACCTAATAGTTGCCCGTGTGGATGTAGGTTGCAATTGGCGACCGAACCACGTTAAATCCTGTGTTCTTTATTTTCTTGCATTGATTCGTGATTGTGTGTGTTGCTTCCGCGTGCGCATTTTCCCCATCACTCCCTAGTCTTGAACTTCAAGTCTGGAGACTAAAATAAACCATTCCTTGAGCTCAACTGTCTATTCATTAATGACATTGACCTACAACTAACAACTGATATTACTAATTTCGAGTCTAAGGCGACCAAACTTGATCTATGACACTATATTCACTTGGAATAAATATATATACATATATTATATATGCTTTTTATAAGTTGGTTCTAGTTTGACTTGACTTAAAATTATGTTGCTTGTAGTTTGAACATGACATCAAACACAATATATTGTACCGTTCAGTCGTGATCGGGTTAGGACCTTATCACTTAAACTATGTCTCTTTGGCCCATTAAGCGCGGGCCCAACAGACATAGTTCAGACCAAATAGAAATTGCACAACTTAGATCTGCTCAACCCAAATGAGAGTTAAAGAGGTCGAGTTTGATAGATAGCACATACACCAATGTTGTACATTAAAGTAATGAAAAATAGAAAACAGCTTAAATATTTGACACAACTGAATCAGTTAAATATATTATCTCTTTTGGCATAAGTTCAGCAGAACAAAAACCAGAAACAATACTCTGTGCATGATCACCCCTCAAATAAAGGGAAAGATATATACCGACAATTCATGATGTTATTGGTAATTCCTGAAGAAGAATCAACCAGTGTTATAAAAGGGCCTTGAGACCCCGAACAAAGGTAAACATTATTCCATGCGATACATAATTTTAATGTTCTCACTGACTTGATCGTCGAAGTCTTGTCAATAAATGGAGCTCCTCTCACAGGATCTCAAAGCTGTAGTCTTGAAAGATTGACTCAAAAACCACCTCCAGGATTCGACCCAAAATTGTTGGCGAGAACATTTGGCGCCCATCGTGGGGTAGGTAAAATTGATCCTACTAACTACCTGAAATAATTATACACAAATCCCAATAGTCAAACGATATGATGAACATAAGGCAACGTACACAGGTGCCTGACAAAGATGAAGTCCCTGCCCTATAATAAATCATTGAGACAATGAGGACTCTCCAACAAACCAACAAGGAATATCATTGGGAGTAAGAACGCCTACATGAAGAGGCCCGAGCCAAGCAAGAACGCCTACACAAAAAGGCTCGAGCCGAAGAAGAGCGCTCACACGAAGAGACTCGAGCTAACCAAGAGCGTCTCATGGGAAAGGTAGAGGCTTCCCGAAGAACGATGGAGGAGACCACTCATGTAAATGAGGAATTGCAAAAGAGAAATGAAGAGTTGCGCAGGACCATGCATAGACATCAGTGATGCAATGTCTGAGTACGTTCTCCAAACATATTCTCAAGAGACAATCCCCAACCATTTTCACAACAGATTAAGGAAAAATCGATCCCGCCTCACTTCATCACGCCAAAAATCACCCTTTTCTCTGGCGTGGAGGATCCTAAGAGCCATCTAAAGGCGTTTAGAGCTCATATGATCATCTTAGATGGGTCGGACGTTGTCCGATGCAAGATGTTGATGGGTAAATTCATAGGATTGACCCTTTAGTGGTTTAGCAGAGTCCCAGGTGGCTACATCACATCCTTTCAAGCCTTCTCCAGAATCTTCAAAGAACAATTCTCGGCTAATAAAGTTGATCCTCCTTGACTGCCTGATCTCTTTTATGTTAGACAAAGGGAGCAGGAAGCCTTGAAAGATTATTTGAAGTGCTTCTATGTTGTCTCAATGTGACTCCAGACCCTGAATGAAGAGATGGTGGTCGCTGCCTTCGTAAAAGGGATGAGAGCCAGTCCCTTCAACGACTCACTAATTCGAAACAAGGCAGAGTTCATGGCCGAAGTCAGAGAATGAGCAGCAACCCACATCGAGGAGAGGAAGCCATACAAAGAAATAAGGTGAATGAACAACCAAAGATCCCCACAACAAAACTTAAGAAAATTTGAAAGACAAACAAGAAAAGCTTAAAAGAAGAAAGCTAAACCAAATTGGAATTAAGAAAATGAAAAAACTTTGAGAAGACAATCAAGAAAAGTACTTAAAAAGACTCAAAGAAACTTACATAAACTTTAGTTGTGAAGGTTTGAATGTCCTTAGAAATTGTGAAAGAAAGAAGGATTAAGTTCCACAAGTATGAACACAATTTGCCATATACTTAGAATCGTCTTTAGTTATCTTTTTTTTAAAGTTGAAATGTGAATGCTCTCAATTTTTTATTGTCTTTGTTTTTATGGATTCAAAATTTCCATATGTTTTTTTTTCATGTATATTTAATTCACTTTCAATTTTCGAAAAAGATATTGGATTGGGATTCAATTCATATGAACGCTTGCATTCTATTTGGAATTAAATCAACCAATACTCAAACAACTTCTAATTTGTTTTTAGCTCTTCAAAATTAAAATCAAAATAAGTAGAATGGATGTAAAGACTCCAAGAACACTAAGGACATAAGACTCGAGCAAAAGAGGTAAGGGAAAAAAATTTGACACAAAATAATTCAAAAGCAGAATTTAAAATGCTTAACGAATAAAAAAAAGGTGAAATTGTAAATGAAAAGAATTTAAAGGTGGAACTGAAAGGTGCTGAATTTAAAGCGGAATTTAAATTACTTGAAGATAAAATCAAAATTAAAATGTGTTGGAATTTTAAAGGCAAAAATCAACTCAAAAGAAATTAAGCACAAAATAACAATGCTTTGAATACCACATGATGTGAGTTGATTTTATGATGAAGACATCCAAGTCCAAGGGCATGGTGAGCAGGAACATAACGAAGACATTCCAGACTTAGGTAGACCCATGACAAGAGGAAGTCTTAGAAAGGCCCAAGAGACATTGCAACACAAGGTGGCTAATCTTTTGGAGGCCCAATTGTTGAATGACCCATAGTTTAAAAAGACTAAGCTGATTACATGCACAACATGCTTAGAGTATTAAAGTAAAATAATATTATTAGTTTTTTTGGAGTTAGGATTTGAACCCAAGACCTATAAGTCAATTTGTATTTATACACTTTTGGAAATCAGAATGCGGGGTGAATATTTTGGCAATTTTAAGAGAGAATATTTCTCTGCTAGGGTTTTTCCCTGCATCTTGCAATCTTATCAAGAATCCACCAATTCTTGTGGCGATCATTGTTAGGCTTATCAAACTTTGTTTGTGGTGCCTTCCTTTATCCAGGTTTTCATTGTTTTTATTTTTAATTGATTCCTTTTCGTAACCTTAAATTCCCAATTCTACTGCTAGTTCTATTTGGAATCATATCATTTGGTATTCAGAGCAAAGGGTTTGAGTGATAATACAATTGTGTATCCTGTTTTTTTTTCTTATTGTTCCGCATTGTTCACACGATATTGTTCACGGTGGTACTGTTCACGTCACTGTTCACGATATTTTTTTCTAAAAAAAAAAGAAAAAGAAAACAGAAAAAGAAAAAGGGAAAAAAGAAGTAGAGGAAAACAGAAAAAGAAAAAAAAAGAAAAAGAGGAAAACAGAGATAAGTAAATAACAATTATCCACTGCATAATTCCTGTTTGTTAAAAATAAATTATAAGTTTCAAGTGTCCTGTCTACATTTTTTTTTCTATATATATTACACTTGTTTTGCTTGTTTATTGGTAGTGACAATGTTCTTCACTATTTATTTTATTTTATTTTATTTTTTCCATTACTTCCTGTTTGTTAAAAATTATAAGTTTCAAGTGTCCTGTTTACATTTTTTTTTCTCTATATATTATAACTGTCTTGCTTATTTGTTGGTAGTGAAATTTTTCTTCACTATTTTTGTTCTTCATTATTTTATTTTATTTTTTTTCCTCATTGATGTTAAAATATCAAAAAATTTATTTTAAGCTTCTGAATTGCTACCTTTGAAAGTGATTCTTGATTATGTATTGCTTAGATTCTTGTAAGAACCTTAAGTCAGAGAACGAGTGGTAAAAGATAGTGTTATCATTACAAAAAAAAAAAAAAAAGCCTTATTGTGTGAAACACAAGTGTTGAGCATAAACACATGAGAAGGTGGTATGAGGCCTACATTTATTATTATTTTTAATCTGTTTACTTGAGCATGGCAGGGGAAACGTCAAATAGTGGACTTTTACAAATACAAATGCAAGCCTTAACACAACATTTGGAGGGATTAATGAAACAACAAAGTGATCGACTCCATGAGAGGTTGGATCAAATGGAGCATGCACAACAAGAAAATCATGAAAATAGAGGGGAAGATAAGAGGAGAAAAGAGAATGAAGGAGAACAAAATAGAACATATGTTTGCTTGCAATGAGTATAATGAAGAGCTAAAGATGAAGTTGGCAGGAGCTGAGTTTTCAGATTATGCCTTAACTTGGTGGCATAAATACCAAAGGGAGAGAATTAGATATGGGGAACCCATGGTAGACTCCTGGACTGAAATGAAAAGGATTATGAGAGAGAGATATATTCCAGCAAGCTACAATAGAGATTTGCAACTCAAACTTCAAAGAATGACTCAAGGGAATAGAAGTGTGGAAGAATACTTTAAATAGATGGAGGTAAACATGATTAGAGTTGGAATGAATGAAGAAAACAAAGCAATCATGGCTAGGTTTTTGAATGGATTGAAGGATGATATTAGGGATGTTGTGGAGCTGCAAGAGTATGTTGACATGGTGGATTTGTTGCACAAGGCTAATCAAGTAGAACAACAAATCAAGAGGAAGGGAATCGTGTAACATCCCGCCAAATCCTTTTCATATTTATATAATGAAATAAAGGTAAAACAATAATATCGAAGTGAACATATATATATATATATAATGAAATTTCTCCTCACAGGGAGATTAATACATATCCAGTCAGTTTCCAAAACTTAAACAAAATACAGCAAAATAGAAAACAGGCGATCTCCTAACAGAAACAGAAAACAGGCGATCTGCTTCCGGCGACCACTCACTGAGGAGCTCTACTTCTTGCAACATCATCTGCTCCCGTGTAAATTATACACGATCATCACAGGTTTAAGAAAGCAAACACAAAACAAAACACGCAGGGTAAGCTAGATATTTTTAAAGAGAATTTAGATATGAAACTTTAAAATCAAGATAAAACAAATTTAAGACACCCACGTAAAAACCATCAACTTTCTCATTCCCTTCACATGACCATCAAGTAATCACATATTTCACAATTCCCTCAAGAGTCATTCAATTCACATAATCCATCAAGTGTCTATCAATTTCAATGTTTCTCATTTCTCACGTCAGACTTCCATTGACTCATCACACATAGACGCTTGACACTACTTCCGGAAGACACGTGCATTGACTAGACTCAGAGATCTGCACCTGTCATACTGCACCACCGTGAAATCACACACATTCACAGGGTCGCTGTGAAATCACACACATTCACAAGCGTATAAATGAATCTCAATATCATCACTATCCTAGCATGACAGGGTTAATCCATACAACGGGTCAAGCTCGTTCTCTTTCAAACAACTCACCCATACATATGAACCTCCTTCGACTCTCAACGCCTGAATAACTTCATCTATATGATTCCATTATATCAGAAGAGTCAGGATATCTCATAATAAACGAATCACCGGTCAATGCACACTCTACACGATCTTACACGGTATTTTCTTTCCTGAAAATACTATGCCTTGATCCCACATTCACCACATTCCATACATCATACCACACATAAAGAACAATTCCATCATAGAATACTTTGAATCTTTTCTTAAACAACCCCACTCACCAAAAACAAGCATACCACCGTTCAGGTTTTCGAATAGCATATACATTTTTCATTTCAATCTCAACAAGTTCAAAGCGACACTAAAACAGGGGAGTTCGAAAACAACATTAAAACCGGCGATCACATCCAAAAATAGGGGATTATGCAATAACAGTTGAAAACCGGCGACCACGTCGCCCCATCATCAAAATCATCTAACTTAAGGTTTTCGTTGGAAATAAGGCTAGCTTCCCTTACCTGGACTTGCGTAAAATCTCACTATGAGCTCTAACCCACCGAACTTAAGGATACCCGAACTCTGTTTTAGCGTCCTGATTGGAAAACTCACAGAGAACTTCCCAGGAGTCCAAGGGCAGTCGTCGCTCGTCGTACTGGCGCTTGAGGATGCCTGAATCGTAGCGCGAAGGGGAGAAAAGAGAAGGATGAAGGTAAACTCACTCTGTCACTCTTGAACCACAACAACGTTCTTTGCCTCTCAGAAGTGAGTTTTTGAATCTAACCCAACTTGTCCACAATTGCCGCTGCCACCACCCACTCTGCAGGAAAGCTTGCGTGCACACTTCCTTGAACAGTATGACCACGTGGGTTTCTGTGCATACCAACTCTCTGACGCTAACTATTCTGAAACACCCTTTCTGTCTACGTGTCGCGCATGCAGGACGTCTCATGCTGGGAGCCTGGGTCCCACCTTATCTGTGTGAAACACGACATCGCGCGATAACCTTCCACCAATGACTTCTTGCGCGATGACTATCCACCGATGTCTCATCCTGGCGGACGACCGATGTCTATCCCTAGCGATGACCGCATGTCTCTCGCCCTGGCGATGCCCGCGTGTCTCTCGCCCTGGCGATGCCCGCGTGTCTCTCGCCCTGGCGATGCCCGCATGTCTCTCGCCCTGGCGATGCCCGCATGTCTCTCGCCCTGGCGATGCCCGCATGTCTCTCGCCCTGGCGATGACTGATGACACATCGCCACGCCTTGCTGAAGGTTCTTCATCCCACTATGTTACGTCCAAGGTATCACCTCCACATGACTTGGTGACGTCGGTAGCTTCACATTTCCAAGAATAGATCAGCACTACTCCTCGTGCGCCCATGCATGCAACACTAAGGACGATTTCTTATGCTCAAGCATAGAGCTTCGCATGCACAGCGTATCTAAGGCTTAACCCACACCTTGATACGCGTGGTTTTTGGAACCCACTATGGTTGATCCAGTATCTTGACCATATACTAAGTGCACTTTCGGCGATCATGTACACTACAGGCGATTGGCGTTCATGTGTAGTCTAGGCGATAGGCGATTATGTACTAACCAGGCGATCTCATAGTCTTCTAAGCTACACTTTCCTTCCTTTTTATTTTAAATAAAACCATACTTAGAATTCATTTAAAATATATTCCTTTTATTCCAATTTAATTTTACAGGTCCTTACAATTCGTGAGGAGGAGTTATAACAATACTAATAATTCCAATTGGAGGGATGAGGTTATGAAGGATAAAGGATTTCACTCGAGTTCAACTACATCTTCAAGTGGGAAGTCCCCTAATAGATATCATAATTCACCACCTAAAAGGAAGATAAGTGAGGTAAAATGTTTCAAATGCTTGGGAAGAGTACATTATGCTTCAGAATGTCCAATAAAAAAGAATATGGTCATGTGAAGAGAAGGACGAGGTAGAGGTGGAGTTGGATGCATTGGAGGGTGATTTGTTGATGATTCGGAGGCTTATGGGAAGCAAAATGCAAGCTTTGGACCAAACCCAAAGGGAAAATATTTTCCATACTAGATGTTCCATTCAAGGAAAAATATGTTCACTCATAGTTGATGGAGGAAGTTGCACCAATGTAGCTAGCTCAAGACTAGTTACCAAATTGAATTTGGAGACAAAACCGCACTCAAGGCCATACAAGCTTCAATGGCTTAGTGAAGATGGAGAGATGACAGTGAGCAAGCAAGTGGAGGTGAACCTATCCATAGGACAATATAATGAAAATGTCTTGTGTGATGTGGTTCCAATGGAGGCAACTCACATTTTGTTAGGGAGGCCATGGCAGTTTGACACCAAAACTATTTATGATGGTTTCACCAATAAAATCTCTTTTATTCAGAATAACAAGAAGATCATTCTCAAACCCTTATCTCCTAGAGAGGTGTGTGAGGATCAAATGACATTAAGAGAAAAGAGAGTCCAAGAGAAAAGAGAGATGAGTGAAACACTTAAACAGAGCAAGAGTGAAACACCTACAAAGAGAAACACATGAGAGAAAAATGAGTGGAATATTGAAAGTGAAGGAAGTGAAGAATTTGCTACTTTCTAGCAAACCTCTTTATTTACTTTATTGCAAAAACAACACTTTGGTTGCTGACCATTCTAACCAAATTAATTGCCTTCCTAGTGTTGATTCTCTTTTATAGGAATTCAAGGACGTGTTTCCAAGTGAAATTCCTAGAGGACTCCCACCTCTAAGGGGAATTGAACACCACATTGACCTCCTTCCAAGAGCATCTTTGCCTAATAGGCCAGATTATAGAATCAACCCTCAAGAGACCAAAGAGATCCAAACTCAAGTTGAAGAATTGATGAACAAAGGATGGGTACAAGAGAGCATGAGCCCATGTGTTGTTCTAGTTATTTAAAAAGGATGATTCTGGGCGGATGTGCACAGATTGTATAGCACTAAATAACATTACCATCAAGTATAGACACCCTATTCCCAGGTTAGATGATTTATTGGATGAATTGTATGGTGCATGTATATTTTCAAAAATTGACTTAAGAAGTGCTTACCATCAAATTAGGATTAGAGAGGGGATGAATGGAAAACTGCCTTTAAAACAAAATATGGATTGTATAAGTGGCATGTGATGCCATTTGGGCTAACAAATGCCCCAAGCACTTTTATGAGATTAATGAACCATGTTTTGAGAGAATTTTTGGGCAAATTTGTTATGGTGTATTTTGATGACATCTTGATTTATAGCACTAGTTTGGAATTACACGTGGAATATTTGTGTGTTGTTTTGAATGTTCTTAGAAAAGAAAAATTGTATGCTAATCTTGATAAATGCATATTTTGTATTGAACAAATTGAATTCTTGGGTTTTATGGTAAGTACCAAAGGAGTTCAGGTAGATTATGAAAAAGTGAAGGCTATCCAAGAATGGCCTATCCCTAAAAATTTGAGTGAGGCTAGGAGCTTTCATTGCCTAGCTAGTTTCTACAGGAGATTTGTAAGGAATTTTAGCACTTTGGCAGCACCCCTAAATGAGATTGTTAAAAAGCATGTTGGGTTTAAATGGGAAGAAAAACAAGAAAAAACCTTTGTTGCCCTTAAGCATGAATTGGCTAATGCCCCCGTTCTTGCATTACCAAACTTTGCAAAATCTTTTGAAACTGAATGTGATGCATCTAATGTGGGTATAGGAGTTGTTTTGATGCAAGAAGGTCATCCAATTGCTTATTTTAGTGAGAAATTAAATGGTGGTGCCTTAAACTATCCCACTTATGATAAGGAATTGTATGCCTTAGTGAGAGCATTACAAACAAGGCAACACTATCTTTTACCAAAAGAATTTTTGATTCATAGTGACCATGAGTCTTTAAAGTACTTAAAATGCCAAGGAAAACTAAATAAAAGGCATGCCAAGTGGGTTGAATTTTTAGAACAAATTCCATATGTCATAAAGCATAAAAAAGGAAAAGGAAATATTGTGGTTGATGCTTTGTCTAGAAGGCATGTGTTGATTGCTACTCTTAAAACAAAATTGTTTAGTCTTGAATTTTTAAAAGAAATGTATTCGCATGATTCTGAATTTGCTGAAATCTTTAATGCTTGCACAAAGTTTAGCACCAATGGATATTTTAGGGACTATGGTTATTTGTTTAAGGAGAAAAGATTGTGTGTTCATAAATGTTCCATTAGGGATATTTTAATAAGAGAAGCATATGAGGGAGGGCTAATGGGACACTTTGGGGTTCAAAAGACCTTTGACACTTTGCATGAACATTTTTATTGGCCTGACATGAAACGTGATGTGCAAAAATTTTGTGAAAATTGCATTACTTGTAAAAAGGCCAAATCAAAAGTCAAACCTCATGGTTTGTACACTCCTTTTCCTGTTCCTGATAGTCCTTGGGTTGATATTTCAATGGACTTTGTATTGGGTTTGCCAAGGACTCAAGGAGGGAAAGATTCTATTTTTGTGGTTGTTGACAGATTTTCAAAAATGGCTCATTTTATTCCTTGTAAAAAAATTGATGATGCTTGCCATGTAGCTGACTTGTTTTTCAGGGAGGTTGTAAGACTTCATGGACTACCAAGAAGTATTGTGAGTGAGGGATACAAAATTCCTAAGTCACTTTTGGAGGACATTATGGGGTAAGTTAGGTACCAAACTTTTGTTTTCAACTACTTATCATCCCCAAACAAATGGACAAACAGAGGTAGTGAATAGAAATTTGGGTACCTTACAATTATTTTGAAAAAAATTTGAAAGCTTGGGAATTATGTTTACCTCATATTGAGTTTGCTTACAACAGGACTGTTCATAGCACAAAAAATTGTTCTCCATTTGAAATTGTGTATGGATTAAATCCTTTAACTCCATTAGACTTGTTACGTATGCCTAACATTTCTATTTTAAAGCATAAAGATGCACAGGCTAAGGCTAACTATGTGAGAAAGCTACATGACAAGGTTAAAGCACAAATTGAAAAAAAAGTTGAAGGTTATTCTAAGCAAGCTAACAAAGGAAGAAAGAAACTAATCTTTGAGCCTGGAGATTGGATCTGGTTACACATGAAGAAAGAAAGGTTCCCTGCAGAAAGAAAATCCAAGCTCCAACCTAGAGGGGATGGACCTTTCCAAGTGCTAGAAAAGATTAATGACAATGTCTATGAGATTGATGTTCCAAGTAAGTACAATGTCAGTAACACTTTTAACGTATTTGATTTGTCTCCTTTTTCTGCAAATGATGAAGCTTTGGAATTAACTTCAAGTCTTTCTCAAGACGGAGGGAATGATGCGGACATCCAAGGTTTTTCTCAAGAAAGAGGGAATGATGTGGACATCCAAGATCTTTCTCAAGAAGGAGGGAATGATGAGGACATCCAAACCCAAGGGCATGATGAGCAGGAACTTAACGAAGACATTCCAGACTTAGGTGGACTCATGACAAGAGGAAGGCTTAAAAAGGCCCAAGAGACATTGCAGCACAAGGTGGCTATTCTTTTGGAGGCCCAATTGTTGAATGACCCCCAGCTTAAAAAGACTAAGTTGATTACATGCACAACATGCTTAGAGTATTAAAATAAAATAATATTACTATTTTGTTTGGAGTTAGGATTTGAACCCAAGACCTATAACTCAATTTGTATTTATACACTTTTGGAAATCAGAATGAGGGGTGAATATTTTGGCAATTTTAAGAGAGAATATTTCTCTGCTAGGGTTTTTCCCTACATCTTGCGATCTTATCAAGAATCCACCGATTCTTGTGGTGATCATCCTTAGGCTTATCAAACTTTGTTTGTGGCGCCTTCCTTTATCTAGGTTTTCATTGTTTTTATTTTTAATTGATTCCTTTCCGTAACCTTAAATTCTCAATTCTACTGTTAGTTCTATTTGGAATCATATCTTTTTAGGATTGCACATTTTATTGGTTGCTCTTTGTTTATGCTTTTGGATTTAGCAATCATGGTGAGAACCCTAAGAAGATCCCCATTGAACACAAACTTAACCAAGTGGTTAAGTAAGTGTGAAGGTTCACTTCTAGAGGACAAAGAGAAAAACACAATATGGTGATTATGATAATGAAGGTAAATTGCGAAAATGGAAATAAAATAAGATGAAGAAAGACAAGTGATAACCAAAATTCAAAGACAAACATGATATTAAAAAAAGGAATGGAATGGATGGCGCAATAAGGAAGATAAAAAGAGGAAGGGGTGAAGAAAGCTTATGGAAGAAGAAGGGATGTCACGCCACTTGGAGAAGGAGGCACTCCAAGATGAGTGGTGAAAGAACCACCACTTGAGGTGCTCACACACTCAAGATAAGACCCACTATGAGAACTCTCAAGTCTCACAAAAACACTCTTGCAGAGTTTCTTTACTATATAAATTCAATGTGTTAATACATGGAGAAAGGCACCCTTTATATAGGAAGGAGTGACCTGGAGGGCAAGATGAGTGAGGGGTAGAAAAGAAAGGGCAGAGGGGCTGCCTAGGTTGTTGAACATGGTCAAAACCATCCCTTAGGCATAGCTTCTAGAAGTTAGGTTAAAAACCCTAATTCTAGGTGCATGTAACATCCCGCCAAATACTTTGGAATAATTATAAAATGAAATAAAGGTAAACAAATATATTGAAGTGAACATAATTATATATATGTAATGAAGTTTCTCCTCACAGGGAGTTTAATACATAACCGGTCAATTTTCCAAAACTTAAACAAAATACAGTAAAATAGAAAGACAGGCGATCTCCTAACAGAAAAAGGCGATCTCCTATCAGGAAACGGCGATCTCCTATCAGAAAACAGAAAAAGGGTGATCGCCTAACAGAAAAAGAAACAGGCGATCTCCTTCCGGCGACCACTCACTGAGGAGCTCTACTTCCTGCAACATCATCTGCTCCCGTGTAAATTATACACGATCATCACAGGTTTAAGAAAAAGCCAAACACAACACCAAAAACACAGGGTAAGCTAGATATTTGAAAGAGAGTTTAGATATGAACTTAAAAATCAAGATAAAACAAATTTTAAGACACCCACGTAAAAACCATCAACTTTCTCATTCCCTTCACATGACCATCAAGTAATCACATATTACACAATTCCTCAAGAGTCATTCAATTCACATAATTCATCAAGTGTCTATCAATTTCAATGTTTCTCATTTCTCACGTCAGACTTCCACTGACTCATCACACAAGACATTTGACACTACTTCCGGAAGACTCGTGCATTGACTAGACTCAGAGATCTACACCTGTCATACTACACTGCTGTAAAGTTTCCACAGCTATGCGCATCAACATAATCTCGATCTCAATCTCATCACTCTCACAGTATGACAGGGTGAATCCACACAACAGGTCAAGTAGTTATCTTTCAAACACTTACCCATACGTATGAACCTCCATCGACTCTCAACGCCTGAATAACTTCATCTATATGAATTCATTATCTCAGGAGAGTCAGGATATCTCATTATAGAAATCACCGATCAATGCACATCCTACACGATCTTACACGGTATTTTCTTTCCTGAAAATACTATGCCTTGATCCCACATTCACAACATTCAACACATCATATAACACTTAAATGAATGATTCCAATCACAAAAACAATCATTCCCTGGTTCAGATTTTCGAATATCACATTTAAATCTCAAACAGTTTCAAACAACACAAAAATAGGGGAGTTCGAAGAACAACGCCAAAACCGGCGATCTCGTCCAAAAACAGGGGATTATGCAGTAACAGTTGAAAACCGGCGACCACGTCGCCCCATCATCAAAATCATCTAATATAAGGTTTTCGTTGAAAATAAGGCTAGCTTCCCTTACCTGGACTTGCGCAAAACACCAAGAGCTCCAAAACCCACCGAAGCTTAAAGATGCCTTAGCTCTGTATTAGCGTCTGGTTTGTAGAACTTGCAGAGAACCTCCCAGGTGCTCTAAGGGCAGTCGTCGCTCGTCGCACTGGTGTTTGAGGATGCCTGAATCGCAGCGCGAAGGAGAGAAAAGAGAATAATGAAGGTGAACTCACTCTGTCACTCTTGAACCACAACAACGTTCTCCCTCTCAGAAGTGGGTTTTTGAATCTAAACCAACTTGTCCGCGCATGCTGCTGCCACCACCCACTCTGCATGAAAGCTTGAGTGTACGCTCCCCTGAACAGTACGACCACGAGTGCCCCTGCGCATGCCAACCGCTTCCCTGAACAGTACGACCACGAGTGTCCCTGCGCATGCCAACACTCTGATGTCACTATTCTGAACCACCCTTTTTGTCTACGTGGCGCGCGTGCAGGACGTTTCATGCTGGGAGCCTGGGTCCCACTTTATCTGTGTGAAACTCGACATCGCGCGATAACCTTCCACCGCTGACTCATCCTGGCGAACGACCGATGTCTCGCCCTGGAAGACGACCGATGTCTCGCCCTGGAAGACGACCGATGTCTAACCCTGGCGACGCCTGCATGTCTCGCGCCCTGGCGATGCCCGCATGTCTCTCGCGCCCTGGCAATGCCCGCATGCCTCTCGCGCCCCGGCGATGCCCGCATGTCTCTCGTGCCCTGGCAATGCCCGCATGTCTCTCGCGCCCCGGCGATGCCCGCATGCCTCGCGCCTTGGCGATGTCCGCATGTGTAGTCTAGGCGACAGGCGATTATGTACTAACTAGGCGATCTCATAGTCTTCTAAGCTACACTTTCCTTCCTTTTTATTTTAAATAAAAACATACTTAGAATTCATTTAAAATATGTTCCTTTTATTCCAATTTAATTTTACAGGTCCTTACAGTGCATGTGTCATGAAAAGTGGGCTTGGCACAAGCCCATTTTGCTAAGTACACTCCTATTTATGCTATGTAAACCTATTCTAGCATATTCTTCTATTTGGACCCCTAAAATGAGCCCAATTTATTCACAAAATTTTTTTCTTGTAAGAAGACCAGAAGAAAGAACATTTGATGCTCTAGTTTTTGCTTAGTTCTTCTTCTGCTGAGGTTCTTCCAACATTTGGTGGGGCCTTATCATGGACGCTGAGATGACTTATCAAAGTGTGAAGTATCTCTTGTATCCTTGTTCATCTTCTTGGCTAATTGGGTTGTATTAGGAAGGTACAAAGAGAGTGGATGAAAACACTACTTAAAGAATGCCGAAGTACCTAAAAGTCGGCGGACCGACCAGTGGTACATCCCATACATTGCAAAGAGAGATTGCATGAAAGGGCGATCCTACAATGACTTGCCTAGACCAAATTTTTGAATATAATACAGGTCGCTTATACAAAGGAAGATGTCATGGACAAGTCATGCTTCCCAAAGAAGACAGACTGGATTTTAAGGGGGCGAAAAGATGATTAATGCGAATTCCACCAAGCCTGCAGTCACGATTACGCTATCCTATCAACTGGCCAAGCTGGTGAAGAAAGTTTTTATATCCAGGTATCTTAAAGACCTTTTGATAGATTTCTCGTTGGTTTCACGGGCGACCAAGTAGAAGTTCGAGTGCATATCGAGCTGAGGACAACCTTCTGAGACAAAAATGCGGCAAAGACCATAACGATCAAGTATATTGTGGTAAACAACCCCTCTTTTTATAACTTACTTTTGGGATGACCATCACTGAACATGTTAGGTGTTGTGGTCTCCACTTTGCCTTTGAAGTTGAAAGTGCCCTCGCCTAAAGGAAAAGTGATCACCATAAAGTAGATCAAAAGATGGCACGTAAATGCCATGATACAGTTTGAGAAACTGAAGAGGCACATATGCAATCACCAGTCGCCTAGGAGGATCGAACGTAGAGATAGAGCCCTCCCATTGTGGAGAAGGGCGACATGGACCTACATGAGAAGTTCAGGAGGTAGAGATAAATAGTAAGAAGTTTAAACATGGTGCCTCATTACACTGAGAGCTGAAGGATAAAATCACCAAGGTCATCTAAAAAACATTAATGCCTTTGCATGGTCAATCGTTGACATGCATGAAATTGACCTAGATTTCTTATGTCATCGTCTTACAATGGACAAGAAAGCCAAGCCCGTCATCCAGACACGAAGAAAATTCAACAAAGAAAAATGTCTGGCTATAAAGGATGAAACTCAGAAACTCGTTACAGCTGACCATGTGAGGGAAATTCAATAACCCGAATGGCTAACAAATGTGGTGATGGTGAAAAATTCAAGCGAAAAGAGGAGAATGTGCGTCAATTTTACCAATCTCAACAATGCCTGTCCCAAGGATCCCTACCCCCTACCAAACATAGATTCCTTGGTGGACAGTGCATCTGAATGTGGCTTGCTGAGTTTCATGGATGCTTTTTTCAGAGTATAATAATATTCGCATTCATCCAAGGGATGAAGACAAAAAAAATTCATGGCCGAAGCAGTCAACTATTGTTACAAAGTCATGCCGTTCGGACTAAAGAACACAGGGGCGACCTATCAAAGACTTATGGATTGGATCCTACCACCCACGCTTGGACGTAATGTCCAAGCATACGTAGATGACATGGTCGTGAAGACAGAAAGGTCGGAGGTGCACGTGACTGACCTAGAGGAACTTTTCGCAACCATAGGGAAGCACAATCTAAAGCTTAATCTTGAGAAACGTGTCTTCGGCGTTCAGGCTGGTAAGTTTCTCAGTTTCTTGTTGACTAAATAGGGAATCAAGGTAAACCCAGATAAATGCATGGTGATTATAGAGATGAGGAGCCCAACCAATGTGAAGGAAGTGCAGAGGTTGACCGGGCGAATGGTCGCTCTATCACACTTTCTGTCTGCCAGTGGCGATAAGGGGTACCCATATTTCTAATGTTTCAGGAAGAATAATTATTTCATCTGGTCCGATGAGTGTGAGGAAGCCTTCAAGAAACTCAAGGAGTATTTGGCAAATTCACATATACTTAGCAAGCCCACACCGAAGCTCCCCATTTTATTTCTCGATCATCGACCGAGCAATCAACTCGGTTATTTTGCAGGAAGAAGGAAAAACTGAAAGGCCTATATATTTAACCAACAAGGTATTACAAGGTGTAGAAACCCGTTACCAAGCTATTGAAAAGGTTGCCCTAGCGATAGTTTTCACAACCCGATGACCACAATACTACTTCTAGAGTTTCACTATAGTAGTAATGATGGATCTTCCTATTTAGTAGGTACTTTAGAAGCTCGATATGGCGAGTAGGATGGTTCGTTGGGCCACAGAGTTATTAGAATTTGACATTCACTATGAGTTGCAAGGGTCTATCAAGGGACAGGCATACACAATTGTTTGGTGGAACTCCCCCCTAAAGATTCCGAAGCCAACCATGGCAACTTCTTGTGGATCCTATCCATAGATGGATCCTCCAACCTTGAGGGGAGCAGAGCAGGCATCATATTGGAAGTCCCCAATGGCATTCTGCTCGAGTAGTCACTTAAGTTTGCATTCAAGGCTAGCAAGAACTAGACTGAGTACGAGGCTCTGATAGCTGGAATGTTGTTGGCAAAAGAGTTGGGAGTGTGTCGATTGCTAGCATGCAGATAACCTCAGGGG
The DNA here is from genome assembly GCA_013389735.1 of Phaseolus lunatus. Taxonomy (NCBI): domain Eukaryota; kingdom Viridiplantae; phylum Streptophyta; class Magnoliopsida; order Fabales; family Fabaceae; genus Phaseolus; species Phaseolus lunatus. The sequence goes on along the minus strand of CM023864.1, from coordinate 38,407,855 downwards.
ACACTTGGATGATGCCATACGCCCGATACCTGGTGGATGGACTGCTCCTTTTAGAACCCACGGAGGCCAAGATTGTTAAGAAGAACGCAAGTTGGTATACCTTGGTGGACGACTGCCTCCTTCGATACGGCTATACTCACCCTCTCTTCACTTGCGTAAGCGGGGACCAATGCATATGAATAATGTTTGAGCTCCATTAAGGGATCTGCAACAGTCACATCGGTGGCCAAGTAGGATACTATTGGCTGACGAGGAAGGAAAACTGTGTAAGGTACGCCAAGAAATGCAAGCAAAGCCAGAGGCATGCTAACTGGAGCCACACACCTCTAGAGGAACTGCATTCTATATCCAGCCTGTGGCCTTTCAATACTTGGGAATCAATATCTTGGGGCCATTCCTCTTAGCTATCCACCAAATGAAATACCTTGTCGTTTCCATTGAATACTTCACCAAGTGGATTGAAGACAAGCCAATTGCCCAGATAACCGCCCAGAAAATCCAACACTTTGTGTGAAAAAATATGGTGTGCCATTTTCGTATACATAAGCACTTGGTCTCACACAACAACACTCAATTTGCAAGTCGACAATTGGGAAATTTATGTAGAAAGCTGGGAATCAAGAAGGTTTTCACTTCGGTACAACACCCGCAAACAAGGCCAAGCAGAATCGACCAACAGAGTGTTACTAAGGGGTTTGAGGATGATATGAGTTGATTTTAAGATTGCACATTTTGTGGTGGCACTTTGTTTATGAATTTTTGTTTTAAGAAGAATATGGTGAGAAACCCAAAGAAGATTTCCACTGGACACGAACTTAACCAAGTGGTTAAGTAAGTGTGAAGGTTCACTTCTAAAGGGAAAAGAAAAAAACACAATATAAGGTAACCATATTGATGAGGTGCGAAAATTAAAATAACATAAGATGGATGGAAGCAAGATGATGACCGAATAAAAAATGAAGAACAAATAAGAAAATGGAAATGGAAATATGGAAGGCATAATGGAAGAAAGGAAAAGAGAAAGATGAGAGAAAGATTATGGAATGGAAGATGGATCACGCCACTTGGAAGGATGGGAGCTTCCAATATGAGTCGTGAAGAGCCTCCACTTGAAGTGCACTGCACTCACAAGATAAGACCCAAGAACCTTTAGGAGACTCAACTTACTAAACACTCTGACTGAGTTTCTTTTCTATTCAAAATTCAATGTGTGAAATACATGAGACAAGACACTTTATTTATAGGAGAGTGTCTAGGAGAGCAAGATAGAGGGGTAGGATTGTCATTTGTGAGAAACCTTCTAGAAGGTAGGTCAAAGAAACCCTAAACCTAGGTGCACATGTCATGAAAGGTGGGCTTGGCACTAGCCCAAATTACTAAGCACACCCTACTCAAATTACTAAGCACACCCTGTTCTAGCTTATTCTTCTATTTGGCAGCCCTAAAGTGAGCCCAATTTATTTTACATAAACTTGTCTTGTGAAAAGGCTAGAAGGAAGAATAACTGATATTCTGGTCCAAGTTTGGTTCTTCTTCTACTGAAACTTTTTTGAGGCCTAGTGGGGTATGGTCTTGTATTCTGAGATGATTGACCTAGTTGTGAAGTGTCTATTGTGTCCTTGGTCATCTGCTGGTCGAGTTGGGTTGTATCATGCCCCCCAAGTTGGAAAGATTTCGACCTCAAATTTAGAACTCTTGTAAATAACATAGTTAGTTTGTTCACAGAAAAGATAGAAACATTTCTGGAAGTGGTTTGTGAATCAAACTTATGTCCATGAAGCTTTGTGAGTTCGCATGAATGAGTTCTATATATAGGCCATGTTTGTAGAGAATGTTTAGGGAGGAAATGTTTTGTTTGTGAAAATCCTATTAGAAGGTGAAAACCCTTAAGAGGTCTATGAATATCATCCCTAAACTTCTTTATCAAAGATGTCGAGTATTTAGAATGATTAGGTAATAAAAAAGATAAGGAAGAAGAATACCTTTGAGGTGCAGTTTATATTTTTGTACGAGTCAACATTATTGTTTTTACTGCAAGAGGTGAGGTGATGATACTTGTTTTATCTTTTCTTTCTTCATCTTTTTCATTTTCTCTTTTGGTTTTCATTTTGACTTGGTCCTTATTAACTTCTTTGGGAGAGAGGGGTTTTAAGATAATCTTATGCCCTTGGAAGTTGAAAGAAATCTTATTGATATGACCATCATGTAAAATTTTCCTATAAAATTGCCAAGGCCTTCCCAATAGAATGTGTTGCTTCCATTAGCACAACATCACATAAAACCTCATCTTTATACTTTCCTATAGCAAAAGTGATAAGGACTTGTTTATTAACCGTAATTTCATCCTCTTCACTATGCCATTGTAGTTTATAGGGCTATGTATGAGAGATAATGGGTAATCCTAGCTTCTCCACTACTCTTGTATTTGCCACATTAGCACAACTACCCCATCAAAGATCATGGAACATAACTTGTTGTTAACAAGGCAGCGGGTGTGGAAAATATTTTCTCTTTGGATTTCATGAAAAGGTTTTTGAATAGTCCCTAACATTCAGCTTACCACCAATAAGTCACCTTCACAAGGTATCTCACATTCATTTTCAGTAGGGGCTTTTGAAGGGGTATGGGAGTTAGACCTAGAAGATTGATTACTATTGTCACTTACTACTATCCCCCCCTTTTACCATCATGGTTCTTTTGTTAGGGCAATTTGTTGCGATATGACCAAAACCTAAACATTTAAAACATATTTTATTTGAGTTTTTGGTTGGTGATTTAGTCCTAGAAGGAGAAGGATTGTCTTTAGAAGTTTGTATGGTCGATTCTTTAGAGCAATTGGAAGGATTATCTTGTTTTGAAATTTTATTTTTATCCTTCCAAGAGGAGTTGTAAAATCTATCATTATGAGTATGTTTGAAAGATGTTTTCCTTAAAAGTTGTGATTCAACCTTGATGGCTAGGTGAACCAATTTTTCTAAAGATATATACTTATAATGTTCTACAACATTTTGAATTTCTCTTCTTAATCCACTCACAAATCTAGCAATCTTTGACTCTAGGCTTTCATGCATATTAATCTTAGTCAAAGTTACTTCTAAATCTTTGAAGTATTCATCTACACTCCTAGGTCCTTAATGAAGCCTTTGGAGCTTTAACAAGAGTTCCTTCCTATAATGAGGAGGAACAAACCATGTGCGCATGCATAACTTTAAATCACTCCAAGAGACCACGACTGGCCTCTTGTTTAGCCCAATGTCCATTATAGTTTGATGCCATCATTGCATGGCATAGTCTAAAAATTCTAAGGAAGCTAACTTAACTTTTTGGTCCTCTTCAACCTCATACACATTAAAAATTTGTTCTACCTTAGCTTCCCATCCTAAGTATATATTAGGGTCACTTTCCCTACTAAAAATAGGTAACTTTACAAAAGGAAAAGAATTCTTTGTTTGGTGTTGATGATGGTGCCTAGCTTTATAATTCTACACTCTCCATAGTGCATGTAATGTCTTGTAGTTCTTCTACGCTCCCACCTCCTTTCTCTAGCTTGTCTCTCTTGAGCATCCTCTAGCCTTTGCATTCTTTCCACTAGCTACCTCATTTCCTCTTCCTTGTGGGCCAAGTTCCTCTTGGTATCCTCAAGCTCCCCCAAAAGACGTGCCTTTTGAGGAGATAGCGGTTTTGAAGATTCTCTCGAAGACAAATGAGGCATAATTTGCACAAATGAAAGCAAACAATTAGTGAAAAATAATAATTTAATGCACTCACTCAAATATATCACTCGGCTATTTAGTAAAGGATGGAAAAAGGTTGACTTCACTCAAGGAAGGTTTTGCAATTTTTCTAAAGGGTCTACACTTGGTAGCAACACTTCAAGTGAAAAAGGTCAAAGCTCTTATCACTTTCTCATATAAAGAACTCCAACAAAACTTTAAGAAAATTTTAAAGACAAACAAGAAAAGCACTTATGAAGACTCAAAGAAGCTTACTTAAACTTTTAACTATGAAGTTTTAATTTTCTTAGAAAGTGTAAAAGCAAGAAGGATAAAGTTCCACAAATGTGAAAACAATTTGCCACATAAAAAGAATCCTCTTAATACTTTAATCTTGAAAAGTGAATTACATTCAAATTGTTTTTTTTTTTTTTGTATTTGTTTGTTTTATGGATTTAAAATGTCCACATTCTTGACATGCATATTCTTACTTCACTTTCAAATTTTCACAAATAGATTAGGATTCAATTCATATGATCACTTGAATTCTTTGTTTGGAACTAAATCAACTACCACTTAATGTAATTCTAACTACTTTTAGCTCTTGACCATTAAAGTTAAAATAAGCAGAATGGATTAAAGAATAATAGAACACTAAAAACATAAGACTCAAGCAAAATAGGTAAGGGAAGAAAAAAAATGATATAAATAATTCAAAAGTAGAATTTAAATTGCTTAATGAATAAAAAGGCGGAATTGTAAATGATAAGAATTTAAAGGCAAAATTGAAAGGTGCTTAAAGATAAAAGCAGAATTTAAATTGCTAGAAGATAAAGAAATAATTGAAATGTGCTAGAATTTTAAAGTAGAAAATCAACTGAGAAAAGATAAGCACAATTAAAACCATCACTGGTGCATAAAGGCTAAATGATGGCAGCTATTTTCAATTTAAAACGGCAGCTATATAGTCGCATTTGATGCATACATAGTCTTAAATAAAAGAGATAAGAAGGCGGCTATTTAGCCACATTCGTAAATGCTATTTATAAATGTGGCTATGGTAAATAGCCACATTCGTCTATGCTTCTGAATGATTTTTAAGAGGCAGGACTAATGCATTTACGAATGTGGCTATTTACCATAGTCGCATTTATAAATCGCATTTACGAATGCACCTATGGTAATAGCCACATTTATAAATCTTTGCGCTGGATTTAAGAGGGAGGAGTAATGCATTTACGAATGCGGCTATGGTAATAGCCGCATTTATAAATTTTTGCGCTGGATTTAAGAATGCGGCTATGGTAAATAGTCGCCATTGTAAATGGTTGTTTTTTTTTTTTAGTACAATCTGTTTAATTCTAATTCCCATCTAAATTGACTTGTACAATTATAACCCAACCAGACAAAATACATAAATTCAGATAATCAAATTTTATATATTGATAAAAATGTATTTCAAACACTAATAATATATCTCCATCTATCTATCTAATTCCTATAATATTTATCAACTATCATAGAGTTATAAAAATTTAGGAAATATGTGGACTAAGAATGTCTCACATATGCTATGGCTTCCAAAGACATTGGTCGCTCTTCCGTGAAGAATTGCATTACAAAATACGGTTGAAATAAATTAGTTTTAAGATACATATATGTTAAAAAATTACAAAAATAATTTACCATCATGTTACCTCCTGCCAATCACTTTTAAGGCCTAGTCTTACAATGGTAACCATCCATTGCATAATTTAATAGCCACACTAATAGCTTCCTAGTTTTTTATTACACTATAATTTAATAAAAAGTAAAAGTTAATATTGATAAACAATGAAAAAAAGAGAAAGAGAAAGTTACAAACCTTTAGTTTTATCCAGTTCAGATGTTGAAAATTTGTATTGGATCGACCTTTTAGGATGTTATATCCATGCCATGAACTAATTAAAACAAAAAACCGCATTAGTAGATGCTTAATTAGTAACATACTAATGTGAGTTGATTTTAGATTCATTAATTTGGCGACACTTTCTTAGAATTAGGATCAAGATTCTTAACAATTTAAAGTGAGAAGTGTAAGGAAAATTCTCACTACACATTAACTTAACAAGTGTTAAGTAGATGTGAAGGTTCATTTCTAAAGACCAAAGGTAAAAACACATTTATAGGTAATGGATGATGACAAATAATATGCGGAACAAACAAGGAGGCTTAAGGAAACATCAATGGAGTTCAATGCCTTCCAAATGATGAACCAAACTCATGAACATGAGTATCATCTCCTTACACAACAGTAGAATGAAAAGGAAACAAGAACAAGTAAAAGAACAAGATTATGGTGCGGAAACTTAAAGGAAGACAAAAACAAGATATTGAACCGATTAAAAACACAACACAAAGCTAATGAACCGATTGAATTGAAGAACAAAACAAGATAGCCGAATAGAATTGAAGAACATACAATTCAACTGATCGAAAATGAGAGTTAAGGTGTGGAAATGAAAATGGAAGGTAAAGCAAGAAGAACTTATGTGGTTGAAGCCATGGAAGGGAAGAACACGCCACTTGGATGGTGATTGATCCAAGATAAGTGCAAGATGCCGCCACTTGAGAGCTTCCTAAACACTCACAAGATGAGACAAAGCTAGGAGAAACAATTCTCTCACAATTTGTGTAGAGTTTCTTTACTTCAAAATTCAATGTGATTTTACATGAGCCAAGCACCTCTATTTATAGTGTGAGAAGGCTGAATTTGAAGAGGGAAAATTCAAATGGTGAGTGTTTGAAATCGGTGCCTATTCCTAGTCATAAGGGAAGTGTGACTTGTTTTCTTTCTTTGGCACCTCCTAAATCTACACCTACACCTTCTTTTTATGTCACATGGAAGGTGTGACTTATCTTTGTATATTGGCACCCCTTATTTCTATATCTACACCTTCATTTTATGTTCTACTAAAAAACTACTCAAAAGAAATTACAAAAAGAGACATCCATTAATGCTCATCTCCCAAAGCTTTGGCCTTGCTCCTAGTAATCCTTTGAGGCATGAAGGATGTTGAGCTCATGGGTTGGGCTTGGGCCCCTACTTGGGCTTGGGCTTCTTGGGCTTGGCCCTCAGGCCCCTCCTCTACTTGGTCTTCATCACATACGGAGTTAAGTTTATAGTGTACTTACCTAACAATGATATTCTTCAGACTTGTGGCTTCTTGTGTAGGGAACAGAACTACATTACAGTCTTTTCAACCATTGATAAGACAAGTAACTGCCAATGACCCCTATATCATCCATGAAAAGAGTTAGTAAATATATAAAACATGAAATAGTAATAATTGTTGACTTATAATTAAACTTACTCATTAATATAAGGGCATAAATAAATTTGTTTTCCCTCTTTTTCCAGGGTGTTAATGATGTATGATTGGGTTTCAGTCTTTGTTCCAGTGGGATTAGTATATGTGGGATCTAAGAATCCACACACATTTTCCTTCCCCTCAGTGACAGAGACTCCATAAAAAACATACAAGTTATTAGTTAAAGCATAATCAATAACAATTTAACATAAAGTAAATTGAAATATAGGTAAAGATACTTACATCATAAAAAATTGAATTATTTTTATATTGAGCTCCTGATCCCCAGCTACAAATTCTAAAAAATCTGACATGTATATGTACAATGGCAGGTCAATGTTTATTTCAAGAAAGGTATCATCCCACGGAACTTCCAAAGGGTCTCGACCAATCTGTCTAGCAACTATAGCTAAGGAAACTACAGGATCGTCAATCGGAACCTCATGCTTCCTTTTCGGACTTGGTTTCTGACAAGGTTTCTACAAAATAAAGAACATTTGTATTAAATTAGATGTAATATATAAATATAAATTAATATAATGAAATGAACTTATTACCGGAGGTTCTGGCATAAATTGAATGAGGTGTCTGGGCTAGGCTATAAATGTCTGAAATAACTTGACCACAATTATTACCTCATCTGAAGGTAGTGGAACATGAGCTTCAGGTACTCGTACTCTTTCAATTGTTAACTTCACCACATTAGGGGAGAGAGGAACGTTATGTAAGGTGGTGGCCTCTTGATAGACTTTTCCAATGGCCACCACCTAAGGAAGCATGTCGCCCTCTACCAGTAGCTAGCATTGGCTCATTTGGCCAATCATATCCTCCCCTGATGTTGTAGAAGCCGCATAACTCCCCTTTGTGCTCTTGGGAGCGGGACTAACAAGCGCCTGAACCGGCTCAACACAAACTTTTGTGATAGAAACTCCTATCGCAACTCTAGCCGCATCCGTTTAGCCTCATTTCTCATCTCCTCCATTAATTCTTGATGTATCTTACTCGTCATTTCTGCTTTGGTCTTTGGGGGAGGAGGATAAGTGTTGTGGTGCAACTCCAAAATATATTTTAATTCCAACCCTTTTCCCATCTATACGAACATGACCACAGTACTCAGGTCGTCCAATTGCTTCAACTAGGATATCGCGACGATCTTCAGGGACAAAATTACCTTGGAAGCTTTCCTCAACCAAGGAATCCTACAAGAGACCAAAATCATATAAGTTTTTAATATAACTAATGCTTTAAAACAAATGCAAAAGAGGATAAAAATAACTTACAATTTTTTCTGAAACTATCTTTGATTGCTCAAAACTAAATGCACCCGACGTTTTAATTCTGGCCATCTTCCATTTTATATGGTGCAAAGGTGGTGATGGAGGAGAAGTGACCCCCTGTATCAATCTCAGACCTAGTCCCTTGTCTAAATTGCTCCTTTTCCACCATTAATGATTGCTCAAGCTTTCGATACCCCGAACGAGATAATACATGCGGGGTAACATTCTTTAAAGCTATCTCTTGATCTTTCTTGTGACGATCCTGTCATAAATGAAATAAACAAAGTGAATTAAATAATATTAACTTATTAATGTTATATAAAAAAAATGGTTAAGTAACTTCACTTACCTTCCAAGCTTCACTTTCATGGCTTTGAACAAAAAGACGCCATGTCTCTTCATCAATATGTTTGTACTTTAAACAAGGATTTTTGCCTTTAAGCTTGCCAAAAATATATTTCGTCGTCAGTGTTGACTTAAACTGACAGAATTTAAGTCTGATATTGGATATGATCTTTGATCAAAGCGTTTCCACATTAGGGATTTCAAAATTTGCCTGCAAAATAATATCATCAAATTAAAATTGATCAATGAATATTAAAAAGCATTATATGATAACAATAATAATGAAAAGTTTACCCGAACATCCTCCCAGAGCATGTTCCGATCGACCTCTGAAACATCATCCCATGAATTAATCAAAATGGAGAGCCTCTCATGAGAAAAAACACCAAGATAGTTGTTGAACATCTTAGCATTAAGACCAGAAGCCACTCCAGTGTTGACATCAATGTCTACAGGTGTCTTCTCACCAGCTGCACGTCTCAATGAGAGACGTTTCAATCTAGTAGGTCCTTTGCTGCCTTGTCCGGATCGGGGTCTGTTTGGAGTTTGATCATCATCCATATCTCTGTTAAAAAAATTAGGTAAGAAACATTAGTTAATCTGCATTGAAAGAAAATCATATAAAAAAAATACATAAAATTCTAAATGCGTATTATCAAAAATATTTCTAAATTTATTACCATAGTGGGTTGAATGTTCTTACGTAAATTTGTTCACTGTGGTCTTTATAGGTTGCATGTACATCATCAACTACATCATCATTTTTATGAATTATCATTGGTGTGAATGAACGGGGGTCTCCATTTTCAATATCATCTATGGCCTCCCTTTGTTTTTTCCCGTGTAAAATTACATACCAATTTTCTGACATAGGATCTTTGACGTAGAAAACCTGAGATGCTTGTTGAACCATTATAAATGGCTCATTTCGATACCCTATCTTTGGAAAGTCCACTAGTGTGAATCCTGATTCATCAACTTTAACCCCACTTTTATTGTTAACCCATTTACACTTAAAAAGTGTAGTCAATCTCCCGTATGTCTTCTATAAACCCATAGTATGTCATTGATCCAAGTACAGGATTTGTATCTTTTGAAGTGGAAAAATCCATTGACTTGGCTTCAAGAGTAACACTAGAATTTTGAACTATACTCTTTTCATCCGTAGACTTCGTGTAAAATATATAATTGTTCACTTCGTACATTGTACAAGAAATGACATCAAACTTCAACCAGCCAACTAGGTCAAGGTCTTCGATGCCGTTGAATCCTTTAACACTCGTCTTTAAACCAAGGCATGAAAGTTCTATGGGGTTCCATCAAGACCTATTTCTCTTTGCTTGTCTTGGGCTATTTGCCTTCACAATGGCTTTATGAGCTTTTATGTAAGGTATAACTTAATCTGTGTTGTTCAATATATACAAATGTGTTTGCAAGACTTTTGATCAAGATTTGCTTACAATATTCACAACACGTAAACATTTACTTGTAGAACTCCTGCGGTGCCATGAATTAGCTAGAAGACCTATTGGATTTGCTTTTGACATGTACTCTGAATAAAATTCAATACTTTCTTCAACTATGCACCTTTCAATCATTGAAGCTTCTGGACGATAATGATTTTTCACATAACCGTTCAAAATTTTCATATATCGCTCAACAGGATACATCCTTCTTAAGTACATTGGACCACACAATCTAACCTTTCTTACTAGATACATAACTAGATGAACCATGATGTCAAAAAAAGATGGAGGAAAAAACAATTTTATCTTCAAGTTCATATAGTTTTAATGGATCAATGACTTTACAACAGACGAAAGAGAAGAATGAGCACAAACGGGTTATGGTATGTCTAACATTTTGTGGTAAGATCCCACGAATAGCTATCGACAACAATTTTTGCATCAAGATGTGGCAATCATGAGACTTCAACCCAATTAACTTCAAATCTTGCACTGACACTAGGCTCTTCACATTTGAGGAATGTCCTTATGGCACTTTCACACCCTTTAGACATTGACAAAAACTTACTTTTTCATCTTTTGACATGGTGTAACAGGCTGGGGGCAAATAAGTATGCTTGTCCATTTCAATCGGTGTCAATTTGCCTTATATGTTCATCTCAATCAAATCTAAACGAGCATTTAGACCATTCTTTGTCTTCGTGTTAATGTTAAGAAGTGTACCAATTAAGCTATCACACACATTCTTCTCAACATGCATTACATCTATATAATTTCTGACTTCTAACCTCAACCAGTACGGAAGATCAAAGAAGATTGATTTTTTCTTCTAAATGTTTGTCACAGATGACTTTTTTTCGACTTACCGAAGGTGTGGTCTATGTTATTTACCTTTTCGTAAACCTCAACACCAGTTAATGGATTTGGTGCACCACTAATCTCTTGATGTCCATTAAAGGCTTTTTTCAAGCTCCGGTAAGGATGATGACTTCTAAGAAACCTCCGATGCCGAAGATATATACTGTCTTCCTTCCATGTTTCAATTGTTGAGAAACGGTGTCTTCTTCGCATGTTAGGCATGCTTTATGACCCTTAACACTATACCTTGATAAGTTACCATATGTCGAAAAGTCATTGGTGGTGCAAAATAACATGGCATACATTTTGAAATTTTCATTAGCAAATCCGTCAAATACTTCAACACCCTGATCCCACATTAACTTCAAATTTTCAATTAAGGGACTTAGATAAACATCTATGTCATTCCCTGGCTATTTCGCACCGGATATCATCATAGAAAACATCATGTACTTTTGCTTCATGCATAATCTAAGAGGTGAGTTGTAAATAACTAGTAAAACATGCCATGAACTGTGATTCGTACTCATATTACCAAACAAATTCATTTCGTCTGTAGCTAAACCAAGTCGGATATTTCTTGATTCTTTACCAAACTCTGGAAACTCATCATCAAATTTCTTCCATTGAATAGAATCAGCTGGATGTCGGTACATGTCATCACATTTCCTCTCATCTGCATGCCACCTAAGATTCTTAGCATCGTTTGGGTTTGCAAACAAATGCTTCATCCTTGGAATGATGGGAAGATACCACATAAATTTCATTAAGGTTCCATGCTTTTCTATCTCTTCAATAGTATCATCATCTTTTTGTTTCAACTTATAATGCGATAACTCACACCTTGGACAACTTTTCAACACTTCAAAATCTTTCCTGAATAATATACAATCATTAGTACATGCATGTATCTTTTTATACTCCATACCCATTGGACAAAGCATCTTTTTGGCCTCATAATTACGATTAGGTAGAGTATTTCCCTCTGGAAGCATATCGTTCAACAACTGAAGCAATTCCGTGAAGCTTTTATCAGTCTATCCATTTATTGCCTTCAAATTCATCAATCTTAACACCATCGACAACTATGTGAAGTTAGTTGATCCAGGATACAATGGTGTCTCTGCATCGCTTGAATACTTCCATGTCCATGCGCTTCTACAAAAGACTCAGCTCCCACATCACGAAACGTGTCCTCCAATCGATCATCATCTATATCATCATGTACTGCATCATCCATGGTGGACCCCACATATTCTTTAGTTACAGAAACACATGGTAAATTTAATAATTGACCATGCTATGTCCAAGTTGTATAAGATCGAAGAAACCCATCACATAGAAAGTGCTCCCTGATTATCCTAACATCCAGTATCCTTCCATTCAAATAGTTAACGCACGGACACCCGATCTTTGCTCCATCATGACAAGTATTATTCGCATTACGTTGCGCAAATTGTATAAGTTCTTCTACTCCTCTTTCGTACTCATCACTTATGTGAACAGAATGAATCCAATTTCAATCCATTATATTATGGAATAGTCATTCAGGTGTTTTCTAATGAGTGTTCTGTCTCACGCATTTGTCGAGGGTCGAACACCCTCGGATTCAATACCAACACGATAATTCTATTCTAATCTAACAACTAACATAATAGAAATTAACTATAAATAAAAATTATAATAAATACTAAATACAAAAATTAAAAATCATTAAATTAATTATAAATATTAAATAATATAAATCTATCTACCATCTAATAATTTAATAATTCTATTCTAACCTTAAAACAAAAATAATATAAATTTTAAAAAATACAAATTATAATAAATAAAAAAATTAATAACATAAAAAAAATGTAAAAAATTTAAAACACCACCAACCTTGTGTGTGAAGGCGGCAACAACGATGAGCAAGGCACAGTAGAAAGCAAACAAAAACCTTCCCATTGAAACAGTGAGCTTAGCAATGGCATAAGATAAAACATAAGAGAAATGGAAAACATACAAAAATCCATGGTGAAGAAGAAGAGAGGAAGACAATACTTACCAATGGCACGAAGACAATGCAAAGAAAAGAGGAAGCACAGAAGAGAAATGAAGCTCGAGAGAAAGGAGAGTATGACGACGTAAGTGGCGCATTTTTGAGTTAAGGTAAAAAAAGTTTTAAGAATGTGGCTATTTGTAATAGCCGCATTCTTAAATCATGCGCTTTGATTTAAGAATGCAACTATTTGTAATAGCCACATTCTTAAATCAAGTTAATTTCAAAAATACCACCATGTTTTAGAAGACAGTGTCTGACCGTAAAATTGCATTAAATAATGGGTCGTTGTTTTTACATTTTGCACTAGTGCATGCTCTAAATATCACATGATGTGAGTTGATTTTAAGATTGCACATTTTATGGTGGCACTTTGTTTATGAGTTTTTTTTTTTTAAGCACAATATGGTGAGAAACCCAAAGAAGATTTCCACTAGACACGAACTTAACCAAGTGGTTAACTGTGAAGGCTCACTTCTAAAGGGCAAAGAGAAAAACACAATATAAGGTGATGATAATGATGAGGTGCGAAAATTAAAATAACATAAGATGGAAGGAAGCAAGATGATGATCGAATAAAAAATGAAGAACAAATAAGCAAATGGAAATGGAAATATGGAAGGCATAAGGGAAGAAAACAAAAGAGAAAGATGAGGGAAAGCTTATGGAATGGAAGATGGATCACACCACTTGGAAGGATGGGAGCTTCCAAGATGATTCATGAAGAGCCACCACTTGAAGTGCACTACACTCACAAGATAAGACCCAAGATGATGGAATGTGCCTTAATGACCGAATTCTTTTCTTGAAATTTGGAGAGGATTGGCGGAAGCTTCAATGGAGGAGATGAACAAGGATGACTCATATAGAGCTATGGTTTCCTTGAAGGTGCATGATAGGGAGAGTGATTAGTTGGGCCATATCACTTGAGCTAGGTGAAGAAGAAGATTAAAAGGTCTATCCTAGAGAGGCAAGATAAGAGAGTGAGATGGCTAGCAATCTTGGCAACAATCACTCATTCATTAATCTTAGAAAAATGAGAGCCAAGCACCTCAATTTATAGGAGAGAGGGTTGAACATTTTGGAGCCAAAATTTACAAATTCAAAATAAAACTCTCCAATGAGAAGGTGCCATGTGGAGTCATGCTTACCATGCTTAGCTCACACCTTCCATGCTAAATCCTCTCCACTTCTAGGTTTTCATGTGGATGTCTATGTGCTCCATTCCAAGGTGATTTTCGTTCTCCAATATACCCTTGAAGTTTTAGGGTTACATTGGGCTCAAAGAAACCCAATTGTTACCCTAACTAGTCACTTTTAACCCTAACTAGTCCTATTTTACTATTGGCCCAAATACAAGCCCAAAAACCTATGCTACTTGGCCCAAATATTTGGTCCAATTGTTTTATGCTACTAGGCCTAATACATAGCCCATGAAATCCTAAACAACTTTATACAATTTACCTAAGCTAAAGCTTAGCCCAAGAATAATGTCGACTAGTCAGTAGAAACTCAGTCTTCTTGTGTTCTTTTGACCAAAGCTCTAGTTTATGTTTTGATGAGTTGGAGGTCTTCTTGGATATGTTTGTACATTCCTTCACCCTAGAGTTTTCCTTTTGATTGGGCCTACAAAAATAAACAAAAGCCCAGTTAAACCCATATTTGTAAATAAATCAATAAATAACCTCTAGGTCTTCATCTTCCTTATTATGCGGTTGTGTGTGGCTAGGGGCTCTGCCATCATCCCCTCCTTCTTGAGAGGATTTGTCCTTAGATCTACAAGGTTGATCTCAAACAATAGTCTTATTCCTTCTTTCAAAACTACGCGCGTCCTCTAGGATCAAATGTCCATCTGTTGGAGTCATCAAACAAATCAAATGAGTTAGTTTCAACAGTTGTATAAAAATCAGTCTTATTAAGTTGTCATTCCTCTTGTTTTTCTATTATTTTTGGCAACTTTTCACAAGATTTCTTTGGAGAGGAGTGCATCATTTTCTTTTATAAGTTTTTCCTCCCTTGTTCTAGATTTTTATTACTAAACTCTTTAGGCACTACTGTTTGTTTTAGAAGAGCTAGTGATTTTTCAGTTTTTATTTTTTGTTTTAATCTTATTTGACCATCTAACACCTGAGAAGATGTTAAAGGATAAAAAAGATATTTATTTTTTTTCATGTGTGAAGGTAATCTCGTTGGTATCACTATTATGCATGGAGTTTTTAGCAAACTGCCATGGTCATCTCAATAAGACATGACAACTTTCCATAGGCACTACATCACATGAAATTTTATCTTTGTAGATACCTACAGATAACTCGACCTTCACTTGTTGGTGATATCTTAGCATATAATCAAAATAAACTACTACATATTTACCTATGCAATTCCTAAGGACATGATTCATAAGCCTCATGAAGGTGCTAGGTGCATTAGTGAGTCCAAAAGGCATCACTAACCACTCATATAGTCCAAACTTGGGTCTTAAAAGAAGTTTTCCACTCATCACCTTCTTTAATTCTTATTTGGTGATATTCTCTTTTGAGATCAATCTTGGAAAATATAATGGACCCATGCAATTCATCAAGCATATCATCAAGTTTAGAAATTGGGTGCCTATATTTGATGGTGATGTTGTTGATGGCTTTACAATCACAAAACATTCTCCACTTGCCATCTTTCTTGAGCACCGACAAAATAGGCACAACACAAGGAGTTAGACTCTTTTGAACCCAACCCTTCTCCAACAATTCCTGAACTTGTGATTCTATCTCCTTAGTCTCCTTAGGATTAGTTCTATAAACCGGTCTATTTGGTAGACTAGCTCCTGGAACTAAATCTATTTGGTGTTCTATACCCCTAAAAGGTGGAAGTCCAATGGGTCCTTCCTTAGGGAATACATCACCAAATTCTTTTAAAAGCTTCTTGACTTTAGGAGGTAGATCACTAATTTCAGCAAGAGTGACAGTGCAAGTAAGTGTTTCTTTACACAGAAGGAAGCCTGAAGGTTGTTCAGATAGAAGTGTTTTCTTAACTTCATTTTTTTCAACTTTTTGTTCTATCTGAATGACCTTATGGGAAGAAACATTCTTCTCCCACACCTCAGCATTGTCCCTAAGAACTTTCTCTTGATTTTCTAATATTTTCTCTTTTTTTCTCATTTTCTCTTTTTTGTTTCATTTGTACTCAGTCCTTTACCACTTGTGAAGGTGTTAAAGGATAGAGTACAAACCTTTTCTCCCTATGGGTAAAAGTTTTCTTGTTGGTAAGACCATTATGGATAGTTTTCTAGTCAAATTGTCATGGTTTTCCCAATAAGATGTGGCAGGCTTCCATGGGTACTACATCACATAAAATTTCATCTTTATAATTCCCCACAAAAAGACTGACTTTTACCTGCTTATCTACAGTTAATTCCCCATCTTCATTTATCCATTGAAGTTTGTAAGGTTTTGGATGAGGTATTACTTTTAGATCAAGCTTTTCAAGCATCCTAGTGCTACAACAATTGCAGCAAGATCCACTATCCACAATGAGAGAACAAATGTTTTCTAAAACTTCACATCTTGTGTTAAAGATGTTCTCTCTTTGCGTTTCATGGTTCATACTAGGTTGATTGTTGAGGGTTCTTCTAAACATTAATAATTCCCCCTCACATGGATATGCTCCCTCACTTTTCTCTTTCCCGCTAGACTCATCATCTTGGCTAGTATATTTATCACTCCTTCTTAAGGTTCTCCTATTTAGGAATTGGGATGCTATGTGACCTCTACCAAGACACTTAAAGCATTGTATGTCTCTACTGTGGATTTGTGGGGTAGACACATCTTTTCCTATACTCTTGGGAGTTTCTTTGGGTTTACCTTTTGAGACACTATCCTCCCTTTCTTTTCTATACTCTTTCTTGTGATAAGAGCTAGAGTAAGAACTCTCCTTGCGACTTGACCCTTTTCTCAAATTTTGTTGCTAAACTTTTATACAAAGTTGAATCAAGTCATTCAAGTCCCTATAGGGCAAGAGTTCCACTTTATCCCTTATCTCAAGATTAAGACCACTAAGAAACCTAGATATGGTGGTGGTTTCTTCCTCCCTAATAGAGGCTCTCATCATATACAGCTCCATTTTCTTCCTATATTCTTCTACACTCATGCTCTTTTATTGGAGTCTTTGGAGCTTGTCCATTAACTCCTTATTGTAGTATGAGGGAATATGGCGGCGTCTCAAGGCTCCCCTAAGGTCATTCAAATATTCAATGGGAGGGTCCTTGTGGAGGCGCCTATCTCTCTCTAGGACTGTCCATCAATACATAGCATTTCCTTGAAAACTTAAGGTGGCTAGGGGTACTTTCCTCTCTTCACTAATAAGATGGCAAGCAAAAAGTTGTTCTAATCTCATTTCCCAATCTAGATATATTTCAAAATTTTCCTTCCTATAGAAATGAGGTAAGTCTACCCTAGTCTCCTTTGGGTGTTCCCTTCTAGTTCTCCTAGGTAAAGGTTGATAATATTCATTCATTCTTAGACTCTCCTCAACATGTGAGTCACTCGACCTAAAACTAGATGCATTTAAAGATCTTTTTACTTTTTTGATGTATTCATCCTTTTCTTTAACAAGTTTCAACTCCTCTTCTATTAAAGCAAGATGGGCATCTCTTTCTTTTTTTTTTTCTTCTAAGATTTGGGCCTCATGTTGCAATTGTCTAAATGATAGTGATTGAAAGTCTTTATCCAATTGTATTAAAAGATATTTTGTAGACCTTTTATCACTTTCATTAGAACTAGAAGAATGAGTTGACATGTTTAAAGTTATGTGATAGAAGTAATTTTCAAAAAGAAAGATAGGTGGAGTGTAGTAGGTAATTTCCCAGGAAAGGGAGGTGGATCACTTAAGTACCAAGCCTTTCCTAGCCAGATACTATCCCACAACACTTTCACAAACCTTTCTCTAAGCAATTTACTTAGAGCACAATCAAAGATGATTTTTTTTTATGAAAACAAAACAATGCAAAGAAATAAAAACAATTGAAAGAAATTGCTAACTAGAAAGCTTTAAAACTAGACGTTTCCTGAGGTGAGGCTTCTTGGCACTTTGAACCTTGAAGACACACTCACCGACTAAGACAAATTAATGCACTAATTGAACAAAGTATTGCAAAATATAACTCAAAGAAATACAAAGAAATTTAGGTCAACAATTTTTATGCATAAAAGAATTTAAAGACCTATTATATTCACTCACTCCTTTACTTGTAGTTCCTTTTGGTATTTATGTATATATTTTGTACGAGGTTGTTGTTGTCCCTTGCTTTGGCTCCTTAGGATATCCAACCTTGAATGTTCAATTCTGCACCTCTTTAGTGATATAGCTCTCACCAAAAAAATTTTAGCTCCAGTACTCACCAAAGCACTTTTTAGGTCACTTCCACCAAAAAGAGGTCAAACAAGTTTAAAGCAATAAAACTCAATTTAAAAAAATAGGACTACAACAAAGAAAATTGATATTTGACATGACTTGAAAGAGTATTCAATAAAATAGACAAGCAAAAAATTAAGGTATACAAGAAGAGGTAGCACTCAAATTGAAACATAGAGAATGGTACTAGAACTGGATGAACAAAACCAAAAACAACACTACTGCATTTTTGTGTAAAACATTTTCTTAACTTTCCGAATTTATGTTGTCAGAATAATTCAACTTTGAATTTGAAATTTAAACCATAGAAACCTCAATTTTTAAGCTCAAATTAGGCATTGGAAATTCACCAAAGCAGTGCGCCAATTAATTGTAATAATTTTGTCAAAATCACTACCGCTTCACTTTTTTTTCAGAGTCAGAATTTTGCACTCTGTTTTCATATTTCATTTATCATTTTTTTTTTTGTATTTTGAATGTTGTTATACTTATTTTTTTCAATTTTTCTCAACACATCAAACTTCTCAAATCCAGAATTTTAGAAATTTTCACCAACGGAATGAATTTTTATAAACATTTTCAGCCAGCACAGAAACTGTGAAACAGAGAAAACCTAAACTCGAATTAAAAAACAATAGTGAAACTTCAAAAACATAATATAATTGGATGGAAATGAACTTGTATGGAACTATCACACAAGTATGAACTCAAATCTGGAAAAATAAAAATGCACCAAAGCTCAAATTTAGAATTATAAACTGCATTCAAATTAAAATCAAGCAATCAAATCAAAAACAATAGGCACCACTTGGAATTGATGACATTGTAGGATGAACATGAATTGACAAAACTTGAATTGATTCAAAAATTAAAATGACTCAAAACAAAAAAGTTTGCACCAATTAAAAACATCAATAAGACTCAATTAAAATAAAAAAACAAAACAACACATTCAATGGAACCTAAAAACAATTTGAAAACGGAAGCTCAAGAACAAATTGAACCAAATGCACTGATTAGAATTTTCCAAACAACAACTCAAACTAAAATCAAAATTAAAAACGGCAAGACATTCAAGAACATGATGACCAACACGGAAAAATGAAGAACACAAAAGTTAAAAGAAGAGAAGGCACTTATCTCTTGAAGAACCATGGCTCATGCTACCAAATGATGGAATGTGCCTTCATGACCAAATTCTTTTGTTGAAATTTGGACAAGATTGGTTTAAGCTTCAATGGAAGAGATGAACAAGAATGGCTCATATAGAGCTATGGTTTCCTTGAAGGTGCATGATAGGTAGGGAGAGTGATTGGTTGGGCCATATCACTTGAAGAAGATAAAACAAGGGTCTATCCTACACAGGCAAGACAAGAGAGTCAGATGGCTAGCAATCTTGGCAGCAATTCACTCATTCATTAATCTTAGAAAAATGAGAGTCAAGCACCTCAATTTATAGGAGAGAGGACTGAACATTTTGGAGCCAAAATTTGAAAATTCAAAATAAAACTCTCCAATGAGAAGGTGCCATGTGGAGTCATACTTTCCATGTTTAGCTCACACCCTCCATTCTTAATCCTCTCCACTCCTAGGTTGCCATGTGGACCTCCATGTGCTCTAGGCCAATGTGATTTTCGTTCTCCAATATACCCTAGACGTTTTAAGGTTACATTGGGCTCAAAGAAGCCCAATTGTTACCCTAACTAGTCCTATTTTACTATTGGCCCAAATACAAGCCCAAAAGCTTATGTTACTTGAACCAAATATTTGGTCCAATTATTTTATTCTACTAGGCCCAATACATGGCCCATGAAATCCTAAACAACTTTATACAATTTACCTAAGTTAAAGCTTAGCCCAAAAATAATGTTGACTAGTCAGTAGAAACTCAGTCTTCTTGTGTTCTTCTTACCAAAGCTCTAGTTTATGTTTTGATGAGTTGGAAGTCTTCTTGGATATGTTTGTACATACCTTCACCCCAGAGTTGTGCTCTTGATTGGACCTATAAAATAAACAAAAGCCCAATTAGACCCATATTTGCAAATAAATCAATAAACAATCTCTAGGTCTTCATCCTCCTTATTGTGTGGTTGTGTGTGGTTGGGGGCTTTGCCATCACAAGAACCTTTATGAGACTCAGCTCACTAAGCACTATGACAGAGTTTCTTTTCTATTCAAAATTCAATGTGTGAAATACATGAGATAAGACACTCTATTTATAGGAGAGAGTGTCTTGGAGAGCAAGATAGAGGGGTATGATTGTCATTTGTGAGAAACCTTCTAAAAGGTAGGTCAAAGATGTTAGAATTAATGGTCTTAACAAGAGGGGGGTGAATTGTTTAAGGAAAGATTTTCGCAAATATAGGCTAAGAATGAAGTTCTTTGAAGAATCACAGAAAGAGTAATCAAGGAAGCCAAGAAACCAAAGCAATTAAAATTGTTTACCGAATATCAACCGGTTGAAATTTCGTTTTAACTGGTTGTTTATAGCAGCAGAGACAAAAACCACATAAAACAGGTTGTAATGAGTGAGAGAGAGAGAGAAAATTGCACAACCAATTTATACTGGTTTACTCTTACACCAAGAGCTACATCCAGTCCCTAGAAACTACTAGGTATTCCACTAGGTAATCAACCACAGATTACAACACACAAACACCACAAAGAGGTGATCTTGACCACACAAGAACTCACACCCTCTTTGCCTATCCACACACACAGTCAGAGCAACCCTCTGACTTCTAGATTTACTGTTTTACAAGTATTCAAAATGAAAACAAATACAATAATATAAGGAACAGATTACACCTGACGTTTAGGAAATCACAAGGCTCCTAAATCATTTCTTGAACCTCTTGCACAGCCTTAAGCAATCTTGGCAAAACTTTGAATCAAATTTCTCTCAAAACAATTTTTTAATCTCTCTTTTTGTATTTTTAAATGAGGGAGGGTGATCCCTTTTTATATCTCTTTATAACTAGCCATTTTAGGCAGTTAAACACGAGCCAAAAACAGTTTCAAAAACAACTAAAATCAGGTTTAACAAGTTTTTGAAAAGTTGTTAGAAATTCAAAAATCAACTAGTTAAAATGTCGATTTAATCGATTAAATTGGTTATGAGTGTTAGTCAACCAAGTCAAAATCAGTTTGAAAACCCAAACAGGCTATGTGTAAAACAACCAACTAAACTGATAAATCAATCAGTTGTTTATCACTTAGCTTAGAAAAATCACTTTTCATTTTCAAAACCAGATTGATTCAGCTGTGCTTTGGTTTAAGAATGATTCTTACAAATTCTAAACATTATAAAATTAATCCCTAACAACAGCAGCACAGGCTCCAAGCTTTCTTCATAGATTTGGGGTCATCAAAGCTTCATTTTCAACATTCTCCCCCTATTTGATGAAGACAAATCTCAGGGTTGCTTTGGGATGTTTTGTTTAGAATTTAGCACAACTTGCAATCACACACAGATGCACAAACACAGGATAATCTATTCCAGATATATTAAGCACCGTAAAACCAGTTTCCACTTGGTGATTTCCAAACAGAAAGATCAACCAAATCAGTGTGAAAACCAGAAACACAAGCATAGGTGCAGCAGCAGAAAAAATAGCCGGTTAAAATACAGGAATAACTAGTTAAAAATATCAGAGTAGGCAGTTTATCATCTACCTAAAGTAGTTTTTAAACATAATAAGTGCAGGAAATAGATGATTACAAACCAAAGCCACTTCTCCCCCTATTTGTCTTCATAAATGGAGTGTAAGAAGGGATAAAAACGGTAAGGATAGGCGTATGTTGTAAATCAAGGATGCCTAACTCATTCCTTAAAGAGAAGAACCTGCAAAACAACTAAAAACATGCAGTACCAGAGTAATCATATCCAGATTCCCTTGCACCACTAAACCAGTTTTCACTATGTGATTTTCACAAAGAAAATCAGCAAAATCAGTGTGAAAAACTAGTGTAAGTGAGATGCGAAACCAGAGTTTCTGCATAGCTTTAAACCAGCAGTTAAAACAAATATAAAACAACAATAAACCAGCATACAAACTAGCATATTCTCCCCCTATTTGTCTTCACAAATGGAATAATAGGAGGGATAAAAACCTGTCTTTTGCATCAGACTTCTCCAACATTGAAAACTAGTATGAATCAGTTCATATAACAACACCATTTTAGTAACAAATCAGTGATACTATATTAGAATTGCAACAAAAGTCTGTAGTGTATCAGAGTTATGGTAGCAGTAGAATAAACTTGAAAACCAATGTGTGTAACAACACCATTGCAGTAACAACCATAGACCCCAAAAATTTCAACACAGAAACCAAAGTTTCTGCCCCTTTCTTTTCTTCATCATGGAGTTCTCTAAATGGAAAATATGCAACTTTCTTGCATAGGTAAAAGAAATCCAAACCAGTGTATCCTTCACATAAGAAAGTTATATGGTCAAAGATAATGTTCACCAATGCTTGAGGAATATGTCGGAGTATTTCTTCATCAAGTTCTGTAGGACAATTACTAGCAACAAAGACCATAACTTGAGCATTCTGATCAGTAGGAAAACCATCCCACAGAGCCATCAATTCAGTTTTCATGTTTAACAAAGCCTCATGATTTGTTGTACGTTGTTGACCCAAAAAGCTGTAAACTACATTGATGAATATGATGGTAGGCTAGAGCTTATGAGCAAGACTAAATAAGGCAGACACAAGTTTCTGGGCATCTCCAAACCACTTGCTCATCAAGTTTGATATCCAAACATTGATGAAAACTACTCCAGACTCCTTAGCATTAGCTTTGGCAAGCATGGTCTTCCCCATTACAGGTGATGTGAGTTGATTTTATGATTGATCATTTTATGGTGACACTTTACTTAGGATTGGATTTTAATACAATTAAGGTGATAACCTAAGGAAAATCCCCAATGGACATTAACTTAACCAAGTGGTCAAGTAGATGTGAAGGTTCATTTCCATAAGACAAAAGAGAAAATACATGAATAAGGTGATGATGGATGCAAGCCAAAACTTAAAGAGGAGAAAAGGAATGCATCAATGGTGTACAAGCCATTCCAAAGATGATCCTTACTCAAGAAAGAGTCTCCAAAATCAAAACACAAATTTAAGACAAGGAAGATAAAAACATGAAAATGGAATGGAGAAATGGAAGAGATGATGAAAGAAGAACTTATGGATGATGGAGCAATGGTGTATCACGCCACTTGATGGGGTGGAACCACCAAGATAAGTGGGAGGAGATCACCACTTGAGAGCATCATCACTCATAAGATAAGACCAAATTGGAGGAGACTCACTCACTAAAATGATCACAAAAAAATTGTGCAGAGTTTCTTTACTTAATTTTCAACTTGAAAATACATGAGGTAGACCTCTTTATTTATAGGTTTAGGAGCCTTAGAGAGCAAGCTTAAAGGTAGGGAGGGAATTACATAATTAGGTGCGGCTAGGGTATTGACCAAGGTCAATGTCACACCTATCATCCTAGACTTCTAGAAGGTAGGTCAAAAATGCCACAATTGATAGTACACCTCACCTTCTATTGCTAAAGGCACCTATTTGATAGCACACTCCCCACCCCCCTCTAATGCTTAATGACACCTATTTTACTAAAATTACAAATAAAGAAAACAATTGATGCTCAGCACCCAAAGTCTGTGCTCTACTTCTTGTAATCCTTTGAGGTAAAGTAGGAGCTGAGGCAATGGTTGGAGCATCCTGACTTGGCCCTTGGTCCTGTGTCATGCTTCCAGTCTACCTCTTCTGAGGTTGGGCCTGGTCCATAGGCGTATTCTCTTCTAGGTCCTCATCATGAAGTGACCTTGAACACCTCAAGCCACA
Organism: Phaseolus lunatus; assembly: GCA_013389735.1. Lineage (NCBI taxonomy): Eukaryota > Viridiplantae > Streptophyta > Magnoliopsida > Fabales > Fabaceae > Phaseolus > Phaseolus lunatus. The sequence continues at coordinate 38,383,529 of CM023864.1, read as the reverse complement.
CACTTCCTTTGGCAAACTACACCATAGAATTCAGAACACCCTCTGATTCTGCTTACACCATAAATATTCAGAAATACAAGAGATAAAGAAAGGATTACACCTTATCAATATCAAAATGAAAGATTACACAACAATCCTATTCCACTCCTTTGTGAAAATCCAAAAGCTTGATGCAAATCTTGAAAACTCAAATCTGGTTTTTTCAATCTCAAAATGTCTAAATTGTTCTAATCCCTTTAGGAGCGTAAAATAACCTTTTTATACTCCAAAGGTTTGTTAAAAACATTTAAAGCAGGAGCCAAAACAATTAGAAAACATTTAAAGCTGATTTACCAAACTTAACAGAAATCTGTTATGGATTTTCAAAAAACAATCGGTTGAATTCTCAAAACAACCGACTGAATTGGTTTGACAGCAAAGTCAACCAAGTCAAACGGTGTCAAACCCTTTTCAAAAACCACTAAGTGTCAAACAACCGATTGAAACAACAAAACAACAGGTTGTTTTTCCACTTCTTTAGAAAACAATCTTTTTCAAAAAGGTTTTGATTCAAATCAGTTTTAGATTCAAACAAGGACTGGATTACAAATTCAAACTACCCCATAACACACCCACATAAGCAGCAACTTAGTCTTCCATGAAACTTCATGGATCTGGAGACATCAAAGCACTTGATCACCCTTGATCAACAATCTCCCCCTATTTGATGAAGACAAATCCCTGGTTGCTTGTGTTGTTCTGTTTGAATTTAATCCAGCACTTGCAAAATAGATTCTATGCAAATACAGAGCATATATAACAGCAGGTTATGAAAGCACACAAACTAGTTTTCTGCATAACCAATTTAAGCAAAAAAAACCAGTCCAAAACAGTGTGTGTGCAACAGTAGCAGATTTAACATGTTAAACAACAGAATATAACCCATTCAAGATCAGATTTTTGCAGCAGGTTACACAACACATAAACCACACCTTCTCCCCCTATTTGTCTATACAAATAGAATGAAGAAAGGGTAGAAACAGAATCAAGAAAAAGATTGTCCAGAAATTAAAGCAAGAAAAGCATAAACATTAACTAAACTTGGCTTCAATCTTCCTTTCCATACTATAGCTCAAATAGTTGGTTTTGAATAACTTCAATCTATTCGTCTAGGTTCTGAACACGTGCATCTATGGAGTTGAACCTTGTTGCACATAGATCATGTAGACTTCTCTACTCATCAGCAAAACTATCCATCCTATTCACCATCAACCTTTCAAATGGTGACATTGATGTGATTCGTTCTCCCATGTGCTCTCTTCTTGGTTGTAACCTTTAGCAACAAGTCTTGCTTTTTTTCTTGTTATCACACCAGATTCATCCAGCTTGTTTCTCAAAACCCATTTGGTTCCAGTGATGTTCATCTGGTCTAACTTAGGAACAAGAAACCATATATCATTTCTTGTGAATTGATTCAACTCCTCATGAATGGCAGCAATCCACTTATCATCATTGAGAGCTTCTTCAATTGACTTTGGTTCAATTTAGGAAACAAATGCCATGTGCCTACAGTAGTTTGAGACAGTACTACGTGTAGAAACCCCCTTCTGAATTTGCCTGATGATGTTATCAACAGAAAGATCTCTTGTAATTCTCCATTCCTTGGGCAACTCATCCTGTTGCAGAATTTCAACCGGTTGTTTCGCAGAATCAATCGGTTGTTTTTCTGAACAGGATTCCAGCTTCTGCATAATGATGTTCTGTTCATCTTCTTCTGCGTGATTCTTCAAGGATTCTTGTTCTGCATTTTTTATCTCATCAAATACCACATGGACAGATTCTTCTACGATCATGAGTCTATTGTTATAGATTTTATAGGCATGGCTAGTTGCAGAATAGCCAATAAAGAGGCGATTATCAGCTTTCTAATCAAACTTGCCCGGCTTTCTTTCCCATTGTTCAGAATGAAGCACCTACATCCAAACACTTTTAAATGACTGATGTTTGGCTTCCTTCATTGAAAAGTTCATATGGAGTCTTCTTCAAGATTGGCCTTATGAGCACTCTATTCATCACATAGTAAGAAGTGCTTATTGCATCAACCCAAAAGTAATGGGGTAAGGAAGATTCACTTAGCATGGTTCTTGCAAGTTCTTCAAGAGATTTGTTCTTCCTTTCCACTACTCCATTCTGTTGAGGAGTTTTTGGTGCAGAGAAGTTATGAAAGATTCCCAACTTTTCACAAAAGATGCTGAATTTCTCATTTTGAAACTCCCCTCCATGATCACTTCTTATAGCACCTATGTTGTTGCAACATGTGTTTTGCAATCTTTTGGCAAGCTTTTTGAATGTAGAAAATGCATCACTCTTTGACTCGAAGAAGGGTGTCCATGTATACCTAGAAAAGTCATCAACAACAACAAGAGCATAGTAGTTTCCACCAAGACTCATGGTTCTTGAAGGACTAAATAAATCCATGTGCAGCAGCTCAAGGGGCTTTGAGGTAGAAACCACATTTTTAAGTTTGAGAGAATGCTTAATTTGCTTCCCCTTTTTGCATGCTCAAACTTAAGTTTGGGTAACCCATCACAAGATCTTTAGATATCAATTTATTCAAATGATGCATGTAAATATGAGTTATTCTTCTATGTCATAACCAAGATTCTTCATGTTTGGATAGAAGACAACCTATAGATGTAGGATGAGAGTTATCTAAAAGATAAACATTGTTGACCCTTTTACCAATCAACACTACTTGCTGTGAGTTGGGTAGACAAATCTCACGAGAATTTGGCTTGAAGGTTACTTGATAACCTTTGTCACACAACTGGCTAATACTGAGTAGACTATGCTTGAGCCCTTCCACATACAAGACATCATGAACCAAGAAGTTGTTCTTGTCTCCTATGGTGCCTCTTCCAAGAATCTTTCCTTTGTTGTTGTCTCCATAGGTCACATGTCCTTCTTGCTAATAATTAATGCTTACAAACTTTGATTTATCTCCTTTCATGTGCTTGGAAAAGCCACTGTCCAAGTACCACATCTCCATGTTTTCCATCAAGTAGCCCTACAAGAGATAAAATCAGGCAGCAAGATTTTGTCCCCTTACAAATTTGGGTCCTTTGACATTAACTTGATCATTAGGAACCTCAAAATTCTTATGAACCCATTTCATAACACCTTTAGGAACAAAAAATTTCCTAATTTTGCAGAACCTAACAGAATGGCCCCTCTTCATACAATAAAAGCATGTAACAACTGGTTGTTTCAATTTTTCAATCGGTTGTTTTTTTGGCACAGTTGCAAAAGGCTTTGAAATCCCATTCTTCTTACTCTGTGGATTAAATCCTAAACCAGATTTTCCAAAAACATAATTTTGAGATGCCAAGACAGTTTCAAATTTGGATTTTCCCTTTGAAAGCTTATCCACAGTTTTCATAAGATAGTGAACCTTTTTTTCAAGAGATTCACAATTTTCACAAACAAGTGAGTCACACTTGCAAGAAGAGTTCTTGTAAAGCAATTCCATATTTTCAAAATCAATTTTCAAGTTTTCTAACTCTTCTTCCAGTGTTTTGACTCTATTTTCAAGCCAATTATTTAAACATAGGTTTAGGGTTTCTTTGACCTACGTTCTAGAAGGTTTCTCACAAATGACACCCCTACCCCTCTCAATCTTGCTCCCCAAGTCACTCTCTCCTATATAAAGGGTGTCTTTCCTCATGTATTTTTAAATTGAATTTTGAATAGAAAAGAAACTCTATCAGAGTGTTTAGTGAGTTGAGTCTCCTAAAGGTTCTTGGGTCTTATCTTGTGAATGTAGTGCACTTCAAGTGGTGACTCTTCACCACTCATCTTGGAAGCTCCCATCCTTCCAAGTGGCATGATCCATCTTCCATTCCATAAACTTTCTCTCATCTTTCTCCTTTTCTTTCTTCCATTACGCCTTCCATAATTCCATTTCCATTTTCTTATTTGTTCTTCATTTTTTTTATTCAATCATCATCTTGCTTCCTTCCATCTCATGTTAGTTTTATTTTCGCATCTCATCATCCTCATCACCTTATATTATTTTTTTTCTCTTTGCCCTCTATAAGTGAACCTTCACACTTACTTAACCACTTGGTTAAATTCGTGTCCAATGGGAATTTTCTTTGGGTTTCTCACCATATTCTGCTAATCTCAAAATGCATAAACAAAACAGTAACCCATAAAATTTGCAATCCTAAAATCAACTCACATCATAGAGGGCCTAGGCGAAATCCTCATATAACAGTCTTTGAAGTTTAACTTTAAAACTTCAAACAATCAGGTAGAGTATGAGGTCATTCTGGCCGGACTATCACTAGCACATGACATGGAAGCTCGCCAGGTACTATGTAAAAGCGACTCCTTGCTAGTAGTCGGTCAAGTTAAAGGAAGAGTTCGAGGTTAAAGAGTCTCTATTACAAAAGTATTACTACCTCGTTCTCAATCTTATCTCCAATTTTAATTCTATTTAGACTGAACACATTAGACGTGAACACAACATTAGGGCCAATATGCTTTCAAGGTTGGCCACAACTAAAAAGAAAGGGTTCCACCGTTCGGTGATTTACATAGTCCTAAATAATCCAAGTGTTAGCATGGACGAGTGCATGGCCATCACTAAAGAAGAAACTTGGATGACACCCACTAGCATTTCCTAGAAAGCGGCGAGCCACGTCACTCGGTATCGGTGACCAACTGACTAGGTGATTAATTACATTAGAGAGCAAATAAAGGATACATGACAAGTATGATAACATCCTACAAATCAAGATAACACCCTTATAAATCTGGGCAACACCCCGATAAATCCGAAAACTATTAGATAAATAAGCTAATACTATTTTATTAAAGATACGCATCAGATACGACCCATGAATGAAATAGCCTACTACTAAACACTATAAATAAGTCTTCTACACAAGAGTAAGGTACACTTTTATCAATATACATTATACACTCTCAAAATAAAGTACTTACTTGATCGTCGAAGAACCTTTTGCAGGTTTACTCATGAGCTGAAAAGTTGAAAAGTGACGGAGGAACGACCAAGCACGAAAGAGCCAGTACGAAAAGGGAAAAGGAGGAGTGACCAAAAGATTAAAGAAAATTGTTACTACCACTTCCAGATACTGTCTAGGTCCTCTTAGTCTGTACAAGTACATATAATAAGTAAAATAATAAGATAAAAAAATAACTTTAACAATCTTACTCACACTTACATAAAAGTGTAAATGTTTTCCTAAAATAATGTGTTAAAATAAGTGTAAACGTTCTGATGGAGCTTCAAAATAAGAATAGATTTTTTTTTTTCAAAGTTCAAGTTTAATTTAATGAGTTAAACTTAATAAGTTAATTAAAAATTGACACTGAAAATTTTATTTAAATAGTTTAAATGTATTATTTAGCTACACAACATACTAGTATTAATGTTATTATAAAAGTCAGGATGACAATGTGGGGTAGGCCATGTGGGCCGCCCCGCAACCCACTACCAAAAAGTGCGTGACGGGCTCACTAATCTAGCCGGCTGACCCACTTTGGTTCGTCCCGCATAACCCCGCAGTCTGCACGGGCCAACAGTGGGGTGAGACGAGTTGACCCGCTAGGCTACATAAATAAAAAATTAATAATTTATTTTTTTGTAAAAAAAATCATACTCCATTCACATATTATTGCAGTGTGACCTTTATTTTATTTTTAAAAAATTGAATTTAATGTACTAAAAAAAGGAATGTTTTGTTTTAATCATCTAAAGAAGTTAGTATTAAGAGTGATAATGGATTTAGTTTTAAGTAAAGTCTTATATTTAAAATTTGTTAATAAAAAAACAATATAAAGAAGAGATTTCAATGGGATAGTTAAAAAATTAGTCATCTTCATTAAAATATTTTGTAGCAAAACTTTGAAAAGGTATTCTTATACATTTACATAATATAGGAAAAAATATATGCAAACTAAAACTTTAATTATTTTAATCAAACATTTTAACAACCCTCATACTTAAATTTATATTTTTATCTTAATTAAATGAATTGAAACACGGATAAAATTTTAATTTTTCAGTAGTAGGAATGAAATTTTAATTTTTTTTTTTATGTGGACTAACCCGTAGTCCGTGAGTTACTTATTCGGAGCAGGTCAGTGAAATGAGTTCGCATTTCTTGCACGAGACGAGTCAAACGGGGGACGAGTTTATATAGGACGTGTCAACCCGCATTGTCATCCCTAATAAATAGCTAAATATTCATATTATTTTTATTGTTACATATAGTATATAATTATGTAAAACAAAATTATTAATATAACGCCACATTCAATATTAAAACGCAATTACTAATTATTTTAAAATAATACGTGCTCAAATTACTGGTAACATTTCTTTTTTCTTTAAAGAGCTTTAGTAAAAGAAATTAATTGAGAAATTGATTTTGAAATAATTGATATAAATATTTTAAACATAGTCTTCGGACAAACTAGTATTAAACGCTATCATAAAAACTTAACTACTTATCAATACTAAAGGCTATTAAATGTTACAGTCAATTCTCTTTTCAAATTAATAAAATCTATATTGAGATTTTTATTATAGTAAATGGAAAGTAATTACACCACCTAAATGACGATAAATTGTATTCAAATCCTATTATAAAATGTAAAAAAAAAAGAGAGTAAATATAAGAGGAAAAACTTGTTTGACGGCAATAAATACGAAAATATATATAAATATTTTTCATAAATTTTAGTAGAAATTGGTGGTCAACGGATATTATAATATTAATCTCATCTCACACATCCTCATTTATATAAATATAAATATTTAATTAAAAAATTTCTCAGATATATTAATACAATTATTAAATTTATACTTGGTTTTTTAATTATTATTATTCATTAGACATATTTAAAAGAAAATATTAATTGTATATATTAATATCATTTTCAAATTATTCTATATGTTAATAATTAAATATTAGTATTATGCATTCATTGTAAAAAAAATTTATACATTAAATTAATTTTTTAATAACATTTAATTTTTTATATTATAAATTAGAATAGTTAAAATTCAAAATTCATACTTTTTCCCATCTTCTCAAATAAATATTTAAAAAATCTCTTTTTCTCTGAGATATTAATTTCAGACAATTCTCCGAGTAAGTTATGAAAGACTTTCTTATTAAATCACAATTAAAATAAATATTTATCCCGCACTATACACAGCTACAAAATAGTATTTACATATATCATATAAATATAGTTTTTAGTTGTTAAATAAGATTAAAAGTATGAACAAAAACATTGGTCCATGATATTTGACTGAATGCTTTATTAAGTAAGATGTTGTGTTCAAAACTATTAATGATGATAAAAAAGGATGTACAGTATAGTATTGGTTAAAAAGGTAAGATTAAAATTTGGAATAATATAAGTCCTTGACCTAATTGAAGGTTTTGTAACAGCTAGGCGATAACAGCTGTGAAACTGAAACGTCCCCATAATTAGGAGTGTGAGGGAAAGAGATAGACATAGAACTGTCTCTTTCTCTTGAGACTTGGTCAGCTCTATGTCAGGTCACTCAAGAGTTCCAATAAGTGCATGTTTAGATGCAACCCTTTCTCTGTTTCTTACCCTCCTTCAAATGCAACTCATGTGATGCACCACCATCTCTCTCTCTCTCTCTCACACACACCCCATTAGAATAATATTCAAAAACTATCATATTATATTCCCTCTAAACCAAACTGCTAAACACAGCATGAAAACTGCATAACAAAACACTAACTCAGCTTCTGCTTCTCTGCTCTCTCTTTCTCTCTTATTCTAATAATCTGATTCATTCTCACACCACTATTATATTATCTAAATTGGTTGGTGCTGGTGTTTTTTATTATGTTTGTTTGTTCTTATTTTGTCTGCATTTGAGCCTCTTTATGAAAATAGTTTTTTTTTAAATACATATTTGAAAAGAGAAAACAAAGTATTAGGAGTTGTACCAAACTCTCTTCTTTGCCATAATTATTTTTATTATCCTTAGACTTGAACTGGGGAGGGTGTGTGTTGATTCATGGGGGTGGTATTCATTTTCCTTTGACCATCTCAGAAAAAATAAAAGTTTAAAGGTTGTTTTTTTCCGAGACATTCCTTGATGGATCTGGAGTCTGTGATCTACAAAAGCTCAGTTAAGGTATGGCATGTTGGAGTACACTTCTCAGTATTATATGTGAACAAAAAAATATTTGTTTTTGACGTAACACTCATCACACCTTGCAGGATGGATCATGGAAGACAGTATTAACATTGGCTTATCAGAGCTTGGGAGTTGTGTATGGCGATTTAAGTACTTCCCCACTTTATGCTTACAAAAGCACTTTTGCTGAGGACATTCAGCATTCAGAGACCAATGAAGAGATATATGGAGTGTTGTCTTTTGTGTTCTGGACTCTCACACTGGTTCCACTCCTCAAGTATGTCTTCATTGTGCTCAGAGCAGATGACAATGGAGAAGGAGGGACTTTTGCTCTATACTCTCTGCTATGCAGGCATGCTCAGGTGGGGTTGTTGCCTAATGTTCAGCTTGCAGACGAGGAGCTAACTGAGTACACCAAGGATGGAACAGTGCCAATGGATAAGAATAATGTTGGGTTGGGGTTGAAATCGGTGTTGGAGAACCGCAAGGTTCTGCAGAGGGTGCTGCTTGTTCTGGCTTTGATAGGGACTTGCATGGTTATTGGGGATGGTGTGCTCACACCTGCTATTTCTGGTACGGGGATTTGCAATGTTTTGTGTTTTGGTCATGGCAAAGGTTTTAAACTGCGGTCGTGGTTTCTTCGCAATCTTTCACATAGCGGAAAATTGTGGACAAATGCAATCCGCAATTGGGGAGATCCGAGAAACCATCATGCTGCAGCTAAAATCATGGTCTTGGAACATTTTTAAAGCGTTGTTCTTGACATGTTCTTCTTGATGATTGAATTATTTGGTTTTTGGTTATTATGCAGTTTTCTCTGCCGTATCAGGCTTGGAGCTTTCTATGTCTAAAGAGCAGCATAGATGTAAGTTCCTTTCTGAAAACAAGTAATTGGTCCATTTAGTCTTTTTTTATTATGTTTTGTTTGAGATCAATTTTAAGTCTAGTTTGTGGTTAGCCTCTAATGAACACGAGAGAGCAGTAAGCAACAGGGCATGAATTTAATTGAAGAAATATATTTTAATTTTAATAAGCTGCAAGTTGGTTTGAAGTTTAATTTCAAATACTATATATTACAATTGGAGACACATATATAATTATACTATTGGAATTGGATTAATCGGTTCAGAATTCAATTTTGATTAGAAGATTGCAAAATGCTTGGCATCTGGAACTATTCTCTGGAATATTTTCTCAAGAATTGTGAAACTAAACATTTAGAATAGTTCTAATGCTTGCATCACAATTTATTGCTGTTGACTTGAGCAAAGGATTTTTGCTCTCTGAATGGCATATATGCTGAACAGATATTGATCATGAAATTATTGTTGTTAGCTATGATAATATATTTGTGTTTAATTCAATACAACCTATTTGAATTTTTCAATGCCTTCCCTTTTTATGCTAACTATAGCAAAGCGTACAAGTTAGTGGACAAAAAGGGAGAACCAAATGCCTCCAAGTGCATGCATTATTGTGGGTCCACATAAATATGTAATCAGGGCCAACTTCCTTGTTTTGATCGAAGTCAAATCAATGTCATGCTAAAATTTATATTAAAATAATCCCTGCCAACATGATAATTTTGAATATATAATAAAGTTTGTGGTTATGGCTGATAGAATATCAAGCACAGACGAACTGAGAACAGTAATTTCTTTATTAATTAACTTTCATTAGAATATGATATGAGCATAGGATTGGAGGTAAAGAGCAGTGTGGTATGGATAAGGTTTTCAAATAAATCATTATGGATCAATCTGGAACAGTAAACTGATTATCTGATTGGATGACAAAATTAGGTAAGAACACTAGTAAATTTGTCATATACAGTGGTCCTTCCTCTATTTTAAGTTGGGCTTTTGTTGCAGCTTTAGTTGCTGGACTTCCATTTGTTCTTCTATGGTCATTTGTGATTCCCATAAAATGTTTGCAAGTTTGTGCTTTTGGTACAGGGTAATACTAATAGTATGTGTCTTCTTTAATAATATGACCTCTCACCTTGAGCTGCATACTTTCAATTGGATGACTTATGGCCACTTGTATATATATCTCATTCCATCCCATTATTCAACCTTTTCCAGATGCATTCAAAGCATACTGTAGTTTTATACTTTGTTGTTGCTTTAGTAACTTTTCAGCACACAGAAATCAGAATATGTTGACCATGTCAATTGATTTTCGCTCCACTTCACTTTCTGAAAATTCGGATTCCAATACAAATTTAACTAGTCACTGGTTTTTTACATGAGAATATTACTGACTGTCTAAATCATGTGGGTCTTGATTGTAATAATATTCAACTCTTTATAACCCTAGAGTGTCATATGTCTATATTCAAACAATTCTATTATCACTATACATTTGCCTTTTCCTTTGGAAATACAACCAGTGAAACGATACTAAAGAGGGGATATTTTAAGATATTCTATGACTTGTTAATGATAACTCCTGTTTCATAAATTAATCACTTGGGCAGTTTTAAGTATAGTTTGTATCAGAACCTTTAGTGAATTGAACCGAAAGTAGTTATCCTAGCAAACAAAGAGGTCCATACATTAGATTAATAAAGGTTTCTATTTTCTAATCAAATCAGAATGTACTTGTTCAAGTCAATCTTATAGATTCTAATATTTGTTGGTTGTTTTTAGGTGGCACAATCTACTGTTAGACTTGTAACTCAATTTCTTATTATATATCTAGACATAATTCTGCATTTCTTGAAATATAACTGATTGTGCAGATGTTGAAGTACCAGTTGCTTGTGTGATACTGATATTTTTGTTTGCGCTTCAACATTATGGAACACATCGCGTGGGGTTTCTATTTGCTCCTGTTGTGTTGACCTGGCTACTATGCATTAGCTGTATTGGTATGTATAATATCTTACATTGGAACCCACATGTTTATGAGGCTCTCTCTCCATACTACATGTTCAAATTTCTGAAGAAGACTCAAAGGGGAGGTTGGATGTCCTTAGGGGGAATTCTACTGTGTATAACAGGTATATAGTAAGTGTACTTCACAACTGCTATATATGTTTGACCTATATTTTAACTTCCTCTGATGTTCTCCCTCTTGTGTTTCAGGTTCTGAAGCTATGTTTGCTGATCTAGGACACTTTTCGCAGTTGTCGATTAAGGTGCACAATTGAAACTTGAGGGGAATATTCTTTGGAGATTTGGATTTCAAAACAATGTGGGAATATTTGAAGGGAAATGATGTTTATCTAATACAAAATATGATGATAAAGGATATTTATAACTCGCTTATTTGCTAATTAATTGTTCTAAACAACTATTATTATAATCAGAGTTTATACTAATTGAAGTTAATAGCATCATTTCTAAATTGAAACTAAACTCTTAATTTACATTCCCAATTTTGATTTGAAAGCAATGCATCATGAAGAAATCATGAAATTCTTTTGGTTCTACAATAATTTGTACAAATCAAGTTCCCTGAATAATTACTTTTCGTTGTCCTGCTTAAACAGAGTCGACTCTTAATGATAGAAAACCCTCTCCTTCTACTAGTCGACTCTTAATGATAGAAAACCCTCTCCTTCTACTAGTGATCTTTGTAATTTCTGCTTTGAATGGATGATAAAAGAGATTTGAGGAGCGAAAGTATTAAAGAAACTCAAGAGGAGTTTCCATGGATTGAAGTGGAGTTAGGAATTTATGAGAGTGAGAGGTGATGCCAACTCACTAGGAAAGAGTCTAGACTAAGTCTTGAAGGAGACTAACCTGAGAGAACATAGGAACAAGTAAAATAACAAAAGATGCAACATTTCATTCCTAATTCCAAGTTAAAAATTACAAGGGAGGTGCACTTCTATTTATAGGAGACTTGGATGTCTAGAAGAATACTAACCTAAAAGCTCTCCACTGACAAAGTGACAAGTGGTGTTACATGTTCCACTATCATGATCCTCTCAAATGAAAGGTTGACAAGTCTTTCCTTCTCATTTGAGGAATCTCTCAAATGAGAGATTGACAAATGTCACCTCTTAATTGATGGGGATCCTCTCCATTAACGTTCATGCCTTTCATGCAACACTCATGCTTCCCATGCCAAGTGGTGAGTCAGTTTAGAATATGTACCCACTCTATTAATATATGCACCCACTCTTCTATTAGTCAAAATACAAGACCAAAAATTAAATCAAGACTCAATACATGGCCCAAATAAAATCCTAAACTACTATATACAATTATTTAAACTAAAGTTTGATCCAAAAAGATATTCACTTGGTCATGCTAAAGTCAGCTGAGTTCCAATCATCTTGTAGTCCTCTAACCAAGGCTCTAGTATTTTTTTATGGTCTAGAGGTTTTCTTTGAAACATTTTGTACATTTCCTCACCCTAAAATTGTCCACTTTATTGGACCTAAAAGATAGACAAAAGCACAATTTCATATGTACTAATAAGTCCTTAACAAAGCTATAGGTCTTCATCCTCATTATTTGGAGTTGATTATTTGGAGTTGTGGCTGGATGACTTTCCATCACTTAAAAGGTCAAGAGTAGAGCTAAATCATCCAAAATGGGAAAAGTAGATTTCACGTGTGTAAAAAAACTTACTAAATAGAATACGGGTGAGTGATTTAGGTGGCTTGTTTTGTTTATCCATAAATTCTGAGATTCCCTTGTCTTCATGCAATGTATTGATAATGTTATTCAGTACCTCTTGTGCTTGACCTTCTCATGATCTTTCTACTACTTTTTCAAATGCTCTATTTTATAGAGTAGGGAAATCCTCTCCTATGCGCTAGTAATGCAACTGTATTGTTTTTCAATTGTTAATGAATATGAAGCTTTGGGGGATGTTTCTCAATTAGAAGCTGTAGGGAAATAATCAACTGCATTAACAGAAAAACCAATTACCTGCAGATTGCTTTTACCTTTTTGGTATACCCTTCTCTAATTCTTGCATATATGGGACAAGCTGCATATCTTTCCAAGCATCATGCTATTGAAAGTGATTACCGAATCGGGTTCTACGTATCTGTACCTGGTAAGATCTATGTTTCTCAGAAAGGGCACATATTTAAAGAATGATTAAGCTTTGACTGTTTGGCTTACTCTTCCTTTTGAATTTGTTTTAGAGAAAATTAGATGGCCTGTTCTTGCAATAGCCATACTTCAAGCTGTGGTTGGAAGTCAAGCTATCATAACAGGTACTTTCTCAATAATCAAACAATGTTCTGCCATGGGATGCTTCCCCAAAGTCAAGATCATTCATACATCATCAAAGGTACACGGCCAGATTTATATCCCAGAGATCAACTGGTGTTTGATGCTACTTTGCCTGGCTATTACTATTGGATTTAGAGATACAAAACGAATGGGAAACGCATCAGGTACGCTTTCTCCTGATGCACACCATAATTTATATGTACTCTAAACTAATTTTCTTTTCTCTGTACTCCCTTTCCTCTTTTGGTGGTTAAATTTAGTGGACATCAGTAGTTCAAGTTTTTCCTTACTAGATAGAATGAATCAGTATGATTAACTTTGGTCTGAAAACATCAAATCATTTCATAGACAGACCCGAAAGGATTAGTTCGGACCATTTGCATTTTTCAACAGATTCTAGATTAATATCTCACGGTGTTATTCTGATTTTCAAAAAACCAGTATAATTTCCTGATCATGGTTTTTAATGTCTTTGAATTTTGATACTGTTTGGATGAACAGGCTTGGCTGTCATAACTGTGATGCTGGTCACCACTTGCCTAATGTCTCTAGTTATTGTGTTATGCTGGCATAAGAGTATTTTCCTAGCCATTTGCTTCATTTTCTTCTTTGGGTCCATCGAAGCACTATACTTCTCTGCATCCCTGATTAAGTTCCTTGAAGGAGCTTGGGTGCCCATTGCCCTCTCCCTCATATTTCTTATTGTCATGTATGTGTGGCACTATGGCACACTTAAGAAGTATGAGTTTGATGTTCAAAACAAGGTGTCCATCAACTGGCTCCTTGGTTTAGGCCCCACTCTAGGAATTGTGCGGGTCAGGGGAATTGGCCTCATACACACTGAGCTTGTCTCTGGGATCCCAGCTATTTTCTCTCATTTTGTCACCAATCTACCAGCTTTTCACCAGGTTGTGATCTTCCTTTGCGTTAAATCTGTCCCAGTGCCACATGTGAGACCTGAGGAAAGGTTCTTAGTTGGTAGAGTTGGCCCAAAAGAATATAGGTTGTATAGATGCATAGCACGGTATGGTTATCGGGACTTTCACAAGGATGATATTGAGTTTGAGAAAGATCTTATTTGTAGCATAGCAGAATTCATTCGGTCAGATACTTCTGAATCCGGCCCAGGATTTGAGAGTTTTGAAGATGACACAAAGATGGCAGTTATTGGCACCTCAGCATCAAACTCTGAAGGTATAAGGATGTGTGAAGATGATCACAACAACAATAATTCTTCTCAGATTGAAGATAGCTTAGAAGTGAGGGTGGTTAAGTCTCCTGAAATAGTTAGGAAGCGAGTGAGGTTTGTTGTGCCAGAGAGTCCACAGATTGATT